>OX421429.1:18288848-18803848 GCA_949126915.1 Musotima nitidalis
ATGAGTACACGGTTCATTAAGTTTCTTTGAGTGAGCTCGTGTGGCACCCAAATATCGAGCTTTTTTGTATAACCAGCTTTCTTCAAATGGGTCAAAACTGTTTTGTGGTCAATTCCCAGTTCTTCAGCTACATCGTAACTACTAATATGCCGATCTTGCTCCACTCTTTCAAAAATGGCGTCCATTTTATTCGTAACAGGGCGACCAGAGCGAGGTGCATCTTTAACATCAAAATTTCCGGACTGAAAACGTTTGAACCAAATTTGTGCTACTCTTACTGACACTGCATCAGGTCCATAAACATCACAAATTTTTTCACTGCTTGAGTTGCATTTTTGCCTTTTTTATAATAAAATTTTAAAATGTATCGAATTTCTTCATTAGATTCACTCATTTTTACGGAGAGAAAAACAAATGAAAAATAGCGGGAAACAACTTTTTTCTATTTTTTTCTTTTCTTTTTAATGTTACCAAAACCAGCCAGACACAAATAGTACAGTCAAAAAAAATTTATAATAAGTTTATACCTACGTTATGCGAAAATACTTTTTCCCCGACCTAATAGATGTATAATATAGCAAAAAATGTGGTTTAAGAATGTAACTAGTATTAAAAAATCTATTAAATACAGTCCAGAATGCTTTAATGCTATGTCTTTCCAATTATTGCACTCATATAAGACGTTTAAGTGCGAAAAAGTGCTAAAATTGTTAATTGTCTTAATTTATTATTCTTCAACCCAAGAATGAATGGTGCTATGGTACCGCGACTCTGGTTTTCTTTATAGACCTCTGATTTTTTAGGTGGGTTAAGAACAATTCTTAACAATGTGACCTTCTCGAAAACTTGGAACAAAAATAAACTTATAGAAGTAAAATACTCAAAGAATTTTATTGAAAGTAACATACCTTTGGTCCTAAATTAGTTGGGAGAAGTTTATGCTAAGTCCACAGCAAGTTCGCCAAGTCTACAAACGTGGAATATTCCAGATCGTCGGGAAGCTGCGATGATACCCATCCTGAGCAGCTCCCAGCCAAAGTTGCGGCTTCAAATAATACTAGTTGCTAACTTTAACTGGCTTTGTGAGACGTGCTGGACCTGCCCGCGTTTTGTGACAAGAGTTCAGTCTTGGCGAGGAACTGAGGAATCATCGTTTCCAAAATTCTAAATCTAAAATAAAGATACTTTATTGTCATGATCATTTAGATTCGTCAAACATTCACACACAAAATAGAAATTCGATATATTTTTTGACAATGAAAGTGATATAAGCGGTACCTTAGTAAAGAAATAAAAGCAAATGGGTTATTTGTCAGAATTTGTCAAGGTTTGTCAGTTAATCTGTCTGTTGTGGTTTTTCTCAAGATTTGTCAGTTTTCCGCCTATTTTATCGGGGGATCTGTCAGTCAGCCTGTCGTGATTCTAAAGGAGGGAGGGAAATGTCCGCCAGTCAGTCAGTCTGTCGGTGACTCTAACGAGGCTTCCAAAAAGGCAACGAGATTGAGAAGAATGCCTCAAGAAACTCTTATATTTGTAACCTCCATCTAAATTTATGATGTAACTAACTTTCGGTTAGAAAGATTTGCTGGACCTGCCCGCGTTTTGAAACAAGATTTTAGTTTTTTGAGGACCTAGAGAATATTTTTGTCAGACCGCCATGTTATGCTTGACATGTAGGCTCTAACGGCATTGATGATGTTATTAGTAGCTATGTGTGTATAATTGCCAAGTCATGTCAGATACACACAATTTTTTATTTTTAGTGATATAAGGCATTCCCTCGTTTCTTCGTCTCCGCCATATGTTTTCCATGCCAAATATTCGTTCTAATTTAATGCTTATACTTATTTTGGTTTAAAATATTGTCAAAAATTCTGTGAGTATAAATACGTACTTGTATTTAAATGATACCCTCTAACTAAAGCCGAAAGCTGCACAGTTGAAACAAATGGCTCTTTTCAAACGGTAACCAAGTTTCTTTCTGATAGTTGATTAAATTAACGAGTGGCGAGCCGGTCCGAAATAATCGTGTGTCACCGCCCGGCGCCAGTCGATGTAGCGGGCATTTCCTATTTTCCTGCCCGAGTCACATCTGATTGAAAACAGACAGACTGCTTACTCTGCAAGTCGTACCATTGTACCGCTGTAGGTGCGGATGGGTGTGTCAGACAAATATTACTGACTAAAATCATCCATGTTCCTTCTTGAGACATTTAAGTTCCGGGGCCACCCTGGAGTCGTAGCACCTTGTAATGAACATGCAAATTCAAAAAAAAATCAAAATTCAAAATCATTTATTCAAGTTTAGCTCGAAAGAGCTCTTATGAACGTCAAAACTTAAAAACTAGTGCGCCCTATGGCGAAAGCCATAGAATATGTTTATAGCTAATATACAAACACGCAAACGTGACTAAATAGATTTATATAAATATTTAAGATAATTGTAATTTATAACACGTACCTAAGTTTTGGCACGTAATATAATTATGTCAATTTAACAATAAGACCCTACCACTAAAATACCAATATTCCTTTGTTTATATTTTGTATAAATAGTAATAATTAAACAATAATAAATCAGTCAATAGTTAACCATCATATCGTAGTATTATTTGACTCACATATACATAGCAAATCGCTATATTGGTGACCCCGACTGGGCTATCGCTTCTCTAGTGCTGATATAATACCGGGCCGACCGGAACCCAAATTGGTTTTCAGCAGCAAATCTAGAAAGTGATAGAACACAAATACTTCGCCATGGCTCCACCAGTAACTCCATTAAAGGGCGATATAAGTTCCGAGACAATCGCAGCAATTACTGTCTCAGAAAAACTACCTCATTTTTGGACAGACTCGCCGAGACTATGGTTCGCCCAGTTTGAAGCTGTTGTGGCACCACAGAAACAGGGCGATGACTACAAATATAACATGGTTATATCGAAGCTACAGAAAGAAGTAATTCATCAGGTCAGCGATATCCTGACCACACCGCCGGGCGAAGACAAGTACGCAGCTATCAAAGAACGCCTAATTAACTGCTACGAAGAGAGCGAACACCGACGCTTTCACAAACTACTGTCGGAAATGGACCTTGGTGACCAGAAACCCTCCCAGTTATTAAGGAGGATGAGGGAAGCAGGCTGCGGAAAAATCAATGAAGATACTGTTCGTCTTTTATGGTTACGACAACTCCCCGCTTCAATAACGTCAATTATAGCAGTATCGGAAAATTTAGAGTTGGACAAATTAAGTAAACTAGCAGACAAAATACATGAGAACGTTCGGTATACCACGAAATCGCCGGCGGCAGACATCAATTTAATAGCTAGCTTATCGTCACAAATTGCAGCTATGCAAATTGAAATAAATGAATTACGAAGCAATCGAGAGAGGCGACCTTTGCAACGCAGCAGATTCCGATCGCGTTATGATTTACGTTCACGGTCAAGGTCGCAAAACAAATACGTATCGCACAATGGACTTTGTTACTACCACAACAAATTTAAAAATAACTCGTATAAATGTACAAAGCCATGTTCGTGGAATAATAAGAACAAGAGTTCGGAAAACTAAAATTAGCACAGAATACGACGGGTCTCTGTGCAATTCACCCCGCAAACCGTCTAACAATAACCGACTCAAACACGTTCACTGCGGGTGGGAGCTTGATTGTAAAAGAACGGGCAAGAAAATCGTCATAATAAGTTTTTTCTCCCGCCAGTTACAAGAAAATGTACTTAGTAGTAAACAATTTGACAAGTCTACAAAAACCTGTGTTCTGCAGTCACAAGATTTAAGATAAAAGAAGAAAATATAATTATTTTTTTAAAATTTTACGAGCATGATTACAAATAAACATACAGGATAAGCCAAGAAGGCTTTGCAGACCGCTCCACGCAAACAATCGATCACTTGAAGATTATGCCCCATGATATGTCTAAGATTAATTTGTAATTCTGTGCTTGAAATACGAAAGAATTATGTTTTTATATATCACCTTTATCATTACTAAGTTTTAGGCTACATAGATTGATTAGTGAAGGTAGATCAAACGTATTGTCCCTTACCTCTCTGTACAAAAATAGGTTCAGTCTCTTCTGGAAAGAGATTTTTATACTTCCTACCCGGATGCCGGCTGAGAATTCGTTCCGGATTTTTACGCGGTCCAATAACAATAATTATGCAAGGCATCAAGGATGCAAGATTCTACGATCGAATCGATCATTCTTGATATCATAATTTCAGATCTTCAATTCATCATTGATATCATGGGACTTCGTAAATGGACTAGCTTATTTCCTATGGATACTGCAGTCTGCCCCAGGCCATTTCGAAGAAATTAACTTTAATCTGGGGAATTTTAAATCCACGCACGGTTAGCGCGCTGATTTCATTTCCAGTTGCCATTTAGCCATTGCATCGTTGCTTTAAATACTGTAACTTTGCTCCTAGATTCCCACCCTCGTTTAATATGGCCTTTTTCTCCTATAAGAATAGCTTTTTAATTAATTCTACATACGATCTTAAAGGATTAACTTTTTAATTTAAATCCAGATCTCTGTTAAAATGTATTTGATATATTATCTTCTTAGATACGGACTCACTCGTTCGGAGTTTTCAGTTTTTGCCAGGTTCAAGTAGTTTGATATATCAAGTTATTTGCATTAATGCAACGTTTTCGTCAAACTCAAAAATAAGGGACGCAAACGAAGTCGCGGACTGCCGCAAGTTCAAATTCAGTTATTTTATTATGCTCAATATTTTCTCAAAAAAAATATACATAGCTTATTATAAATATTTGTGTTTTACGAAGCACTAGACGACCTTCTACGAAAATTTTCCCTGTAGGCAGATTATCCTATGTGTCAAAAATCTTTTGTATCATTAAAAATGTATTCTTGAATATCTTCACAATCGCTTTGGCTAGAAAAAGTATGTATATAATGAACCCAAAAAGTTCTTTTAGTGCAAAGTCATAACTCCTGCTTCTAATAAAGCAAGCGATCTCAGCGCTCATAAAAGGAGCGAGCAATCTTTTTGCATTTCAAAGGGCCGCTTCGCGCCATACTGGCTATATGGGCTATCGATGGGACGGCCGTCTGATTGTCTGGAGAGCTTTGAGCAATTTGCCCCAGCGGCTGAGCAATTTGCCCCAGCGAGCCGAGCCATTCGCCCCGCGAACGAAGGATGGGACAAGAATCTCGCAGCGTCTTAGCTGAGATTAAAAGTTTTACATGTCCGACTTTGATGGACTTTGTTGGTGTTTTATGTTTTTCAATATTAAGTAGTTTTTATACTGAAGGAAGAACAAAGCTGAACAAGTTTCTGGCTCTCTTTCTTCTCTGATCAAGCTCCTGTCTGCATTTAATGAGCGGTTAGTTTTTAAGATGACGCTTGTATTTTGACTAATAAAATTTACTTTTGACTTTTAAATCATCATCATATCTATTTTATTTAATCTTTATTGCACACAAAAAAGTGATACAAAAGGCGAATAATGCCGAAGGCATTCTCTACCAGTTAACCATAGGGTTAGCAGAAAGGGTTAAAGGCGGTGCTACAAAGTAAAAAAAAGGAATATTAATAAACTTACATAAATCAACACACTAATAAAATACACTATATAAACATAAATATACATAATACAGGCAAGATGATAGTAGGGAGACTTAAACCGACGAGGACTCACTTAAATAGCAATTATGCAACATAGTTTTAAAGATATTTTTATTTTGTGCAAGTATCCTAGCATTATCCCGGTTGCCCTAGACTTAAGCTTAGGGCCCAGGGTCTGCTCACTGGTTCAACCAGATTTGCGTGAATTTCAGTTATAACGTGGAGCGACTGCCGTCTCACCTCCGCAACCCAGAGGGAATTATCATTCTATGGTTAAACCAGCTGTCAGGATGTAAGAATGGACTGACTTCCTCGACTGCCATAGATGTTCATGACAGCCGGGACCAACGGCTTAACGTACTTTCCGAGGCACGGAGCAAGCGATAATTACGCACTTTACTTCGAAAAGTCGATGACTTTTCGAAGTGTGCGCCACCAGGGTTTCAACCTGAGACCCCTAGAATTTAAAGGCAAGGGGTCTCGCCACTGGGCTACCGCCGCTTGAACTTACTTTTGACTTTTAAATAGGTATCTTATATATTACTAGCAGCGTCCCGCGGTGTCACCAGCGTGGTCCCTATTCGCGTGGAAATAACGGTATAAAAGTATTATATGTGGTAATCTATGATATATATACTAACTGCGTACCAAATTACATCCAAATCCGATAGTCAGTTTTCGCGTGAAAGAGTAACAAACTTATATACTCACAAACTTTCGCATTTATGATATTAGTATGAAGTAGTAAGTAGAAGATTGTAAGCGATTTTCTAACCCACTAGATGCGTTAATTGGTCAAAAAAGATGAGGGGAAAATTTTAAGGAATTTGCAGTGAAATATCAGAGAAAACTATCTTATTTATATTTATCTTCCTTTCCGTTTGTTAAACATGTAAACTGTGAAGCTTTTATTTCATTGCCATTTGAAAAGAGTTTTAGTTTAAATCCGTTCTTATTTATAATACAAAACGTATTTATTTACTGAAAAATATAAAACATTTCAGTTATAACACAGTTTGACTTAATGCCACGATAAACTGTTTCAAAAGAGCTCTAAGTACATAATAAAATGTAATGGATTGGTCAAAGGTAATTTTAATCCATAATAAATTAAATCCTTCCGGATTCATATTGGCAGCGATTAAGAGGGTATTTTCTGATTTATATTTGTTTTTAATGTAAACCTGTTGGGCATGGCAATATTAACAAACGAGTAATTATACATACATACATATACATACATAATCTAGTTACCGAGTTATCAATTCCATAAATGCTATAGTAACTTTTATACACACATACATACACTCACGCCTTTTTCCCCGAAGGGGTAGGCAGAGGCATATTATACGCCCACACTTCGCCAATTATATAGCTGGTCCCACGTAATAGGTAGCGAGCCTATTGCCGCTTATCGGACACTGATATTTCGTCAGAGCTCGTCCGTTGATCGGCAGGAGCACCCCTTGCAGGTGAGGTTGGCTTGGGCTCCTTAGATGTTAGTCGGATATACTTCTACACCTCTCTTAACTAATGTCTCTTTTTTAATTATGAGTCTTAAAAATGACTACATTATATTATCAGAAAAGCAGTAAACGCAGTCCAAAAGCACGGCAATCACCTATCTTCACATGCCGACTTTAAATCTAAATTACCTTAAAACAAACTTCCGAGTTTGTTATTAAGGATTTATTTAAAATCGACTCCTAGACTGTGGCAACCGCCAATTACCAGCGCCCTGTCCAATTAAAGCGTGTCAACGAAATATACTCGTAATACTCTGCTTTTTGGCCGATTTAATTAGTCCACCTTTTGTACTGTACAAATTGTCCAACATGTACAATTGTACATGCCCCATCAGAATGTCGCTCTGTTTCCGAACGCATTTACGAATACCGCGAAACGCACAGTCGATTGATTAGAAATTATTGTTTGTTCAATGCTTTAATGGACGTTTAAAACTGTTAGGTTGAGGGTATGCAGGTGTAAATTGTTGGGCCAGTTATTATGTAATGGAAAATGATTTCCTTTCTAATGTACCTTGTGTAAATAATTACATCTTGCATGCTGATTAGTAGTAGAGACAGTCCAAAAACTAAAAGCTATCCATGCCTTTTTTTTTTGTTATCGTCTGTAAAAAAATGCTGCTTACGCACTATCTCCCGGCCAAAAGGGGGAGACCGGGAGGGGGTGTGGGACTCACTGCGGCAGACGCGACCACCGCAGTCCTACCCATAAAAAACTTCGTTGAAAAGGGGCGAGGCACCAGTGCCTGGGTTTGTAGCTTCTGGTACCCCGCCCGCGGCCAACGTCCCCCGGATCAGAACCGGGGAGACCTCCTCAGGCAGGCGCGATGTCATGCGCACCCCCTACCTCTATTTGCGGCCATGGCGTAACTAGATGACTTCGGGGGGGGGTCTCGATCCTTCGGCAAGCTATCCATGCCTTGTGTTAAGCTCGATAACCAGCGTACCTGTAAAAAGTCCAGTATTAAGTCAGCTATTTTTGTGATCGAAGGCAACTAGATTTGTACCACTGCTTTGCAAACTAGGGATTGCAATACCGCAAAATCTCGGATACCATGCATTTTCAAAGATAGTGCAAAATATTTTCTTTACTTAAGTATTTAGGGTTGCTAATCTCTGACTATAATAAGAGAGATATTTAACACCTCCAACAACCACCAACCGGCAGGATTTTGGTGACTAATGTGATTATAATCATTCTCTTCTGTTTATGCGTATTAAATAAGAGGTTTAGATTAATCACCTCAGTTCCTACATATTATTAAATAGTTAGAAATTTTGAACACTAACTGTAAAATATTCTTAATATGGGGCACCAACTTTTAAAATGCGCGGGTTCCGCGAATTTGCAAGATTGCAATCTCTAATTGTAACTGTAGTTTACATGAAATACTATGTTCCCTACTTTGTTCTTTCTTTCAATCAAGAAACTTGATACTAAAATACAAACCGCTTAGCATCTTAAGACTTTTCAGGCGTCGGCTCCTTAGTTCAACATTTTATTCCTATAACACGTAATGGTCATATTCGTGGGTTCCCTACATTACCTCCATACTTACATGAATGCTTTGATCGCTCTCCATCAGACCCTTATATCTTTTATGTAAATATTTGGTTATAAACATCCAACCGAACCTTTTAACAAGCGGGCCCGCGGCCTATTGTATGTATGCACAATCCACTCTTTCCCAGGAGAAGGTTGATGTATTAGGCATTCAGGGATTGGTGAAAAGGAATGCTGATTCATGTGTAGTGGTTGTTGGTAGTAAGTTGGTTTGTAATGGAGGGATGTTGTGACAATATCTATAATATTTAGGTCATAATCTCTCTCTAATGGTTCTCGTTTTATCGTAAGCCTAATTTTCAAATTGCTTATGTCCTGTGCAAACTTTATAGAAGGATGTAAAAACTGTTTATTTTTCATAGTTAAGTCACTAATTGAATATAGGTGTTATTCTAATTCGGTCATAACTCATTAAATATGAATTTATTTGACTTGAGAGTAATTCCAACCGATAGATCTCGAAATTTTAAACTTAATGGTATTTAAAGTCAAATTTTGTATTTTTGAGTTATGCAGTTGGATAATTAGACTGACGATATGGCCCATTTGGGGTGGTATCAAAATTTATTACGGCAATGGTGAGACGTAGCTACGTTTCACCATCGCCCATATTGACAATAGACAATATCTTAATTTCTTGGTTGTCTTCTACGATATCCTATTTTTTTGTTTTGCGTCGGTAACAAAATGCATTTACGCACAGTCACCCGGCCAATGGGGGACTCAAAGAGGTGTGTAGGACTCACGACCGACAGGTCCCTCTTAGTTTCCCCCCCCGTAGTCAGTACTAAGGGCACCAATAGTTGCCAATCTCTGGGTGTTACCTTTTCCCTAGCGCCCTCTGCGCCCTACCGAGAGGTACTCAGCCCCCCCACCACAAGGTGGAGACCAGTCGGGGATGCTACAACATCCTCCGGCAAGATATGTGTTAGTAGTATTATTCGGAGCTGCTGCTATTACGAGGCACTAGTTTAAAGTCACACACTAATTAGTATAGTTAGAACAAAAAGACTTGTTCTGTCTGGGAATCGACTATTTGGAACTAGAAGACTGCAGATTTGCACTGGCTAGTCCATAAATCCTCTATTAAGTACTCCGGAGTATTCCATTCCAAGAGCTTAACTACTGTTCCTGTTTAAAGTTTGAACGCCCGCAAGGATTAAGGAGATGCTAAAAGTCTGGATTCGTCTCGTTTTAATTTGTTGTTGTTTCTGCTTGCTATTTATGTTACCAGCATTGAGTAAATTTAGCTAGGTACCGGAATAACGAGTTACCTTAATGACTTTTTAAGGGATGAACTATTAATGAAGCGCTTGAAAAAATCGTACGAGATTAAAATCCATGCTAGTTCTGCACGGCTTATATCATCCTAAGATGAAAATGATTTTAAAGAAATACGTGTGGTGTAGAAAAAAATCTACCATTGCATCTAATGAAACAGTCAACATACCATGCATACATACATTCGCGCCTATTTCCCCGAAGTGATAGGCAGAGGCATATTATACAAGATGTATAGGGATCCTACCAAGACCTGTGGAGTCCAAGCCAGCTCACCTGCAAGTGGTGCCTCGTCCGTTGATCGGCAGGTGCACCACTTGCGGGTGAGGTTGAGCTCCTTAGGTCTTGGGGTCACCATTATGAGTGCTTGCTTTATTTTTTTAATTTTGTCATAATTTTGTTATTAATAAAATAAATTGCTAACTTACAAAATAAAATTCCAATACGGGGGCTTCTTGGCGGGAAAGTAAATCGTCATATATATCTGTTGTGTAATTTTTTTTAATTTGTGATATTTCGAACATGGATGTGTAATATCGGTGGATTATTATCTGCTCAGGGTTTGTGAACGTACATGAGTGTTGGTAAATGACACAAAACAGTGCAACATCACTTTTCACATTCTATCATGAAGTCTATGTAAGATCTCAGTGTTGACCCACATCTTTATTGAAGGCTCAAGGGGTTTAGAAAGGGGCATCTCATTTGCCATTTATCGTCTTTATCACTACTCATTCTCATTTACTATGAATTAAATAATATTCATATCATATAATTTACTTGACAATGGCTGAATGTGCTGATAGCACGAACCCATTATAAAAAAACACCTTATGCACATCTCACATAAATTGTAAATGAAACACATAAAACATTTAAAATATTATTCCTACACAGATACTGTATAAGGTCAAGATAATTCTATAGGGCACCAACACCGCAATGGTGTGATTTTCAAACTGTATTTTATGTGAAAATTAATGATATATTATAAAAAGCCGCTTGCATAACACATTCATTAGAATCATAAAATGTCAGCTTAAAGGGAATCTATTAGAAAAAAATTAAAAGATGCAATATGTGCGACATATTTCATTAAATTTCGTTCCTTATTCCCGTAATTCACGGTCATTATGGCGGCGCTCCCGACTGCCGGCTACCCGCCCGCTGTTTATATTTCCGCGGGGAATTAATGCTGAAATACAGTCATTGGGAATTCTCGGATAATCTTCGCTTTGCACATTAATTTGCAAGTCCACCGCTCTTTTTAATACAAAATTGAAGCATAATCTTATGCTCGTTCAACTTTCCGTAGCAGAGTAACCTTTATTTTTTCGCATTTACTTTGTAGAGTAGCTTTATTTTTCGCCTCAATATTTTGGAAACGAAATTAAAGAATAAACAGTTCAGAATTATGAATGTAAAACCGAGCTTGTTTGTTCATTCGTTTCATAGTTTTGCTTGACCACTAAATCATCATGAAATTTTGACATCAGAGTAGGGACCCCTGTCAATTACTTAACTTTCATAACCTTGTAGATCTAAGAACCCTTTCTTATGCTGATGTCAATAGCATATTTTGTACAATATAATGTCCCGTCCTTGCTTGTAAAATCGACTAAGGCTTCTCATTGATTAATTGCTAAATATGCAACCCAGCACAAGCTTAAACAAAGCCATTGTGCCCAAAGAAACCTGTAAAGATTTCCTTAACAAATAGTCCAATGAGAAAAGAAGTCCAGGCCCACGTCCTGAGCCCAAACGCGCCCCAACTTCCTAATGAGGTACCTTCTGATATCTGATCCGCCTCCTTTATGTGCGACCACCTGAAGTACAGCTCGGGTTTTTTGGGCACACGACAGGAATCCTAATAGAGTTCGGGGCCGTTGTTAGTCTGAATGGAAAGCTACTGCTTTGCGATAAATACGCTGTGGATTGTTTTTGACCTATACAAAATTTTTTACGCTTACCAATCGTGAGACAAGGTTTTATAGACTGCGATAATAATAATGTTACCATACATACATACATACATGCACGCACGCAATCACGCACGCACGCAAGCAAGCACGCACGCACGCTCGCACGAACGCACAAACACACACATATACTAATTGTCACGACCATGTATCCCATTCGGGATAGGCAGCTTGAAGCAACTATTTAAAACGGATCTATATAGTTGTAACAAAGAGGTGGCCAGCCCTTCGCCCACATTGACGCTGAACGAGATCACATTCCCCTAGTCGCCTACAACGTAACTCTCCGACAAGACATGGGGTGGTAGCATTTTTTGGAGACGCCGCTACCACACGGCAGTAGTTACCAATTTAAACACTTAAATAAAAATGAAGCGTTAAATTATAAGTTTGACCTTCATAAGAGCTAGATAAGATACGAACTCATGTTCTTCTAATTTCAAAGCAAGAGCTCGTACCACTAAACCAAAAGGCAGACATATTGTAGTATAGTAGGAGCATTAATAATCTACTGACCTACAAACTGTCAGCGACTATATCTTGACGGTAGCTAAACTAAACTGGCCCGTTCTCGGCGCACATCCAAAACTTGCAAACTGCAAAGTAAATCAATTAATTCCTGTGTTCTTGTGGACATACGACAGTTTTTCCTGTCTGTTTACCTGCCGTCCATACGGGCTTCTCGGAACTTTCTACACTTATAGCATTTAAGTGAGTGTAGAAAAATAATTGGCCAGTTGGGTAATGTTTGCTACAATTTTTTTTTCATTCCACCTATCCGGAAAGCGGTCAGAGATTACCTAAAAACAGGGAGCATAGTGAGTCTTTTCCCAAAGAGAATTACTTCCGCTTTTTGAATTTGGAACGTTAATGATTATGTGGTGTACCACATATGCCAGCACGCGACAAAAGAGATCGAATCAAAATATTGTATGATAATGTTACTGGCCGGCTAGACGGCGCACAGTGCCGCGTTGTGCCGTGGCGGCAAGTTAAAAATAAATAAAAAGCGCAAACTTTTCGTCACGTCATTCACTTTAATTTTCACTAGCAATTATTATTTTATAAAACAGAAAAACCATTAGATACATAATGAGTTCATCTGATAGTGAAAGCGACAAAGTATTAACTCCTAAAAATATCAAAATGGAGGCGCAAAGTGTAATGCAAAATAAATTTGAACTCTTTATTTTCCTCATATCTCATTATACTATTTATATGGTAACAGCTAGTAATGGGAAAGTTAAAGTCAATATTTTTGTTGTTAATTGCCTGACTTTTCCGGCGCCATGATTGGATACAATATAAGCTTTATTGCATCGCTACTAAATGCTTAAATCTCGATAAATTCTTGCTTTTAAAATAATAAATTTGTCTGCAGAAAGAAATTAAAAACGATAGGTTTTATTATAACAAAGGGACTATAAGCATTTTATTCCCTTGCTTCATGCTTATATAGCTGCAAAAACAGGACCCGCATTGGAAGAAAAATATGTTGTAATATAAAGTATATATCCTTTTACGTTTTCGGGAAAGAAACCTATGTTATTCTACATGAAAAATACATAATTTCCCAAAAATCTTGAAAAGTCACAACTTAACTAATTCAAATCTATGAATATCGTCATCTCTGTGACAAAGATTAAATGATACTGATTGTTTCAGAACAAACCTTGCCACGTAATATTTAATTAAATCCTACATACCTTTCGCTTGGAATATTACTTTAAACTGAAGAAATCACATTCCGATGAAAAGTAATTAAAACCAGTCGATTGTACGAAAAGCATTTATTGGAACCGAATCAATGCGAGGGGCCTGCCTGGTGCATGGTTTGCGTACTTATAGTACACTTGTAGCGAGAGGGGCCGCCCGAGCTTTGTCTAAGTCCTGATTCTACTCCACGCTTAGTCCGCGAGCTATTTGAAGACAGTGATTTGATCTTACCAAAAACTAAGGAGCCCAAGCCAACCTCAACTGCAAGTGGTGCACCTGTTGATCAACGGACGAGGCTCTGGCGAACATAACAGTGCCCGGTAAGCGGCAATAACTCGCCACCTATTACCTGGGTAACTAACTATATAATTGGCAAAGTGTGGGCGTATAATATGCCTCTGCCTACCCCTTCGGGGAGACAGGCGTGAATGTATGTACCACCACAAGATTGACATTATCGTGCTGCTGATCGCCCCCAGGTCTAGATTGACACTTCGAAATTTTACTGTTGTAAAATCACAAGCATGGCATGCTGAGACGTAGTTGTATACGAAATGACAGCTACGCAATTACGCAATCATTACAAATTTATATTCACAACTTTGAGAATATAAATGTTTGACTGCGTTATCATTTAATCTGCATTTATTTATTTAGTTGTGTTTTTACTGTCAACATAAATTCTACAACGTTGTATATACCTATAGAGGCATAAACTTTAACCTTCTATTGTTTATACCAGAAGGCTTATTATAGTGTGAAAGATTTTATGAACGATAAGTCTGCCTGGAAGTGACATGAATTGCTCCTTTCTTTCTTAAGGCTAGATGAGATATGATCTTTAGATATTAGACTTTGTTAGTTTTAAGAACAGCGGTAATTTATTTATTTCTTTAATTGTATTAGATCTTAAGACATAATTTGAAAAAAGCCGAGATTAGTTTCTTGAGGCCTTCTTCTCAATCTCGTTGCCTTTTGGAAGCCTCGTTAGAGTCACCGACATACTGTCTGACTGACGAACAATCCCCTCCCTCCTTTAGAAACATGACAGGCTGACTGACAGATACAGACTGACAAATCTTGAGAAAACCACAACAGACAGATAAACTGACAAATTCTGACAAAGAACCCATTTGCTTTTACTCCTTTATTATGTTACCGCTCATATTTCATTCATTGTTGTTAAAAAAATATATGGAATTTCCATTTTGTGTAAATGTTTGACGAATCTAAATGATCATGTTGATCTTAAAAACAATAAAGTGTATTTTATTTTATTGTGTGTTATTAATTGAATATGTAAAATTATATGGGAATGATATAACTATATATTTAAATAAATAAATTGCTTTAATTTAGTGGAATTGTGCCCCTGCTTCAACACTTTTTATGAGTCTCTTTTGCACTTTTTGCTGTTCTGTTTACAGCTTTCCATTCACTACTTCTCTCTTTAATTTCCTCTCGTATCTATTTTCATTTAAAATTTGTATTAATGTTGAACACATTATAACATTTTATACTTTATGATATGATTTCTAATTGCAACACACAATAAGTCTAAGCTCTACAGTTTCAATATCAATTGGCACAATAGGTCACCCACCCAAGTACCGACCTCCATTTATAATAATTAACTTCGGTGATCGTTTCTGGCAACTTCTTATTTGCGACGCCTCGAACTCTTTTTTATTATATGTATTGATTATAATAGAATATGTCTATCAAAGTCATGAATAGAAAAAGAACCTTCATATATCTTAAGTAATGCAAGTAAACACTTAAATATAAGGAAGTTGGCGAAGACAGAGGGGAAAGTTAATTCATTTATGAAGATTTCCAATGTTTCAACCTTTGAGTAAATAAATTCTCAGAAAACGAGAATTTCGATCTAAGTTTAGCGATTCAGCAAAATTTATCGTTCGCAATACAAACCGCTGATAACACACATCAGGCGCTCTGACGTGTGAGTTTCTACCTTGTAGGGTACACATAAGATCGTATCTCGGTTGACAGCCTCCTAAATTATGTAGTGAAGTGGGACCCACCTATGGAACCATTAGATGCCTTGATATTGTGTTAAATTCATTTTCCAAGATGTTTTGTTCTTGTACCTTAGAACAATGATAGGTGTTTGTCTTGTCAACTTCATTTAAGACAAAGATAAAATTAAATTTATCCATTAAATGCCTTCGTATTATTTAATTTCCTCAGTTAGTACTTAGCTAAGCGTCGTTTCCGGCTTGGAATATACGTTGTCAACCACAGACATAGGATTGGCTCAGACTAATTATTTCTTCTAAATTCATATTCTATGCTGTAAAACTTCTAGTTTTAATTAATTTTTGACATTGGAAAGTATACTAAGATTTAAGCTCATAGTTTTAATTGATTATTAACAATGAAAAATTAACTTGTAACAAAATACAATAAAACAATTATTAACATTAGACAGCTTTAGAAAATATGTTTGGTTTTTATTAGTAAACATTAATGATACATAAAATTGTAATCATTATCCCATTTTGAAGCATAAATATGGAATTAATCAGTGTGTTTTACACTTATTAACTAATAAATTTACACTTATAAAAAAAAATATATAAATCGTGATGCAAAATATAATTATACAAAAAATGCATTACCTACTATCAAAAATAAACCTTGTCTTTCTGAACAGGACAGCGGATCACACAGACCTCGTAATTACCTACCATCGGCATAGCCCCTTTCGAGTTAGTCCTAGCACTCCACTCCTGAGGTCGTGGGTTCGATTCCCACACAGGTGTTTAAACATTAATATTTCTTCTGGTCTGGATGTTTTCTATGTATATTAAGAATGTATGAACAAATAAAAATAGTATATAGTATTCATAACACAAGTTTTTAATGATACTTATATCTTGAAACTAAATAATTGGTGTAAGTGTCAGAAATATTTATTTATTATTAATGCTTTGTGTGATGAAGTTTAAATAAATAAAATAAACCATGATTGCTTTGATAGTGTAATAAAGCGTGAAACATTTGCATTCATATAAAACTAAACCCCATATGTCTGGGAGCACTCAATAGAATTTAAATACGACTGTAAATCCTTTCATTAGAGCGTCTCGGGTGCAACACGATGGTATATACGTCGCAAACAGATTGTGGAATCCGCCGTTTTACAAAACGACTAGGCCAATTGCAAAACATTTTTAAAAGCCTTTTTTAATGAGACTTGTCATAGTGACCACATCCTGCCTGGTAGTTAGCAGTCGATGCTGTCCAAAAATATAAGTTCCATACCTTGGATCAAGAGGACACATTCATGACGGCCTTTTTTTTATTTACGTCGGTAACAAAATGCAATTACGCACTGTCTCCCAGCCAAAAGGGGACCGAGGTGTGTGGGACTCACCACCGGCAGACACGACCGACACTCATGACGGCCTGCAAAACTGCCGTTTTATGCTCTGCATAAAAGACCCAGAACTACAGGAATTGATAATGATATACACCAGCAGAGCATTCCAGAGCCGAATAGTCTTATATAGGAACGAATAGATTGCATTATATGCTATAATATAATGAAAAATGTTTTTCATTATTACAATTTGCCTAGCCGTATTATAAAGCGCCGCAACTTCCAATCTACCCGCGACATAAACACGAGTACTACAGATCCTGGTCTAATTGTTATGCAGATTGTGTCGTGTCTCGCGTGTTGGGTTCGGTTCGCGGTCGAGTCACGGGGTTTTTAGTGTTGCTGGATAGAATTGGTTCTTTAAGAATTGTTTCCTGAAGTAAATAGTCGTACGTATATAATTTAATATATCTTAGTCTAGGTCAACCAGGATAATGCTAGGAAATTAAAGAAAAGTAAATGTAAAAATCTGGTTGCCTTTTTATGCTAATTTACACAAATACTATAATAAATGATATAATACAATAAAACAAATGTCAATTTATTTTTACCGTTTGAAATTCATGATACAGATTCAGTTCCTCATAATAATAAACTGTCAATTCGTGAAGACTAATTCGTAATAATTTTATTTGTTGATTCGTAATATTTTTTTTATAAATCCTAGCATTGTTGTTTATAATGTGCGATAGCTTTATAAACAAAATTGAAATTCCCCATGTACATAGTCCAGATAAATAATATAGCATGACTTAGACAGTCTTTGATTGCATTGCATAAAATATAACAGCCAGCGAGTAAAAACCGCAACTTAGTAACAAAGTAAATGAAGACCCCGAGAAGTTCCGTGTTGTTGCGAAATGATGCAGATAGCGCTGATGAGATCCCTAATTCATTTAACAACTTGCGAAGAATATCAAAACAATGCACGGAGTACCGTCCCAGCATCGTGAGAGCAATTGGATCAACTAATTAGTCAAAGCAAAGTTTCTGCACAGTGCCGTCAACTGCCATAAAACAACATTTTAAGGGCCACGTCACACCTAAAGAATATAATATACATACGCACATACATTCACGCCTTTTTCCCCGATAGGGTAGGCAGAGACATATTATACGCCCACACATCGTCAAGTATATCGATACCAGAAGTATCAATTAACGTAAGGGACATTTTGACGAAAATAAGTTATATATATCATTGGATCCAGAATTTTGCGCTCTATCGATTGGTATTATAAAAAAAAATCTATCGTTAAAAAAAGAGCCCTTACAGTAAAAATTTTTGGCCTGCGTAAAACGATTTATGACAGAAAAATTGATGTAACAGACATTTATATATTTTTTTCTCTGAAAAATAAAGTAAGTCATAGTATTAAATAATTTACACCCTTACCTTAAACCTCAAATCAGTCGATTTAAATAACATGTCCCTTAATTTAATTCAAGATTATTGTTTTTTCTAAATTATTAATTGTTTGGGCACCTTCGCAATGGCCAAGTTTCATAGAGAGCGCTAGAAAACAGCCTAAGCCATATAACGTAAGTGTCTTAGAGCATACAGATTTCATTAACTTCCAGGATCTGGCGGATTCAATATTCACTCAAGCTACTATTAAAAATAAAGATCTGCGTATAAAAAACATAAGAGTGTGCACATTTAAAAAAATGCTTTGACGAAAATTGAAGTTAAATATACAATGTTAGAGACTGGTGATACTTACGACATAGAGCTCTCCAAAGAATTAATTCCAAAGAATTTTAATGCAAGAGGAAAGGGTAAAGGGATTGGGAAAAGAAGTGCTGCTAGAGGTAAAATTAAAAAAAATATAGACAACAAAAATGAATCTGCAGCTGAAAGTACTAGCAATGACATAAGTCAAAGGAACACAGACAATTTGCCATCTCTATATAAAGAGAGGCTCCCAGTTGCCATTCCAAAATACAATGATCTCAAAAAATTGTGCGACACGGGCATAATACCAAAAAGATTTCATGTTGAATATTTGAACCTGCCGACTAAATCGTCAGTTAAAGATACCCTCATTGAAACTGACGACGATGAAGATGTGAAGACAGCTGATGACGATAACTAGATAAAATACCAAATAGAAAAAGTTATTTCAACCCTTCCGATTTCACCATTAAAAAAGTTTAATTTACTAATAGTTATCATCATAATCTGTCTGC
This sequence comes from Musotima nitidalis, assembly GCA_949126915.1. Taxonomy (NCBI): domain Eukaryota; kingdom Metazoa; phylum Arthropoda; class Insecta; order Lepidoptera; family Crambidae; genus Musotima; species Musotima nitidalis. The sequence goes on from OX421429.1 coordinate 18,308,130, forward strand.
CCATTCCTAATTATTATATATTTATTCTTGTAATAATATATATATTAGTGTTTTATATTATTTTAATCATTTTTTTCTTCAGTCAATTCATATTTTTTCATCGTCTTTCGTTTCCAGTACATTCATTCAATCACTCAATAAATAAGACTGTTGATTAAGTTTGAGAAAATATTTTTTCTTTTTTTATTATAAAACCAATGAAACGTAAATATTAAAAGTACATAGTTTGTACAACTGTTAATTAAGGCCTTAGCTCTCTCATGATTGAACAACAATCAAGAGAGATCATGGAGTCAAATACATAATTATATTTTTTTAAATTGATTAAAAGGTGTGTAAGACTGTTAATTTGAAGACTGTTAATTTTAGGACATTTATTTAAACTTAACAAAAACTGTTATAGACTGATTAGTGTGTTGAATTTATAATAATTACGCAGACATAAAAGTCGAAAATAATAAAAATATTTTAACAAGAAATCGTTTTATTTTTGTATCCCTAAATTTCATTTAAATTTGTGATAGCTAAGCTCATTAATCATGCAAAGAACCTATTTCCAAAGTATCAAAATACCATAATTTTAGTAGATAATCTATAGTTACATCAAACTGCAATACTATAAAAGTTCTTTACAGTAGAATTTCGTATAATTTTCTATTTCTTTTGCTGCTTACGCTATGCTTGACGAAACATATTTTTTTAATGTAAGGGACATGCTATATTTTAAACCGCTGGGTATTCCAAAATATTAACTTTATAGCATGAAAGAAGAAGAAATTCTAAGAAACTTTGTCCTAGACATAATTAAAATAGGAAGCACCAGTTAAAAGTTATAGAGAGATTTAAAAAAATAAAATCGTTTTTTGGCTCTCCTGAAAATACGTGTTTTGTCCCTTACATTAATTGATACTTCTGGTGTCGATATAGTTGGTCCCACGTAATAGGTGGCGAGCCTATTGCCACTTACCTGGCACTGTTATGTTCGCCAGAGCCTCGTCCGTTGATCTAACTAACATAAGTTTGATTAGTTAGGTACAATTATTACACACAATTTCGGTTGATGTTTAAAAAATTGTTTATGACATATCACTTATATTGTACAATTTCTTCCATATTTTATTTGAAGGTACATATTATGTTCCTTGAAATATAAATAATGTCAAACAAAACTATACACATAGCCTGTTTGTTGGATAATAAGTGCTAATAATGGTTTAAAAAATATCTTGTTACAATTCCCTCGCAACTGTTATTTCCCGAAAAATCGGGAAACAATTCAACACGACACGTCTTCAGATAAGATATCATATAGCGTCAGAACAACGATGTCCTCACGACCAACGCTGAAACGTTTGTGATTAAAATTGTAGTTTTTTTGGAATGGAAAATAATATGCCATGACTATACTTATATACGTCTGCAATCGATATGGAATTTATCGCTGTCGCAACAACCCTCGTCTCCATAAGTGTGCCTCGCACGACCTGACTGGACCAGAGGGCCTACACTAATTCAACGAAAACGAAACTTCGTTATACCCATTCCTTTCACTCGATAATGATATACCCAAGGAGTGACAGAGATAGATGCAACGAAGTTTCGTTTTCGTTGAATTAGAGTAGGCCCTCAGGTCGTCTGAGCCACGCGGAGAATACAGAGAGCTGGAGAGGGTCTTTGTGAAAACTTTTCATTCCTTATAGCCTTAATACGATGAGGTATTCCCACAAGCCGGAGTCTCCTTATTCCTTATTCCATTAAAGGATAGCAACTTTTTAAGTCTAGCAAGCAAGCAAGGTTAAATTTACAAATTTACCTTACCGATATAATTTTTATCGATAATTATCTTAATGAAACTGCCATATTCCAAAAACTAAATAATGTAAGATACTTTGAAAGTTTTCGAAACAGTAGTTTTTTTCAGTGAGATTTTTATAATGACAGAAGTAATTATCAGCACTACGTACTGTGTTTTAATTCATTATTTTGATTTAATTATAAATTAAATGTTTCTTTTCTGCAATATCGTTAAGTTTATGAAGCGGCTAAAATAATTATTTTAATTTTCATATCGATAGTCAGTAATATTTAAGAAATTTTATAAGGTAGAAAATCATTTTCTTCATGACGGGAGCTAACCAAAAATGTCAGCTGGCAACACACCCGCGCGGAATGTCGCTTCGAATCGTGTTTCCGGTGGCTGGCGACATTGCAGCGACATCGCGCGACGTCGCCCCGCGTCTCGGCGACATACTTCCTTGTTTCACGTTCTCGACTTCCATATTTGTAGAAATGTCACTCGTGGGCAATTGGATTCTTTTTTCCTGTCGTGGAATATTTGTGTTATATGACAAATATATGCTTAGTTGGTTTACATTTCTTAAACGACGCCTAAAATCAGCGTGCCATTTGTCACGGAGGAACAAATGGCACTGTTTAAGAAACTTGTATTCCGTGCCTATAGCGCCAGTAGTATGTTCGAAGGGTGCTTAAATCAATGCCTAGTAACCACGTTGTAACTACTAATTACTGCTAAGTATTCGAAGTGAAGCGTTCGTAAGGAGACCGTTAAGCACAGAGTTTCATATCAAGCGCTCAGATGCCTCAGAAGACGAGTCAAGCTGTTGGTGCCTGTTGGTAATTTTGCTAAGGCATTGAAAACGTTAATTCGTAACAGAACAACGAGCTGCTCTGTGATATGTTCTAGTGTATCATCCTTTTACGAACTAAGCGTCGAGCACGCTCGCCTCTTTGTTATGAACCAACGAGCATATTGGTGTAACATTTCGTCGAGCCACGAGTGCGGGCGATGCGCGGTTGCGGGGTGACGCGGAGGGAGAGGGACGAAAACGCACGCGGTCCGCATTAACCCGTAACATAACGCCGAGCATTCGCATGAACGTTACATTACATGAAAATGCTTTGGAAACTGAGCTTTTGCCTGTATTGTACCATTCGTAAGAACGTTACATTACACAGAAATTCTCCAGATAATGTTGTAGTCTATACCCACCTTCATATCACAGCTTCATCTCTTTTACAGAGATAGTTTAAAGAGGGCAGACATGATAAGCCGCACCTGATTGGAAGCGAACACTACGATTTATACCTAGCAGGGTCACTTAACATGAAGTATACATAACATTCGGTAATATTAAGAGATTCTGTATTGTTCAAGCCTTCTCTCTTACTTAATATATTTAATACCATACTATGAAAATTTACTAAAACGAATTATTTTATTGTTTCAGGTACATATTTCACAACATAAATGGAGTCACGTAAAAGAAGCAAATATGGGATTGACAGAAAACTCCTTTAACTAGATGACAGAACATCGCATCTTTTAGTCATTATGTGTATGGTAAGACAAAATAAATAATGGCGAAGAAGCTCTAGAAGACTTAGCTCGTCATTGAGATGTGATATATCTTTTCCCAGTTACAAGATACCCTCCCCTTTTATACCTTTACTACAGTGTATAGTATTGTAAATAAATTTCCATTACCTGAAATCCTAATATTAATGGTACACAATAAATACTTTTAAACAAGTGGCAAGTAATTAATTTCCGAAGAAGTAAGAAATATTCCTTTTTTTATATGTTTATTTTTATATTTTCTGACAATTACACCAATTATTTAGTTCCAAGATAAGTATCATTAAGAACTTGTGCTATGGATACTAAATAACAGATAAACATACATAATTTATTTTTTTTAAATACATACTTAATATGCATAGGAAAACACCCAGACCAGAACAAATATTCATGTTTGTGTACACAAAGATTTGTCCTGTGTGGGAATCTAATCCACGACTTCGGGAGCGGAGGGCGAGTACACTCGCCTCCACGCCATATCGTTCGCCAATTAAATTCCATTATGTATAATCGCGTTAATAAAAATAACTAGCAACTTTTTAAGCCCCTATTGATCGCCTCAAAACGATTGTATATTCCACCAATATCTAGCTTCATCATTAACCCTGTCTCAAATACCGAGGAATGAATGGTTATACGTGTTAAATAATACAACGGCATCTCTCTCCCGGGGCCCCAACTGTGACAGGTTAAATAGAAACAGTTAATATTTCGTTTGAGGCACGTTCTACTAAAATTCGAGTGTTATCGCTTCTGACGTTCCTCTCAGGGAATTGTGGCAGCCTGATATGTGCCTCGGCGGTGAATCACGTTCTCACACAAATTTTACCAGAAAATAGAGTAAATGTTTTCTTTCAATGTTGCCATTAATTAAACAATCAAACTAGTCAACTTAGTTAAATGTCAAACTGTCACGATACTGGGAGACTAGTATAAAAGGTAGTCGCTGTTACTAATTTCAATATAAATAATGTATGCTTGTTGTATATTATAATATAGGTATAACTTATATTTGTAATAATTCTTGGAAATAATTATGAATGTAATCTCCTTTACGTTTAGTTTTACACTTACTTAAGTACCCAACGTTCCCCACGACTACATGCAGAAATTGCGCAAACCGTAAACATGAAAGTTAAAAAAAATTGGTAACATTTTGATCGTTTTGATTTTAAGGGTTTTTTGGCATAAAAACTTACCTTATTTAACTCCATATAGGCTCAGCTTATTTATGGAAATGTTATTTTTGGTGAATGCCGAAGTAATTGGTACATATGATTTAAAAATTTAAAACAGAACCATCAAATCAAACCTCTTATTGCAGACCAAGTAGATACAAAGATGTTAACATAAAAATAGCACTTCATACTTAGTCGCCCTTTTCGGACACAGCAATTTAATTAAATTATTATCTGTTAGAGGCCTAAATATGGAATCAAAAGACCCAATAGGTATCGGGCCGCTTTAAAAGGTCACAAGACATGAAGCCACCTTACATCTACCTCAGCCAATAATGGACCGGCAGTGGGGCGTTTATAAAAGAAATATTTAAAATGATGTCCCTATTAAAGTTTATTTATTCTGAATTTTAATTTTCGGTTGTAAAATAATGATTCTGAATTTTCTTCAAATTTATTTTAACTGGCATTTACGAGTAAGTTCCAAAGATAATCAATTCCACTAATCCAGCCATTTCCCTATTGACGTTGCATAATTATGGGATTAAATCCGGGAGGCAGGCGTCCCTGAATATTGAGCGCGACTGAAAGCTCATTGCTATTATTTTGCTATTAATTGAGGAAGTCGGAACGAAACATGTCTTAAGCTAATCCAGGCAATGTTTTATTAAAAAAAGATAGCGACCTATGTATGTAATATTAACAGAGAAAAGCATCAATGATTATTTATCTATAAATAGAATATCTGATGATCTGATAAACTGAATATCTTTAATGTTGAATTTTTGATTTTGTAAAAACGCACTATAATTTAGAGGGTCAGCATGTATGACAAGCGTTCATAGGCTACAGTGATTTATTTATACCATGTGGTTTGAAAAATAAATTCTTAGTAATAGTCCCAGGTATTTTGTAGGCCTCAATGTCTGCATCAAATGCTTATCTCTTGACAAGATTCAAATTTAAATTCAAAAATTATTTATTTCATGAACTATTTACACACGTATAACTAGTACTTGAAATTGGTAAAAATTAAATATAAATATATAAAAAAACAATCTATATATTTTTACACTGAAATCACGAAGCTTAGATTCACTTATATGCAACAAAATAATTTAAAAACAATAAATAATTAAGTGTAAGTGAATCTAAGTGCCAGTTCCGAGCCACCGCTCTGTAAGAACCGGCAAGAAACTCATAGGCTCTTTTAAATGTATCCATTGGTTTCTTACTTTAATTACAACCTTCATTTAATTTTGTCTGTGAAGCTATACTGTTAAATATAATATAACGTTAACACTATTTATGTCCAAAGTCATATTAGAATAGCCTGTATGAAACGACAGTTTAATCCCAAGCATTTTTATCTGCCTTATGCCAGATGCGGCCATCATGACATATACCTATCATTGCAGCCATTTGTGAAGTCCACTGCTGAACATAATAATAATAATCAAAGAACATATTTCTCACCAATATCTTTCTATGTTGATCGATCTTGTGCTACCTGCATCCAACGGCTTGCTTGAATCGGCACATCGAGGAGGCTTTCTCTTACTTAATATTAAGATTTATATATTTCAGTAATTAATAGTTCTAATGTGGTTTCAGGACGGACGGGGCGAGTCAAGCCTCGATTACCGAAGCAATTTCTAAAAAAAAATCGCTTCAAAGGTATGTCGTAGCGGTCGAGTAGCGTGTATTCCTTAGACCTTCTCCCTCTATATTTATCTTTGGTGCTACAATTATATTGTCTTTATTCTTTTGAGAATTTTTTTCTTCTGATATTTATCTTTTCTTGTTTTTGGGTTTTATCTTGTGTGTTTTTTTGGTCGATGTTTTTTTTCTAGTATTACGTTGTTTACGAGGGTGGCTACAAAGTATGTAGTAAGTAGTTTTAAATTTATTGACTTGTGTGTTTCTTGTGTTGTTTGCATTTTCTTTAATATTTTAAAGTTTAAATGATCTTGTTTGGAGTTTGTTTAACATCGCTTTGGTAAGTTAAGCGAATTGTTAACTTTTTTACTGGTACCGTAATTGTTTTTATACCATTTTTAAATGCGTATTAACTGCTGGTAAATACTATGGGTGTTAAATTTTATTAATCCCTAATAGTGCAGTAATTTAGAGCAAATGATTGTATGTTATGGTGGAAAACCGATAGTAAAAACTTACATTCTCTGCTCTAAGAGTAAATTTTTCTGGAATTTCCTGGGTCAAATTAATCCTTGTAAAATACTTCTAGAAAGTACCTACTACTTACAATTCATTTACAGTGGTACATTGTTAGCGTAAATTTCTTAAGCCGATGATTTTCTAGTTAAAATACTTAAAGATAAGTTTTTACCTTTATTAATAGTATCCGTTTCATTACCTTCCAATGATCAGCGCAATTAATTACAATACTGTTTTGTTTTAATACTGATGCATGTTTTATTTTTAGCACAAAATTTAGATACATTTTAATTATTTTGCAATTGATTTTATAGAATATGAAAAATTAAGGTCACTTTTACGCCGATTGCTCTAAGTCAAGAAGTCTAAGAACACAATTAAAAGTGGCAGTGGGCCTTAAATCAATTCATAAAAAGAAGCAAATTCAAAAACCGACGACTTTACCGAAACTTTTATCTGAAACCAATGCTACAGTATTACAGATTACTTCAATAAACATTCAGTTTTCTTTTGACGGATTCCCGAATTTCCTGGAAATTTCTAAAGTGTGTCGTTCTAAAGTTGCGGACGCACTACTGCACACCCGCTGAAGTTTCGGCGGTGCACCCGTCGACTCTCCGCGTCACTTTTTGGCACTTCAGCCTGCCTGCCGGTTGGCTGCCTAAAAATGCCTTATTTAGTGGACTAGGGGCGCAAAACAATCGGTGGCAAGTTGCCAGAATTATAACAAATGAAATTATTGTAATGTGTAATATTCTGTTGTCATGTCGATTACAAATCATTTTAACGCTGGCCTAAACTTTGTCAGCCCACGGCAATAAGTCTCTGTATAAGAATCTGGGGCCGTACCACCGAATTACTGGTATTGTTATTTCATCTAGATCTAAATTTTCTGGGGTTCGTCAATCCGTACCGGGGAATCTGCCGAAAGCCATAGATTATTCATAACCTTGGCAGACTAGTGAAGCGACTGTTTAATTAAATGATTATTATTAGCGTTTCAATGTGACATTTTTACGTAAATATAAATAATTAGCAACATAATTTTAAAAATACACAGATAGAGACTGTCAAATATTACGTCAATCCTTCAAAATTTGTATCTAAATGGAGAACGCTATCTTGTATCGTGTTCCATGTGTTCGGCGGTACGACAGAATCAATTTTGCCTAATAATCGATTACCAGCAAGTTCGGCGGTGGGCCCCCTGAATATATTTTCACAAAATAATTGAGCGTCAAAATATAATATTGCTCATTCTAATTGGTTAAAAGATAATTATGAAAAACTTAGATCTTTGTTATATAGCTAGACTGTAGCATTTAATACACGAAAATATTTATTAAAGGCAATAATATATTTTCAGCAAATATACCTTACAAAGAAATTATGAATCGTCAGATACATGTTTATAGGATCTTAATTACAGTTATATTAAAATACTGAGGAGACGTTACATGAAACTGATATAGTTTTTCACCGTTTAGACATAAGAGTGCAAATCAATCGACGACATCCTTGTTGGCAATATCCAGTGTGTATAACTGATCGCGCAAACATTTGCGTTGCTATCGAGGGCGCTGGTTCGATTCCCGCCTGTTGCTTTGTTTGGACAACGACGGACGATGGAACACTGAACATTGTTCTAACTATCTCGCAAATGTACAGTCTCTAACTGTGCCTAGCAATAAATCGATGGGTTTAGTTACCCGGGTGGACAATGGATCGGTCAAAGTTCAAAACAAAGTTGTTTCTAAATGATTGAATCCATTTCATGAAATTAACATTAATTTTGATGGGGAAAAGGGGTGGAATAGACTTGGGGATTCAATTAATATTGTGATGTATGCAAATAGTAGGTAGTTATGCCACATAAGATTATTAAGTTCCAATATAATTATTTAGTTCCAAGATAAGTATCATTAAGAACTTGTGTTATGGATACTAAACAACGGATAAACATACTTGCATACTTTTTTTTTGTAAATACATACTTAATATACATAGGAAAACACCCAGACCAGAATATATATTCATATTTATAAACACAAATATTTGTCCTGAGTGGGAATCGAACCCACGACCTCAGGAGTGGAGTGCGGGTATACTCGCCACCACGCCATATCGGCCGTCAAAATTAAGTGATGCCCCCACAGTTATCCTTGGATTGTTGCATTGTAATATGTACTTATACTTGATGTAATACTAACAAGCATAATTTAAAAAAAAACAACTGTATAAATAGAAGCTTACTGTCTCCATTATGTGTAGGTACAGCTGGAAATTTATGACAAAAAAGTCAACGAATTCAAAACATTTTCTTTTCTCTCAGCAAATATTAACAATACCTATTTGACGCATCCCCATTTTATTTCAATCGTTAAGACGCAGTACTCAGTTTGCCCCAAAAGCCTTCTCATTCATGATGGGCTGGTCTAATATCCCTCTTTTTCAATATCAAATCAAAACAGGCCATTATGTGTATTATGGAGTTCAATTATTGTCTCCGTCATTGTGACTTCAAAGAAGACATTAGCTGTAAGTACTGTAAGGAAGCGCTCGTAGCTCTGCGGTGCTTGGTGGTTGGAAACGATCACCGAATTACAGCAAAGTTTACAGAAGTCAGTCCTTGGATGGGTGACCGTTGTGTGGCATTTGATATCGAGCGCTTCGGTGCTTCGGAAGGCACGTTAAGCCGGTTAACACTAAATGTGGTAGTCGTTAAGCCAAGTTAGAGGCCTAATGGGTGGCTTGATAAATTCTAACAGCAGGACGCCATACACCTGCCTCCGGGCTCCGCCAATCCGCACTGGGTCAGCATGGTGGAGTATGACCCAATACCCTCGCACCTTGATATGTGAGAGGAGGCTCGTGCTCAGTAGTGGGACGTTAATGGGCTGAGATGATGATGACTGTAAGTTATGTTGACAACGATGTGAAATTATGTCGCTAGGTTAGGTGGTACGATCGATAGGTAAAGTTAAGATTAGTCCTTAAAAGGGTAACTTTTTGGTAAGAATTCAAAAGAATTTTTTATAATTTTGCTCAAGCTATCAATAATTTTTGAAGCCGACCAACTAGAAGCAACCCAATTATACATACATACATAATATCACGTCTGTTTCCCCGAAGGGGTAGGCAGAGGCATATTGCATGCCCACATTTTGTCAATTATATTTTTGGTCCCACGTAATAATTGGCGAGTCTATTGCCGTTTTTCGGGATTATTTGTGTTCGCCAAAATCTCGTCCGTTGTTCGGCAGGTGCACCACTTGCAGGTGAGGTTGGCTTGGGCTCGTCAGATCCCGGTAGGTAGGGTTGTATACCATATTATAGAAATAGTGTCTACACCACTGAGCTGAGATGATAATGATATTATCTCACTACACAAAAAGAGCCACGCGAGAAAGTCTGCATTTAGGCCAAGTGCAGCTTAAGATCAAGGTTCAAGGATAAACGGGCTTCAAACTATCGGTATATCAAAACTTTTGAGTACATTGTTACAGTTTTCTACAGTAACTTGCTGATTGTGTATATCTCGACAAAATAAAATAATTTTACTGTTCAAGGATCTTAAAACACTACCTTTTGAATTTTGTGAATAGCCTTGTATATTACATTCATAATCAAACAATATTTTATACTGGGTTTTGAAATTTGGAAGTACACGGAAAAACCTCGATTAGTTTTATTAGTGTTATACAAATTAAAGTTAAAAAAATTAAAATATATTGTAACTTCTAATTTATTCATACCGTGTAACTCATTTTGCCTTATTTGTATACCACGAGGAAAAACTACTATTACTACGCATTTCATACATTATTGCGAATGAATCAAATCTAGGCTATGTATTTATGATGTGACATTTTGAAAAGGCTCTTAGCACCGCGTAATTATTTTCTTAATAAAATTATTTGTTAGTAGACACACTTGCAAACGACCAAAAATGAATTTTTTTTAATATGTTGCTCTAAAATAATTTCTTATGTGTTAGAATGGTGTTTTAGTTGTAGCATATTATTAGTAAATGACTGTAATCCTAGACGAACAAAATATGGAAGAAAAAACAAAAGACCATACCTCCAATAAAATTGCTGCAATAGACTGATGCTTATGATTGCCTTCTTTGTAGGAAATGAAATAAAATAAAATTTGATATATAAACCATATTAACGTGAAAACGTCGATTTGGTGCAAGTTAAAAGAGTTAAGCCAAAATCTCAAAGGAGTCTTTATTGAACTCAAATTTTCACATCTTGTACCCTAACTAGAGTACCCTAGATGATCATCAAGGGTGCTTATTATTTACTAAAAACATTTTCTTTGCGCCCACAATACTGTGAATTGGAAGAGGCAATTACAATATGTGTCGGTCTTATTATTAGAACCTTTTAAAACCTCCTTGGGGCCCTTACAATGTCAACCAGAATCAATAGATTCATTTACTTTCTAGAAAGTTAGATATGAAATGCTACATAAAAAACATCACATGGTTTGAACTTGATTTCAATAGATTTCACGTTGTGGAAACAGAAATATCTATTTTATTATGATTATATAATTATTAGATTATATTAGGACTTTCACTGTCGCTACTGTAAAAAAATATAACATCATCACGTTATATGGTACACCAGGGCATTCTTTTCACTCCCTGACAACAGTAAGGTTTTATGGCGACTTTTTTACTTTTATGCTAATTGCCAGCCAGTAGAATATGTATATAAAAGAGTCAAATCATTTACCAGATTGGAGATTAAATTGAAACCAGAGGCTCCTCCTTTCAGAACAAACTTTTGAACTACCACTATCACAAAAACATATCTTCTTCAGATTCTGTCTTAAAACGACAATGAAAATTGATCCCGAAATGAAAGTTGAAGAAATGAAAGTTTTTTCCTCAATTCTTTTCCCTAGTGCATCTGTCAAGTCCAATCACGCGCACATGACGCACGAGCTGCGGACGGTGCCGCCCGTAAATCACCGCCGCTTATGCCTTAGACCACCCGACAGATATATGAGCCCAGTGGTTTATGGCTGGCCTCAGAGGACTTACGACCTTTAACCATGCCCAATGTAACGTAAATGAAAGAAAACTATAAAGATCTTAGTTCGTAGGAGGAGCACGCAACACTGTTGATGTCATCAAGGAAAATCAAATAATTGATACAAACAGAACTTAATAATCAAATCATAGAAATTCCATCAAAAAACTATTTTTCTAATGTAAGAAATGAAGCAGCTATATGAATAAGTAAATCTGCTGCCAAATTGTATACAATACTATGTTCAGATTTAAATAACGATAGCAAAACATTGGACATAATATACGATGTCTTGGGTTATTTTAAGAACTCTCGGAACTTCGTGGACTGTAACGATTACCGACGTAAAGCCGCAAAATTAATTGCCACGCATTAATATTTTTCTAGTTGGGGCTTACGATATACACCAAAAAGGGCTGCTAGAAGTTTGAGGCGAAGAGCTGGAACACGTTGGACTAAGATTTGCTGATGATGGTGATTTTTAAATTTCGTAGGGAAATTTATACACTGCACAGCAAAATATAATGAAGCATGACGGTAAATAAGGGTTCTTATACGTCAATCTTAATTGAAGGCCATAATGATGATTTATAAAATAAGTACTGACTTGCAGATAAAGTAAATTACCTGATCTAGCAACGAGCAAGTCGACCAGCTTCTATTTACTAGTTTGTTTTATATGTTGGAGTGCATAATGTTCCGTACATTTGGTATTCTAATACAGGCGATCCACGGCTGATCCCTGATCCCGAGCGCCGAGTGCCGGCTGAGTGTTGCGAGCCATTTCAATTGTAAAACAGCTTTATATTTTACAAGCAAATGCCCGAAATTGCATGAATCGAGTTACACTAGGGGCTCGTTTCGATAAAGCTACAATGTTTCTAGAAAAACCCGGGCCTCGCAACTATTTTGTGAAACGAACTTTTTGACAATGACACTATGACACTATGCTATGAACAATAGTTGCCATTGTAAATAAAAAAGATAAAATTAATCGATTCTCGAAATAAGATTTTAATGCGCATCAAATATACTGATAGAGCATAGGACATTTGGAAGCTGAGCTGAGGCTGAGTTAGTTTAGTTAGTTAGCTGAGTAAATTAACCGCATAAAATGGACGTAGTTCCAACCAACAATTTAATCTTGAATTTAATGGAACGTTTTTCGGGAACTACGACCAAATCTAACAGTAGAAAGCACAGTTTTTATTTAGTAAGTCATCATTATCAGTATCTGGAAAACATAACATTTCCCGGTAAGCGGCAATAGGGTCGCTTCCTATAACGTGGGACTAACTTTTTATTTGGCGAGGAATGGGCCTATAATTTGCCTCTGCCTATCCCTTTGGGGAAATAGGCGTGAATATAATTGTATCATTATCAGATCAAAGAAGCTAAACATAGGCCTTCTCATAAATTTCCAGTGTGACCAATTGTAGACGACCGGTATCCATTGTAATCCATAATCAGATCGTTCGACCATCTTTCACTTATTTAATGATTATACTGGTTATATATTTTTATTAACAAAACAGTTTACGAATCGGATTTGCCCGTCCAAGCACTCTTGAAAAAATCCCTCTGCGCAGATCTGGCTTCTAATAATTACTACAACAGCCAAAGGAAATAAATAAGAGTTTGTGAAGTAATAATCTGACAGATAGATAGCAAATTGCCCATTTAATAACCATCAGAAGTCCATTTCGGAAGCGGAAAGGCATGGCCACAAAAATACCGGGCCCGTTGGGATTATTTAGGTACTTGTGATCATCCGAATTATATTATACTGTATTTCTTTTCAGTTTAGTAGCAATATCGGAATATAATAATCATTTTACATTATTGTTATTTTTATATTTACATACTATTTTTCTTTTTTTATTACGCTGAAAATGCTTAACGGATTTGAAACTTAACACACCGTCAAACAATGAATTGAATTATACTTTTTATATTGGTAGTCCTGTAATTCCGTTGTATTTTCTTTTGTCTCAAATTTATTGGAAATTGAAAATGTGACATTCTGCAACTAAACAAAAACATTAATGCTTTGCAAAATTTATATTTTGCTAGATAATAGTTTAACAAACTCCGAAATGAATAATAATGAAATACTGTCTAAATACTTCAGGCAGATGTGTGAGAGTTAATTTAGCTTCATAATATTTGTTCAGCCGTTAGCCTCGTTAAACTTTCCCTCCAACAATAACTAAACCTCTGTATAGTTGTCACAAAATTATACAGTTATAAAAACACCAATGAGATGCTATCAATCACTTTCCCTTTTGGGCCAGAAGCCATCAGAAGTGGGATGACATGGCTCTCATTACACGCGTTAAGTATACCGCAGCGGTGCACCGTAGTCGGTGAAAGTAAGATCCAAAACGCTATATTACTATAAAACAATGTTTCATTTGCGTGCTTCAACATATTTGGGACACATCGCAGATTACTGTTCGCGTTATAGCCATCATGGATTGGGAAAAACAGTTTCTTTTCTTCGTCAAAATTGGCTTAACTTTCTCTTTGATACGATGTTGCTGGATCTATTCGTGTCGTACACGTGTTTGTCCTTATTTTGTTTTTATTCAATATTCTATTAGACAGAGCAGTGTGGTGTTTTTAGTAAAAGTTATGAAAAGGCATTCAGGCAATCTTATTGCTCCTCTGACATAAATTTTGCTAGCATAAGCACTCTTTTAACCTTTAAAGCACTAAATTGCGTAAAGCATCTTTCGTGGAGGCATTTATGGCATTATAGTTGTACTTACCTGTTATTGACAGAATAGTTAAACTTTTATATTTATATTATTCATATATATATATATATATATATATATATATTACATTGGGTGGTTTATTGTAAAAGTAAGTAGACATGACGTACCATCTTACCATGTCGTAATGATTATGACACTGTATATTCAATAAGAGGTTTATGAATAAAGGGAGTTTCCATTATCCTGTTTACTTAAAGCCTCTTTTCACGTGCACGAACAAAATTGACGAGTTTATTGCCAATTCTTATACACTCAAGCTCCTACCCGTACTGAATGAGCGCGTTCGGATTAAGTTATCTTGAATCTCATAAGTGCTCCACCGGAGTCTAAATTGAATAAAGAATATTTTAATATCAATTTTCTAAGATAAAAGGAAAACTGTGAAGAATTCCATCAGAATCTCGTTGAGTATTTTATTTAACCTTAGCTTCAAACTTGCAGTTTCTTTGACATCGCAGTTTGATAACTGCAGAGTCACACTTGACAAAACTATCTATTCTATCCTGCTTCTACCTAATAGTTTTGTATATGTCTGTCTCGTTTGTGGATCTCAGAAGTGGGTCCGGAGTTTGTGTAACGAAATTTAAAAACAATCCTCACGAGACGGTCTCGCAATTTATTCTGTTGTCGACGAGATTGTTCCAGCACTCTTTTGTTTGGGAGCATTTGTGGCATAGGAGGAAGCGGATTACTGTTGTGACATCAGAGTGAAAGTTATACATTGAAAAAGTATCCAAGACTATATATCGCACCTATGGTGCTACAGCATCATTTATGCAATTTTGTCAAATTTGATGTGATTATGAGAAAAAATGCTAATGTACCAAATTGTAAGATTTTTCGTTTTACTTGGAAATAAAGTCGGAAAAAAGGCTTAAATATAACTAGTTAATTTCTTAAACTAATAAGTGCTATATCTTATACCAGGATATTTAATTTTTAAACGCTTCTCCTGGATTATTTGCAGAAGTGCCTGTTTCGCACCGGAGATGCGATATGGTTATGGTTAGATTACTGATCCGGCAGCAGATGTTTAGTTTTTTAGTTAGAGCGAGGATAGCCCAGTGGCGAGACCCATAGACTTCTAATTCAGAGGGTCTAGGGTTCAAAACCTGTTGGCTTACCTATGACTTATTTGTTATGTACGTAATTATCGCTTGCTCTGTACATTGGAAAACACGTTAAGCCGATGGTCTCGGCTGTCATGTACATCTATGGCAGTAGTTGTTGGCAAGTCAGTGCCTTTTAATATTCTGACATCTGGTTTATCGAAAGAATAATGTTTTCCTTTGGGTTGTGGAGGTCAGATGGCAGTCGCTTCATGTAATAACAGAGGTTAGGTTAAATCAGCAGACAGCAGAGCATTGAGCAGACCCTGGGCCCTGGACTTAAGTCTAGGACAACCGGGATAATGCTACGATATGAGATAATGAGCAGATTTTTAGTTTTTGTTGATGGTCCTTACAACTTGCTGACATTATTGGACAGTCAGGAAACAATATGTATATACGCTTGTAAATCACGAGCCAATTCCAGGAAATTTGATTCGAAGTACTTTTTTATGTAGGTAGTTATGAAAGGCACTTAAACCTACTTGGAAATTTATACAAAATTGAAATGAAACATATTAATCAATCGAGACAAGGTAAATTTTTTTCTGAAACTCTGTCAGACTTAACTAAATTATACTTTAGAAAAATCTCGATTAATATACCTACCGACTTATAGCCGTGAAATTTCGCCACAGTAGTTCAAATACAACTTGGTGATAAATGTCAAGCCAATATAATTTCTCCTTTACCTAGGATCGTAGCTGCATGTGTTTATTTTTATAAGTAGAATATTTGTTAAATTAATCGTTTCATTTAACGCTCCCCGCTCAGCTCATGCACTATGCCGACAGCCCCTATTTGGTCGTAAACGAGGAAATGATAAGTCGGCCACAAGTGAGGCGGGCTGCAACCCTGATAGCGCCTCATCCGCACTTCTGCATCCAGATCTATATCTCGTTAAAAATGAGCTACAACGTGCAGTGTGAAGTTCTTCTTGTTATTAATGGGAATCGTTCGTGCCTCCGCGAGATGTTGGGAACGATCAGTAAAGTTAAACAGCGTGTAAAGAGTGAGTGGGATGATACGAAAAGCCGTTGGATATCTATATAGGATATGTAGGCATCAGTAGTAAGTAGTAGCTTGAAAGATTTTAACTACAAAACGCCAAAGAATATTTTCCCTAGAAATCTGCACTCGAGTCTGACCTGAAACCTTTAACCTTAGCTTGTGTAAAGAGCGCAATAGCCTAACGTTTATATATTTCTCGGAATCGGGGCCTAATATCTTAAGTTCACTGCTGAAAATTGGTCGTCCCTATAGATTACATTCTATTAGGGGTATTTGCCCTTGATCACCCCGCTGGGCAGGCAGGTTGCTGCTCGCAGTTCAAGCCAGAACACTGAAAGATACTGCTGCCCATTATCCGATAAGATTTCTCTCCGCCCACTCTTACGACTCCCCGTGAGTTGAGAGGGGGTGGCACTACTTCAGGCCAGTACCATACCATAGGCGTGAAGAAAGTAACATATCCATTTGAGAAGAGATGATAATAAAGCATTGATAGAATACGAAGTTAAATAAATATTCTACGATATCTTCCAAAAGATAGGGAAAATCCCTCCTGAGGTCCGTGTCTGGTTGTAAAGTTCTACCCCATTCTTTTACAAATCTACCGCCATAAAGGCACAAATAAAAAATACATACAAACATACATACATTCACGCCTGTTTCCCCGAAGGGATAGGCAGAGGCATATTAAACGCCCACACTTCGCCAATTATATAGTTGGTCCCACATAATGGGTGGCGAGCCTATTGCCGCTTACCGGGCACTGTTATGTTTGCCATAGCCTCGTCCGTTGATCGGCAGGAGCACCACTTGCAGGTGAGGTTGGCTTCCCCCCCGACTGGTCTCCACCTTGTCGTGGTGGGGGGGCTGAGTACCTCCCGGTAGGGCGCAGGAGGCGCTAGGGAAAAGGTAACACCCAGAGACCGACAACTCTTAGTGCCCTTAGTACTGACTACCGGGGGGGAAAATAAGAGGGACCTAAAGAGGGCGCAGCGGGTAGGCCAGGAGGGCCCGCTCAGCAGCGCCAGGAGGGTCTGGGCAGCGGGGGCAGGGGGCCCCTGCTGTCTAACCATTGACCCTCCGGGAAGTCGGCCACACACGCTATGGTCGCAGGGGGAGGTAGGAGGGGCGCGTCCACTGCGCCTTTCTGAGGAGGTCCTCCCGGTTTTGGTCCGGGGGACGTTGGCCGCAGGCGGGGTGTCAGAAGCTGCAACCCAGGTACTGGCCCCCGCCTCTTTCTCAACAAGCGGCGGGCGTCGTCGGAAGATTTTTAGTGGGTATTGCTGCCGGCGGTCGTGTCTGCCGGTGGTGAGTCCCACACCCCCTTTCGGTCCCCCTTTGGCCGGAAGGCAGTGCGTAAATGCATTTTGTTACCGACGTAAAACAAAAAAAAACAAAAAAAAAAAAAAAGGTCTTGGTATATACACCTATAAAAAATAGTTAGTATAAACTACTCTCATAAAGTTCGCTGTCCAAAGCTAGCCCGCGCTGTGAACCTACATAGCGTAGTTGTGATGATGAAGATTTGCAATAATTCCATTTCCTTTCACGTGTAGTATGATGTCAAAATCATGAAATATAATTAACCGCCTGTTAGTCAAAATGGCGCGTTCCTAAGTCCAAAGCTTCATTATGGAATAAATTTCACGACAGACTGGCGACTTCATGAAGCAAGCGCTGTGTGAGATCCTATTTGAGAAACTGGTGCACAGTGCACGTTTAGGAAGCAGTATAACAATGTAGGGTGTTATGATTTCATTTGAAGAGTGTAAAATTTAATACGCAGGAAGACCAGCGCCGGGTCGATGCTTATGGTTCTTCAACCTATAATAATAAAGCTTCTTTTACAAAAAAATTGAATTCCGCATATATTTATTATAATATTTGTCACAATATTTGCAGTATCTTTTTATAATTTTCTTAACTGTCATCTAAATTAAAATCAACTCCATCTGTAGACGGACAGAAATACAAACCAGTGTCTGGAAGAGATCGCTTTTAGCGATAAGACAGCCTAGATTGGTTTTTTTTTATCCATTTTGTAATCTGTAGTTTTTAAGTTTTTTGTTCTATAAAGAGTATATCTATCTATCTACCTTAGTTTTTTTGGATTTCATGAACTGCTTACCATCAGGCAGAATGTTGTCATAATGACAATCACATTAAAAAATGAAAATACAAAAGCTTATCGTGATTCTCTGAGTGTAACTTCACTATGGCAACTTCCAAGCTCTGTACCCACGCGATAGTGTATAACTTCTAATTTGGCGTTTTTTCGCATTTTGTTATTACTACCCGCAGGAAGCGATATTATTATCACACGAGATGTGTGTCCGCTACGTGCCGCTCGCCCTAACAGCCTCCAGGCTTCCCGTGTTTAATGTTCATTGGGGTTTATATTGCCATGTAATGTAGTAACGAGAACTAATGCTCTTAATGTAATAAGTATTATGTTTAGGGCTTTTTGCTTCGGGGGACTAGGATGTAGATAATGATTATTGAAGTGAAGCATAGCTCAAGTACGTCCCTAGCATAGGTTGGATAGGATGCCTGAGAGCACAAAGGTATGCAGAGTTCACAAAGGTTCGTTTTTGATGGGTTCATTCATGTTGTACAATTACAGATTTTTACAAAGATAGAAAGAAATAAACGTGACCCTGCAAAGGCACAGCAAGTATATATTATAATATAAAATTACATGTAACTTATTATTAAATTAAATATAAATAGTGATAGTAGTATAACATATCCTTAAAAATGTATATTACTCGTAACCATCATAATAATATAGTATTTTAAGATATAAGTTGAAAAACATACTTACCTAATTAACTATTTTCTAAATTATCATTCACCAAAAAAACTCCTGCAGCGAAAAAAAAACAGTTTCTTTGGATAAATACATTCACGCCTGTTTTCCCGAAGGGGTAGGCAGAGGCATATTATACGCTGACACTTCGCCAATTATATAGTTGGTCCCACGTAATAGATGGCGAGCCTATTGCCGCTTACCGGGCACTGTTATGTTTGCCTCGCCCGTTGATCGGCAGGTGCACCACTTGCAGGTGAGGTTGGCCTGGGCTCCTTATCTAGGTAGGAAATATATACATATACATCCTTATGCATATTTTTTCAATGTGAATTTAAATTTGGTTAAGTCTTTTATATCTTTCATATCATTTGGTAACCTGTTATAAATTTCCACACACATTAATAGGGTTGGTCTTTGTTGCTTTTAATGTCATGCGCTTCCGGGCTTCAGAAGACAAGCTACGCCGTTGGTCCTGATAACAATGTGTGGTAGTCGTTAAGCTAAGTTATAGGTCTTATTATTGCATTGTATAGCTTTACAAACAAATGAAGATTGTAATTCAAGTACCAATCCAATGGATAAATTTAAAAGAGCATAGCCTGTGAGTTTCTTTCCAGTTCTTCTTACAGGGAGATGGCTTGGAACTGGCATTTATATTCACTTACACTTAAATATTTATTGTTTCTGAATTGTTTTGTTGCATTTAAGTAAATGTAAGCTTCGTTATTTCAGTGTAATAATATTTCGATTGTTTTTTTTATATTTATATTAAATTTTGACGTTTTCAAGTACTTTATGTATTAGTTTAAGAAATAAATAATTTTTGATTGAGTGATTGATTGATTATTACGTAGCTTGTAACGTTGTAACAGTCCTCTTCAACTAGGTTTGGTGGGAAATAATTGGCTGAGACAACTAAGATTATTAACAGCTGAATTAATATACTTTAATAATCTTCCCTAGCGCCATTTTAATATAGTAAATAGCAGTAAGAAATTACCTTCCCAAAATTTTCCTTTGTATGGTCCGCCTTCTCAATTATATTTAAAATATAACATTGAAATACTCCCAACGTGGTCATATCTTGATATAGATGAAGAGTCGTATTTTCTACTTAGTGGTTCTTATCAAGCAGGAGTGATGTCAGACCCTATCTAGCTGAAGCCAGGCTTGAAATGACCGCCCCGAACCGGTATGTACTGATTATTGCTAGGGCTGACAATGGCCTAAGTTTTCCTGTTGTGTGATTTCGGGCTTCGAATTAAACCGAAGATTTTCTAATATTAGCATAAACCAGGGTAAATTGAAATAAGACCTAAATAGATAAATTTGACGAGACCTGAAAATTAACGCCTATGTAATCTCTTTTACTTTGTAAATATTTATATTATTAAAAGATAAATATTCTAAGACGTTCTAACACAGCGGGTACCAGTCAGTTATCACCAGTCCAAAGCCGCATATCGACGCTGGAAAGGCAACCTTGCTTATGCGCCAAATTTGCGATAGTTAGTTATATATATCATTAGAATTGCCTGATTTATTTCTATCTGCAGATTTCATCAAATTCTAGCCTTTTTTGACATTTATTTGACTGACATTCTGACAAAAAACAAATTTATTTATATTTGTTTTCAAAATTGTCATTCTTTGAATCGCTCTCCTGTAAAGTAGCCAAATGGTGCATAAGCAAGGTAGCCTTTCTAGCGTCGATATGCTAAATGAAGATCTACTCGCATAGGCCTTCAATTGTGCTCACTGCAATCAAAATCACAATTTAATATAATAGAAAAGAAAGTGTGGCAACCCTAAAACCGCTTAAAACTCGCTGACTGTCTGAATCCATACTATTTCGCGACTTTGCTACACACTCAAACTTGAGACTGTTTCTATTAATTACAATATCACCAAATATCAAAGATGCACTACCTTAGCGCCATATAAAAAGTCATCTAGTGAGGCGAAAGGGGCGTTTAGATCTCAGATTAGGGACACACCTGCGTATTCTCATCTCAGTCGAGCGGTCCTGTCCATATTGAAAAAGCTGTTCCAAGTGCTGCCCCACGTTTAATGTGTCTTCTGCACAAGCTTTTTTTTATTTTGGGGAAAGATGTTGCTGTTTTAGTCGTTCTAGCATATTCCTATTTATCTAATACAAATTGCGTTGGCTAATCATAATAAATCAGGCGATCAATATTTCACACAATACTGTACCTAAGTAAAAGAAAGAAATAAATAAATATTTTCTGACAATTACACCAATTATTTAGTTCCAAGATAAGTATTATCAAGAACTTGTGTTATGGATACTAAACAACGAATAAACATACTTAAATACTTATTTTTTTTGTAAATACATATTTAATATAGATAGGAAAACACCCAGACCAGAACAAATATTCACGTTCATGCACACAAAGATTTGTCCTGTGTGGGAATCGAACCCACGACCTCTGGAGTGAAGTGTAGGTATTCTGACCTCCACGCCATATCGGTCGTCGATATAGGTCGAAACATAAATTTAATTATACGATCTAAGAATAGTAATGTCATACTTGTACATTCATAGTGTTGTTTGTATTTATATAAAATACTAGATTCTGTCTGTGCCTGCCTACGTTTGACCTGCAGACGTCTAAGAACCATAAGAGATTCCGAGTGCTTGCTTCCACCCCCCCTTATCACCGTCTCAAAGGATTTAAGCTGTACTGTCTTTTTCAGAGTCTTACACTAAGTTCATCAAATTTATACAAATTTTAATCTGTTGTTGAATTGTTATCTAATAGATAAACCTATTTATTTTTGCTCTCCGTGTCCAGTAGAATAATGCATTCAGGGTGCTAATGGGGCTGCAGGCATCAGGCATGTTCTCGGAGCATCGCGTAGATTACTTTTATGCCACTATGCGTAAAAGATGCGCATCTCTGGTGCGCAGGGTTCGTGCCAGCGGCAACAGCATCCTGGGTCTGATCGCTAACCGGCTGGACTGTGTATATGTAGGTCACTGCTGCGCGGTGTCAAGTCGGATTGAGTAGCATTGACTTGCATATAAAAACTCGTTACATTATGTAAATTCCCTACTAACATTATAAGATAAATATTTTTACTAACAAAAATTGGGCCCATGGTCTTGAATAAAGAATTATTATTATTTATTTTAAAAATTTTAAGATTTCTGCAGACTAAATTATTAAGCTTTGACTTATGATTTTCTAGTTTAAAACTCATTATCTAAACCATTAAATATAATTAGTTAAGTCGTGCCACACACAATCGCAATCCGGAAGTGCGTCGGGCCGGAAGTGGATTAACGCCTGGGTTGACTTCCGGTGCGGTGGTGGGGGCGGTTGAGGGGGATCATTACGCTCATTATCACCCTCAACGTTAATTTGCAAGCACGTGTGGTGCGGTACGTCGGCGTACCCCAATTTTTGAGTATAGGTACTTTAAATAATGTTGCTTAAGTACTATGCTTTTATGAGTGTTAAGTGGGGCTAGGTTTTGCCGGAGCAAATTTTATTTCACCAATTTATTAAAATTTTATCCGCACAAGTTATACCACATTAAGAATATAAACACGCTCTATAGAATTACTTCCTCATATAATACACAGTTGTTAGATGTGATGCATTGATCTGTTTGCACTAACGAAACAATCCCTTAAAAAGCAAGTACTCTACTCTATTTGGAATAATCTGTGCCCTGTACCCAATGTTTCTTAGTATTTCTGTATATATTTCTGTGTGTGTACTAAATAAAAAATATAATAAATACTTCTTAAGTGTGTTGCTAAAACTTAACTTAATTTCTATTTTCAGATTCGTGTGTGTGTGTAAACATGTTTTGTAGTTTCATAAGTGGCTTTTGTATCATTCATTGTGCACCTTCCATTACAGTCAAATAAATATGAAATGTGAAACTGAGCTGAATTTGTTGGATAGGGGATGGTCACAACAACAATCTGGACTATTGGTTTAGTTTTTTCTCCAATTTATACAAGTAGGTATTTCTGACAATTACACCAACTATTTAGTTCCAAGATAAGTAGATATCATTAAGAACTTGTGGTATGGATACTAAACAACGGAAAAACGTACTTAAATACTTTTTTTTTTGTAAATACATACTTAATATACATAGGATAACACCCAGACCAGAACAAATATTCATTTTCATGCACACAAAGATTTGTCCTGTGTGGGAATCGAACCCACGACCTCTGGAGTGAAGTGTAGGTATACTGACCTCCACGCCATATCGGTAGTCATAAGTACAAGTTGCAAATGTTAAACCCAAGCTTGTTTATCTGAAAAGTAATTATTTACATCATAATACCCCTTTTAAAGAAATTAATATAGTATAACTATAGTAGTTGTCAGATGATTGATTTTGGCATTAAGATTGTCCACCCCGGCCACCCCGGCCACCCCGGCCACCCCGGCCACCCCGGCCACCCCGGCCACCCCGGCCACCCCGGCCACCCCGGCCACACTGGAGTACTCTCCCCTACAGGGCTCACCTCCCTAAGTGCAGCTTTGGCAAAGCACTTTCTAGTGACCTTTGAATTCAAAATTGTCTTTCACTACTGTCTGGCCACTCGCGACTCGCCTACGTGATCTATCAGAACGGTGCAGAACATGATTTGAATTAGTTAATGACTTTAGTCTGCTTAAAATGTCTACTGATTTTAATATACATTAACATTTAACATTTAGAGGCTTATTATAATACATGATTTAAAGTTAAACCAGGTTTAAAAATAGTGCTGTCACTGTCTTCATTTTTACAAATAAAAGTGACAGCACTAGTAGTAAACCTGGATTAACTTGAGATCTTTTTTTGTAATTAGCCACAAATAGACTGCATACTACATACATACTAGACGTATGGGGTCTTGGAGATCCACCTCAGCCTATCAACGTCCTGTTCCTCAACTCAGGCCTCTACTTACAAACTAAGTTGACATTGATTCTAGACCCAAACTAACTAAGTATTGTACTATTGGTACTAAACTACATATATTTATTTATAATTGGCACATTAACAATATACATTGCAATATTAAAACATTTCCACAAAAAGAAGTTCTTAAATGTGTGAATATATATCTCTTAATTACAGTTTAATTCTCATTAACACAATCAAAATATATAAAAATATCTTAAATATTACAATTTTAACATTAACATTAATTAAAAGATTATAAACTTTAATAAACTTAAATATAAATATGAACAGAAATAAACTAAAATATTAAATAACATAACTCTATTTATTGCAACATAATTGTACTACTTTGCGTTTAAACAATTTAAAGGGGTCCAAATAGATGTCTACCGCGTCACAGACACCGCATAGTATAAAGTGATGAAAAAAAATAAAAACGAATAGTATAGTGTTTTATACAGCTTTTTTGCTAAACGTACTATCAGTATACAAATATTCACAAAACAGGCTTTTTTTTAATACTACTGCGGCAAATCGATCGTTAGTAAATATTAGTAAAATTACCTGAAAAAAACAAACAAACTATCAATTCCTCACATTAACGGCAATGCGCAACAAAACATAGTAATCTCGATCAAAATCAAAACAAATACCCTGTTAAGTATAATTATTCAAATTGCCGCCGACAAGATCTCAGAGCTATCGATTCCTGTTTGCATCACTTTACACTGGTTAGTTGGAACAGTGGACAGATTATGATATCCATTTGTGATAGCACTTGATTGCAGCGTTGATATGATTGGTTAGGATGGTGCTAATTCACACGTTTTCATTCTCCATTCGTTCACCATTCAATAATTAAATGAAATCGCAATTAACAAAAGTATGGACGAATTAATAATGGTCTTTGGTTGTGTTAATAAAAACTTGATAATATTTATAAAATTTTAAAGGCAAATAACGAATTATTCTATAAATGTCCTAGTAATTTACTATTAAAGTTTACTTGATAAATAGTCCATATATAACTATATTCCTCACTGTTGAGTATACATACATACATTCACGCCTGTTTTCCCGAAGGGGTAGACAGAGGCATATTATACGCCCACACTTCGCCAATTATATAGTTGGTCCCACGTCATAGGTGGCGAGGCTATTGCCGCTTACCGAGCACTGTTATGTTCGCCAGAGCCTCGTCCGTTGCTCGGCAGGTGCACCACTTGCTGGTGAGGTTGGCTTTGGCTCCTTAAGTCTTAGAAGGATCCCTATACACCCATACCCACTTCTGAGTATCTTATATTAATATATTGTGGAACACGCCCTAATTCAAACAAGTGGATTTAGACCAACGATCAAATCATTTTGTTAAACAAAGATTAAACTGAAGGACACCTTCCCACTACACGCTATCAACAATTTTAATAAGGGCTATATTTCCAAGTGCATCTTTACGACAATAGTTATCGCAACGTAACACGACGCGGCGACACTAAAGCTGGTTTAACTGTCGTCTACGATGCCAAACGACGCTAACAATGACAGGATAACATTCTGCACCTCTTCTAATAATAACTTGTGACCGCTGAAGCTCAAAAAATCCCTTTTTTACATTCTGACCTTTTTGTTTTCTTACTTCTAAAACATATTTTTCCCAATGCCCATTAGGTTTATAATTAGTTCAGTAACTTAATTCAATACATGAAAACACAAAACAATTAGAAATGATTAATGAAACAGTCACGCCATTGAATAGAACTAGTGTAAACAGCAAATGCAAATAGTGACTGGATGATAGCGCCGGAAAACATAAAAGGGAATATTTAATTGAATTGTGGCTAATTTCAACTATTTGAGGTAAGTAGTTAAAATTATCCACAATTAATCTTCGTATATTCTTATACATTGTATATTTCGTATATGTCTTTGAAGCAGACGAAGTTTTATTTTTATATACATTACCTAGTGACCACTTTATGAAAGTTATAACAACATACTTAGGCCGTTTTGCTTTCTTTCGAAAAAAACTTTTCAAACCTGAATAAAGAGCTAACTACCTAAAATTCCATCTATTGCAATGCAATAATAAAGTCTAATACGTATTTAACTGAGAGTCACGACAAAATACCATCGAAGTATCCAGGTTTATAGTATTTATTTGTAATGCAAGCCTCCTATGGTAGTAACAGTTGGTTTTTACGCAGCTCCCCTCATCTAATCCAGTCAATATCAGTCCATAACCGAAGCTATCCAAACGGCTACGTAATTCAATACAGCCCACTTGGAAAGAGTATCCATTGCTATCTCTGGATGGCCACTATTTACCTTAATATAGCGTCATTTTCCCGCCTCGTTAGCGTCGCCGGGCCCGAGTGGCCGCCATCTTTTATTCAACAGACCGATGAACGAGTGAATGTGAATGAACGGTCCAGATTGACGACAGACAGTTGGCTTGACACTCTGAAAGCTAAATAAATAATGTCTAGTGTCCTATCTCTAACAATGCATTCGGAATCTTCAAATAAAATAAAATCATGATGGATTTGTGAAACTAAATAAAAGTATTTATAATGTTAATGTGGATGTTATTATCTTATAAACGAATCAAAATTTGAATAATCCTGGACATAATCATATCTGCTAGGCCAATTTTGATGAAATTTGGCACTTAGGAATGAACATTATTACGTAATTATACTTTATATAAAGCAGGGAGCTTATTATCAATCCTCGGTTAACAATCGATCAATATAGGTCGCATGCGTCCGCTATTTTATAAATTTGAACCTCTTTTACAAAATTACTTAACACCTAATGGTATTAATTTCCGCATCATTTCAATGAAGTCTTAATATTTTGTATTTGATTTCGTACAATTATACATAATTGTAGGCTTGTAATTAATTTTCTTGTGAGAATAATGTGTAATTTCAGGCTAATTGGAGGCAGACGCGAACGTTCGCCAACACACCGCTTTCGTTCCCACTGTTTGTTCTTCAAATTTAATTTTGCGCATGATTGTGTGCACACGTCTTAAGATAATAACCGCGGTAGGATATTTTCGCAAATTCAAAACAGGATACTAAAGTAAAACACATTTTATGGATTCAACTCGCGATTCATTGGACTGTTGTGGGAGTCGTTATATCTAATATTTCCTATACCCCATCGACCATCCAAATATCAAATTTATATTAAAAAAATCAAAATTCAAGAATTTGAAATGATCATCCGGCTCGAAGGACCTTTCTGAATGGACTAATGACCTCAACAACTATTTTATCAGAAGTTTGGAATCATTTACAGGGATTGCTAGGTATTTTTATTTTGCCAACCTATTTTGTGATTTCTATTTCGAAACTCAACTTATCAATTGATAGTAACTATACCTTAGTAAGATGTACGGAAATGTTTACTGGGAAATTTGGTCCAAAAATAATTAAAGCCGTCCTAAGATTGGCTTCCAAATGTTCGCCTGCAAAAGAGCACTACTTCACTGACCATTATTATTCAAGTATCCATAACAAATCTGGTAATGGAAGATCGCTCCTACACCGATTTCATCAAATCGTTAATACCCAATCGAGTCGTCGCCTTCGTTCAGCCCAGTAGACCGGCCGATTAGTCCGACTCAATTTGCCAGTTCTATTAGTTTGTGCATCCTATTAATCTTAGTTTAATATCTTGCTGTTTGGATTCCCTGCCACGTCTATCTGGCCCCTGCTGAAAATCAGTGCAGTGTGTTTGTTCACAGACTCACTGCAAGTACTGAGCAGGGGCCTTTTTCGATATCATGCAACCTTTTCGTGTCCTGTGTATTGTTTTATTTCTTTATTATGTTGTGTGATGTTGAAATAAATAATTTTTCATTTAATTCATTTTCATTTCATTTATTTTTATTTCATTCATTTTAATTTTATTAATTTTCATTTCATTCATTTTTATTTTATTTCTATATTTGATATACAATGGCCATCCAAGCATCCAACAATGTACAGTATACAGGAAATATTTTTTCCTGCCTAACAGCGACAGCTACCGAAGCGCCGGAAGATAGGTACATACACATACATAATATGAGACCCTTATATTCCTTTTGTAATTGGCATAAACCTTGCTCCAATTAGGTATTAGAAAGTGATCTATATCGTTGTAGCAACAATTTGCACGTAGATTTCTAGATTGAACATGCAGTATTTCAAGCTACAAATTGAAATATAAAAATATTTTACTCTTTCATCAACTTTACAGTAAGCAGTCGCAGAGCTTTCATTTCTAATTCATTTTATTTTATTTCGAATGATTAAATTGTATTTAATGTTTTACAGTTTTCAGTATGATGTTGTTTACCTTTTTGTTTATTATTGTACCGGAAATTCAGATTTTATTTTTTGCTTCTTATAAGTTTAGTTTTAGCAAAATTTTGTAAATAATTATAATGTATAAGATGTACGTTCTGCACTGCACACAAAATGGCCCAGCTGAAAACCAGCGCTAGATCATTGGACTAGCATATGCTGAGTTGGGTCATTTTGGTACATTATATAAACATTTGTAAATTGTTTTTAGTTTTTAATTGTATGGTGCACCAATAAACATTTTTATTATTATTATTAAACTTGTCAAACGATGAGAGACTACTCCTTCACCCACATTGTCATTGAGGACCACGAGATCATCTTCATTTCGTCGTCTTCTACGAACCCCCGGGTTACATTAATCTACTTTAGGTCTGCATGTTGGTTGGATACCTTTGTCACCTTATTTTGTGAGAGAAGGTCCATGCCCATTTGTGTTGATTTGAATAGCACATTAAGCGTGCGGCCTTCCTGATTCTGGTCAAGGCGGCGGGTAGCCGATGGATGCAGGCGACTCAGGATCGCTCAATCTGGAAATCTAATGGGGAGGCCTATGTTCAGCTGTGGACGTCATATGGCTGAGATGATGAACACCAATTATTTAGTTCCAAGATAAGTATCATTAATAACTTGTGTTATGGATACTAAAAATGGATAAACATATTAAATATTATTATTTTTACTTAATATACATAGGAAAACACCCGGCCATAACAAATATTCATG
Source organism: Musotima nitidalis (assembly GCA_949126915.1). NCBI lineage: Eukaryota > Metazoa > Arthropoda > Insecta > Lepidoptera > Crambidae > Musotima > Musotima nitidalis. The sequence goes on from OX421429.1 coordinate 18,337,656, forward strand.
TTCACAAAGATTTATCCTGTGTGGGAATCGAACACACGACCTCTGGAGTGAAGTGCAGGTTTACTGACCTCCACGGCGTAACATAGGTACATTATTATATAGGTAGATAACATTATTTTAAGTACTTTGAAAACCGTTACACGCTCTTTTTGCAGAGTCTGTAATCTTGTGTATGTACGTTAAGTAGCTGAGAGAGATAGAGAAATAGAGAGAGAGAGATGTGAAAATATGTTTATTGGTTGTTTCAGATGTTATATGAATTACTAATTAGATTTACTATGATTTACTCAATCAAACTCTTTTTCAATCGTCCTTTTTACCTACACCCGACACACCATAACAAAACATAAAGATAAAGATAATTTATTTGTCAAAATACAGTACATTAAGGTGTTACTTAAATATTAGCATCTTGCATTCTACCATTACTGGTGTGCAAATATTGATCTTATAAACTAACTAAATAAAATGAACAAAACTATTGATCATCAAAAAAAAATTTAAAAAATTACATTACATTTTATCCTTTAAATATTCACTAACAGCGTGATAACATTTTTCTATTAGTTTAGAATATAATTTTTGTTTAAATATTACAATTGTTTCCTTTTTATAGTCATTTGGTAATTTATTATAAATTCGAATAGCCATACAATATGAATTCTAATTCCCCAAATTTGTGGTTTCCTCGAGCCACTTGGGAAACTTAGCAGTGAGCAGTTAGTGCCACATGATCAGATAAGTTATAATAACTCATACAGAAACAAAGCTACATCGCCAGCTAATAGAACTTGGTGACAAGGCTCTCTCTAGAGACACATTATACTGGTATGTAAGGAAAATAATCTAAATGGGAAACGATGTGATTTTCAGAGAAAAGTGTAGAAGTCCGTAATAAAGCATATCATTAAATAAATAAATAAATATTCTCTTTTACAATCACACCAATTATTTAGTTCCAAGATAAGATAATAACTTGTGTTATGGATACTGGGGACCCTTTCAATATCTTCAAATATTCACTGTGTGTGTTTTGTATTGTGAATGTAAATTATATGTGATTGATAATTTAAGTCTGTGAGCTTCTTGTCAGTTCTTATCACAGAGCGGTGGCTCGGAACTGGCACTTAGATTCACTTACGCTAAATTTATATTTTTTGCATGTAAGTGAATCTAAGCTTCGTGTTTTCATTGTACCTAGTAGTGTTTAGTTTTGTTTTTATTTATATGTTTTTTGACGTTTTCTAGTGCTATATAATAGTTTATGAAATAAAGAACTTTTTGCTTTACTTTAAAGAACGGATAAACATACTTAAACACATTTTTTTGTAAATACATACTTAAAAGAAAACACTCATCCTTATTTAAATGAAATTTGGTATACAGATAGTCTAGACCCTGAGAAAGGATATAGGCTACTTTTTATTGCGAAAAGGGGGTTGTAAATGCTACCCAAAGATACTATTCCACGCTGACGAAGTCGCGGGTAACAGCTAGTTATTAATATATGTACCTAATTATAATTCACCTTAATTGAAGGTACTTTTCAAGCTTCTTTGAGGCAAATGGCAGAACTAATGTTAATGCCCCCTGATCAGATAAGTTGTAATAACTCGTACGGAAACAAAGCGACATCACGAGCCAATCAAACTTGGGACAGCGCCCTCCCTAGGGAAATATGTATTCTTATTCTTAGTTTTGCTTTTGTTCGTGGGCTATTTATCCTTACTAGTATTAAAATACACGCTAGAGTTAAACATACCTATGATACTATTCTTCTTAAAAATAGTATAATTATAAGCTATAGGTCACATAGCTGATCCGCTATCAATCGCTCAAACACATTTTTTTATTAATTGTTCATGGGTGTTATTTAACGTGTCTTCAAAATTAATAAATTGCCAACCTAACCTAACCTTTTTGTACATCAAAAATACTGATTGAGCACCTAATCACCTATTAGATGCTCACTCAGTATTTTTGATGATCAAAAAAGCATTTTTTAGAGGTTTAGTTTATTATATTCCATTGGTTATTGATACATGAAACTTAAAGTCTAAAATGATATGTTGTTAATATGCGAAACATATATAATATGACAGATTGTATTAACTGCGCCACAAAACTTCATAGATAGATAGATAGATAAAACGTTTATTTCCTTTAAATAATGCAAGTTACATAAAACATATCCCACAAAATCGTGTGACTGGTTTGTCTGTGGGTCACAGTCTCCTTTATACTAATAAATAAATTACAATTTTGCACATACATTAATATAGTGTTTTTTTTTTAAATTGCTTTGTACTTATGTTTGTTTGTTTCCACTCTAATGGCTTCAGGTATACTATTTAAAAGGTATGTTGGCCGTTTTTTATAATCCTATCAAGGAATCGCCAAGTCTCATTATCTCAACTACCCAAAATTTTAAGCTTTTTTGATTTTATTGTTACTTTGTTTTTGCTTGAATTTTTTCTGTTCCCAAATGCTAGCTAGCCTTATATTTTTTGTGAGATCTGTTTTCACAGTCGCTCTTTTAAATATCAGAAATGAGTTTCTATTCAAGGCCAATTGCTATATTATAATCGCAATGGAGTCAGAAAATAACTGCTTCCTGACGTATCAGGAGCTATCTGATAATGCTTATTTTTTTTTATTGTGACACGTCATAATGACTACATCCTGCCTGATGATAAGCAGTCGATGCAGTCCAATAGGAAAATGAAAGCGCTTTATAACGTGAAATAAGCACGCTATAAAGCGCATCCACTCATGACGGCCTGCTAAAATGCCGTTTCACGCCCCGCTTAAAAGACCCGGGATCATAGGAAACACATGAGCCGGCAGCGAATTCCAGAGCTTAGTGGTCTTGCTCAGAAACGACCTCCCAAATTTCTTGGTTCGAGTGCTGATATTCTGCACAGTATGAGGATGGTTTCGAAGACCAGCACGTGTTGTTCGGGAGAGGAAAGGAGAGGGCGGGATGAGATCGAAAAGCTCCTCAGAACACTCGCCGTAATAGTTCCGGTAAAAGACACAGAGAGATGCAATGTCTCTACGCAGCTGTAGATCCTCGAGTGAGGCTGTTACCTCAGCATCCCCTATAATGCGAACCGCTCGCCGTTGCAGTCTGTCAAGTGCGTCGAGGAGGTACTTAGCAGAACCGTCCCAAAGATGGGAACAATACAACAATATTATGTTGGTTTTTTGACAACACACAGGTTATTTAATTTGTCCTGTTGTTTGTTCCAGGAGACACAATATGCCCGTCAGGCATGTTCCGGTGCCCCGAGGGCCGCTGCATCCCGGCGCTGTGGGTGTGCAACTATCAGCGGGACTGCGACAAGGGAGAGGATGAATACCAGTCCTGTCGTGAGTATCTACACTAATACTACCAATATGGGAATGGGTGACCTCCGGCATCACGCGTCGTGGAGTCATCACCCAATACCCTCTCACCTTGGTTCTTGAGAGGAGGTACTTGTTCAGTAGAAGGATGTTATTGGTATCAGATAATGATAATAGGACATTTTTGTGTTATTACTTTTAAGTACTAAGTAAGTTTGTTGTTTTTAACTTTAAAAAACAGAAACTTGGAATTTTTGCTAATTAATAAAGTCATAAAATTATATTAAAATAAATATTAATAAACTAAAATTATAGGTAACTGAACGTTTTCGATAGGTGCAATTCGAATAGAATACAATGAAGATGGCATTGGATGACATTGACAGCTAGAAGGGCTGATCTTACAGTAATAAGATTTCAGGGTAGTTTACTGGCGCTTAAAATATTTGAGTAGCTCGTTAAGAAATTTATTAATCCGAGAATTGTCTAAAGTAAAATGTACCTTTACTTTTTTTATAACAATTAGAATCGGAAAGTACATACTTTTTCGTCGATTCCTCCTTAGAAATATATATTTAAGTAAACTCTTGCAAAAACTGGACATCAACGCGAAATTCTTGGCACAAAGTGGGACTGTTTGTGCCGAGTTGTCGCGACCACAACTTGAGTTGCGGAGATTTTCCGACCAACAAAGCAAGTCACAGTTCCGGCGAGTTGGGTGAACGATGTCTCGAATCAACTAACGGACAACAACTCGAATACTTTATCTGTAACTTTATTTGGCTCATTCAGCAAAAAGCTTTAGGTATTATTAAACAAACTGCTACAGACTTGCTTAAGTTAGATACTCAGGCACATACAAAGTTAAAGCAAATGACAGAAACGTAATTCAGTTGGAGGTAGCAATGTAGCTCATTAAGTTATGCTAGATAATTAGATATGCTGTTACCTTACCATCAAAAGCAGACAATGACAAAGAATGACATTACTGAAAATAACAATAAATAATTAGTTTCTGACGATTACACCAATTATTTAGTATCAAGACAAGTATCATTAAGAACTTGTGATAAGGACACTTAATAACGGATAAATATAATAGGTTGGGGAAAAAGTCTTTTCGTATTTTTGTATGAAAAGTCAAGACATTTTTTTCAAAGTTTATTTACATTTCATCATCATCATCACAGCCCATTAACGTCCCACTACTGAGCACGAGCCTCCTCTCACATATCAAGGTGAGGGTATTGGGTCATACTCCACCACGCGGACCCAGTGCGGATAGGCGGAGGCAGGTGTGTGGCGTCCTGCTGTTAGAATTTTTCAAGCCGCCCATTAGGCCTCTAACATGGCTTAACGACTACCACATTTAGTAATAACCGGGACCAACGGCTTAACGTGCCTTCCGAAGCACGGAAGCGCTCGATATCAAATGCCACACAAACGGTCACCCATCCAAGGACTGACCTCTGTAAACTCTGCTGTACTTCGGCGATCGTTTCCGACCACCGAGCACCGCAGAGCTACGAGCGTGTGTATTTACATTTATTTACAATATATATGTACCGTTTTGTTGAATAACTTTCTGCCATTTTGTGGGCAGAGACATTATCCCGTTACTGTAGAAACTTTGGGACTTCTGATCAAAAAAACCTCTCTTGAGCTCAACCTTACAGAACCTAAAGAATTCTGCAGAGACCGAAACAGGTGAAAATCTGAAGGCGCAAGGTCAGGGCTATATGGTGGATGCACTAGGACCTCCCAGTCGAACTCCCTAATATTTGCTGAGTGGCTAAAGATGTGTGTGGTCTAGCGTTATCTTGATGAAAGACCACACCCTTCCTGTTGATCAATTCCGGCCGTTTTCTCTCGACTGCTTCCTTTAATCTCATCAGTTGCTGGCAGTAAAGATCAGAATCGATGGTTTTGCCGGGCGGTAAAAGCTCATAATAAACAATGCCCTTCCAATCCCACCATACACACAGCATCACCTTATTTCGTGTTAGGCCAGGTTTGGCCACAGTCTGTGAAGCCTGGCCAACTTTCGATCACGACCTTTTTCGCACGTTCTTGTCGTACGTGATCCACTTTTCATCGCCAGTTATCAATCTCTTCAAAAACGGCTCGGTTTCATTACGTCTCAATAATGAATCGCAAATGAGTACACGGTTCATTAAGTTTCTTTGAGTGAGCTCGTGTGGCACCCAAATATCGAGCTTTTTTATATAACCAGCTTTCTTCAAATGGGTCAAAACTGTTTTGTGGTCAATTCCCAGTTCTTCAGCTACATCGTAACTACTAATATGCCGATCTTGCTCCACTCTTTCAAAAATGGCGTCCATTTTATTCGTAACAGGGCGACCAGAGCGAGGTGCATCTTTAACATCAAAATTTCCGGACTGAAAACGTTTGAACCAAATTTGTGCTACTCTTACTGACACTGCATCAGGTCCATAAACATCACAAATTTTTTTCACTGCTTGAGTTGCATTTTTGCGTTTTTTATAATAAAATTTTAAAATGTATCGAATTTCTTCATTAGATTCACTCATTTTTACGGAGAGAAAAACAAATGAAAAATAGCGGGAAACAACTTTTTTTTATTTTTTTCTTTTCTTTATAATGGAACCTTTTTAATGTTACCAAAACCAGCCAGACACAAATAGTACAGTCAAAAAAAATTTATAATAAGTTTATACCTACGTTATGCGAAAAGACTTTTTCCCCGACCTAATATATACCTACATACTTTTTTTTTGTAAATACATACTTAATATACATAGAGAAGCGCTTGTAGCTCTGCGGTGCTCGGTGGTCGGAAACGATCACCGAAGTACAGCAGAGTTTACAGAGGTCAGTCCTTGGATGGGTGACCGTTTGTGTGGCGTTTGATATCGAGCGCTTTCGTGCTTCGGAAAGCACGTTAAACCGTTTGTCCCGGTTATCACTAAATGTGGTAGACGTTAAGCCATGTTAGAGGCCTAATGGGCGGCTTGATAAATTCTAACAGCAGGACGCCAAACACCTGCCTCCGCCAATCCGCACTAGGTCAGCGTGGTGGAGTTAGACCCAATACCCTCACACCTTGGTATGTGAGAGGAGGCTCGTGGTCAGTAGTGGGACGTTAATGGGTTGAGATGATGATACATAGGAAAACACCCAGACCAGAACAAATCGCAGCTTTCGTACTATATGGGCACATTTCAAAACAAATTTTAATTTAGTGATGATCGATTTTGTGAAAATATAGGGGCTCAAAAATCTTTAAACGCGTTGTCCCAAAAATCATGATTTTTCGAATTGGGCCCTGATAGTATGAAAGGTGCTAAATATTCATCTTTATGCACAGCGGAGTGCAGGTATACTTGCCTACACGCCATGCCATTTTTTTATCGGTTGTCAAATGATAAAAAATAAATGTCATAAAACTAAATTTCTTCTAGTTTTTCTTTCTTTCACTTCTAGTTTTACACCGACAGACAGAGCAGACAAGTAGCTGTGATTTACATTTTAATAACTTTTGAGCTAAACTTTAGTGCCAAACAATACTGTAACATAATACGTAATAATTAGGCTATCTACGAAACTGAATAATATGCTAACACCTCTTAATTATGTATTTGAATAATTCATCGCAGTATCAGTGCGGACGGTGATTGCTCGGATATCGGATCATCATAAATTAGCCTACAGATTAAATAATTTGTCGTCATTTGCGAGTTTAGCGAGGGCCGGCCACAAGCCAGGGCCCTTCCACAAGCCAGGGGCCCTAGTGGCTGATTAAAGTGTAGTTTCAAATGTTGTATATCCTTTAACCTCTGCATGCATCACAAATATTAATTTAGGGAAAATATTGTCAAAGACTATTTTTTTACCTTTTTAATTGTTAAAGGGCTAATAAGAACTTATGAATATCTGTCTTCCATAATGCTGCAAGAAAGAAGCTGCAACACACTGTCAAGAAAAAAAGTAAAGTGATCCTCGCACTTTTTTAAAATTGGACAAGAAATATTGAGAAATCCAAAAAAAGTCAAATACACGTGAATACATCATTATGACATTACTTGCTTAAAACATGACCTGCGGAAAGTCGCTAACCGTGCGTATTTATGTTACTATTTAAATATGTAAACATACATTCTGCCTCTCGCACCATTATAAACGGCATACAAATCAATAACGCACAAGTACCGGTGTCTTGGAAATGAGAATAGGAATTTGAAGGTGCGATGGCGCCCAAAAATGAACTGCATGATTAATGGAGGCAAGTTCCGAGTGGCTTAGGGCCGCAGCTGCCGCGCGACTCCTAAACTTGGCCTAAATTAAAAAGTTATTATTTTCATCTGAGCCCGGGAGTCGGGATACCTTGCATTTTATTCAGACAGTTTATCATAACTTATTGACAATGGAAACCTTTTATTGGCTGCATATGGACTATGTAGCTTCGCGATAATAGACTGTAGGGAATGTTAACCGAAGATATAGGAGAGTTCAGAGTCCCTGGATTGGGTATGAAACATATGGAATCCTACTTAACCTCAGCGCGCCTTTTAATCAGACTGAAGCAAATACTTCTTTCTATCATTGCACTGCTTGCCATCAGCAGGAAGTCTCTCCTCACACCTTAGTGGGTAAACGTATGGATCGCTTAAAAAAAAACCATTGGATTGTGGAATGAGCTCCCTGGCTAGGTATTCCCAAGAGGTTATAGCAATATCAGAAAGAGCGTACAACGCCACTAACACTGTAAAACCACTTTCAGGCGGGCCGCTAGCTTGAGGACCTTGTGGTATAAAAAAAGCTGAATTTAGTTGACTTGAATGAGTGACCGTTCGTGCTGTTTAATCATGGCTGCCATGGAAAGACTGACGGACAAATAGAGTTACATTACATTGCAGCACTTTTCAAACATTCTCGTTGTATAATTATTTTTACTAAAATCTTTTTATACTGTGGCTTGAGTATGTCATGCTCACTTATATGTTTCTGCGGTGGTGGCGTCATGCGTCGGTTCGTTGCGTTCCCTAAAATATGGTCGAGCGAAACGCGTCTTCTCATGTCTGCTGTGTTTGTTCTTAATAATGTTAGTATTGCTAGAGAGAGTTTTGTCTTCTGTTCTTTTGCATCTTGTGACTGCAGAACACAATTGTTTTAATATTAGGTATTTTTTGCGTAACTGGTGGGAGAAAAAACCAAACTTGACGATTTTCTTGCACTTTATTTTACGATCAAGCTCCCGCCCGCAGTCTCGCGTTATTTTATTACTATGACATTCATAAGAGATCTATTGAGCCAAACTTGAATAAATAACTTTTATTTTTTTTAAATTTGCTGTAGGCAAACAACAAATTCTGATAAAACTAACACTCTGAAATTCGGTACTTTGTAGCCAAAAATATAACCGCAGTAGATTTGCTGTATAGTTGTAATAAAAACACTTCTCACTGCCAGGCACAATACTCTGCTGCAGCGCAAAAATAAATCTTTTGGTACGGACAGCGGTACGAATGCGCAAGTCAACAGAATCGCGTCATACGTCCCTTCCGTCAGGCAGTCGTCGGTCTGCACCCGGCCTTATGAGCTTTTGTGGTATATGCGAAAGCAAAAACCCGTTGTAACGTATTTCATCGTAAATTACGCAAATTATTTTGCTTTTAAGCCATATGAAAACAGGAAATGGCAAGGATATTTAAATAATTATATTACTTATAACACTTACTCCAACTCCTGCTTATAATCTCTCTAATAGCTTAAATTTGTTTAATTGTGATGGTAAAGGTTTACTGAGAGACTTAACTGTTATAAGTTAGAATTATCAAACTATTAGGTATCTATGTGCTCAAATGAATACGAGTTGAGTAATGTTTTCCCAAGTGCAGTGATCGTTAATTATTTTTATGCGATTGTTTTTAAAGAAAATAAGGTTTATTTTTGGAATCCTTTGACGCAAATAAATACTTAATACATCTACATAAAACATGATAAATAGTTGTTACAAGAAAAATACATACATACGTATATATATTAATAAACGTATTATTCGCCCACATTTTGCCAGTAATATTGTTGGTCCCAAATAATAGGTGGCGAGCCTATTGCAGCTTACTTGCAGGTATCAGAAAAAAAGTAACATGATTTTATTACTTTGTGAATACTGCGTGCAATATAGAATTTTAATATATTTTTCTAGCTGTACTATTACAATTTCCTTTTTATGAAGTAAGACCTAACGCCAATGATTAGATTTAAGTTAAAATTTGTGAGACGCAATAAAGCTTATTGGCAGTCGTGTTGCACAAACCACTCGTTGAGACCTAATTAGGATAAGGATAGAAATCTTTGGAGCGCTGGAGCTGGCGCTATAGCTGGAGCTACATAATATATAAAGAAATCATTTAAATACTGTTACAACAGTTGCTATCTAAATATTTAGTAGCTTATTTACTAATTTAGATAACATTCAATCTGCTATCTAATAATTAAAATAATCCCTGACTAATTTCGTATACATCATCTCCTACCTACTCCCACTGTTTCCCCGAAGGAGAAGGGGTCTTCGGGGAAACAGGCGTTATTGTAATGATAGTAGTCAAGTAAGATTTTGGTAAATTCTCTTCTACTTTAAAAGAAAATAATTCAAAACTACGCAAAGATTGTAAAGTGTGCTAAGGGTAACGACAACTGAATTATAATTTTAAATATTTTACATAAAAAACACCCGAAGCTAGACTTACTGATTGTTGTCCCCGGTGGGAATCAAACCCACGGCTTAAGAAGCGGCAAAATAATAATCCTAAAGACCCGGAACTTTAATAGCGGGCGTGAAACTGCATTATTTCAGGCCGTCATAATTGAGTGCGCTTTGTACCATGATTCTTTCCTCGTGAGCATTATGTCAATGTCACATTTACTGCACTACATATAAGGTTGGTTTTTCTAACGGTTTAATCCCACATATTTAAATAGTGTTCCTTTACATTGTTACTATCGCTTTTATAAGCAATATAGTAAAATAGTTTACGTACCAATCGCTGCGCAGTCTGAGCCGAATATCTCCGCCAAAGTACTGGATATTTCCTGTCTTAGAAAACGCCAGACGAGGCAGGGAAACAGGCTTAGTGTCAATTACTTCCTGCTTGCGCCGGTACCGACGCCGGTGCCGTATCGCGTAACGGCCGGGCCGGAACGAACGGTTTCCGGCTGCCTGATACAGTAAGTGTTTATTTATTGAGAAACCAATAGTGCACAGTAGAGATAATAAAACTACAATTCTCACAATATTTGTTGACGAGCAGATAATTCGTCGAATCATCTTTTACTTTTTAATGTTTAAATATGCTCTGTTGAATACACGCGTAAATATTTAACAGCAAAATATTATATTTCAAATTGCTAAGCCCTAACTGGGTGACACATGTAGACCTAACGTACATGACCATCTTATGTACTATTTAATGTGATTGAGTGACACGCGGTACACGATTTGGTTGATCATTTTTACTGTAGCACCTGTCATCATCATCATCAGCCCAAAGACTTGCACTGCTGAACAAAAGCCTCTCCAATAAGCTTTCAATGGCATCTGTCACTAGGAATTATTTTAAATGGAAAATTTTCTTATGTCCCTGTTTCTTCCTGTAAATTGTTTACTTACCTATCTAAGTCATAACTATTTTTGTAATAATTGACTGGAACTTGACAAGGGCACAGAATCAATGAATTTGTTTCATAATATCTCTAATCAACGTATCACTCAAACCAACACATACATATATGCAATTGCCATCACGTATGTGTCCGCCCTTAGCCGCCATTGTTGCAACGTGCACTGAGAAATGACAGAGCAATTTTTCACGCGCTACTCTTGATTTGCAAAATGGCCGCCTCCCGCGAAAAAAGGCTTTCCTGTGTCACCCGTCAGGAGCAGGGGAATAAGTCCTAACCTGTGACATGCAACGTGAGATTCTAACACGAAATTACGTCTGCTATGATCATGTATAGACTTGCTTTGAAGACTGGCCCACTATAGATAGATTGATTGAATGATTGATATGTATATAAGATGGCAAATTTAATTTGGACCGTAATCTGCCGCACTGCATGTCTTAATTTGTTGGGTAAATAAATAGTTTTGGAAAGCAAGAACACTGGCACATACTTTAGCTTCACTCACATTCATTACCCTTTTCATCTTCAGGGTACCTTTGATCTGTGTAGATATTGGCGCATTGGTTTCAGCGTGCCGTCGTTAGTTAGGTCGAAAGACCTTCCCCCTTTGAGCATCTCTGGGGCGGATGTTGACATAACCTGATGAGTAACCACGGTCTTGCCCTTTGATAAGTCTGGTTTGTCTTATTTTAGTGGGTAGGCTGCCAGGGCCTAAATGCCGCCCCACATAACCCAGTAACCCGGCCTGCTAGGTATGCATCTCAAGGGTACTTTTGACTTGTTCCTAAATTATCTGGAAACAATTAATTAATTCACAAATCCCGGTCAGCGGCAATATGCCCGCTACCTATTACGTGGGACCAATAACATAATTTGCGAAATGTGAGTATTCCTCTGCCTACTGCTTCGGGGAAACAGGCGTGAAAGTATGTATGTATGTATAAATTTGAGTGTGACAGACTGAGCGTCACACTGATTGTTTACGATATATAAACGCGCGTTACATCGCGTTTGGCCCGTGAACTCCATTCGCACCTGAGGGACCCTGCTTATGAGGGTGGCACGAAGTTCGCGCCCTCGCACCACAGCCTACCATCAACAGGCAGTCTCTTTTCGAACTGTGTGAACTAAGCTATAAAAAAAACAACCTCAAAACAAAGAGATTATTTAATACTCTACACTCAATACTTTATTGCGTTCCACAATCGTTTTATAAGGTGGTGAATATTAAAATTTGGTACAATTGTGGACCCTGTCGGGCACAGCATAGTATAGGAGAGAGGAGGAAGGGCGCCGTTTTCACAGCTTACCATAAACATTATGTAAATCCTAAAGTTTACTGTGTATCCTAAGTTGAGATCATGTCAGTAATGCTTACAATATTGCCGCCGCCTCTTTAACAAAGGAAAGTGATTACGACGAGTTTCAATATCTGCTTATCAAAAGCTGCTTCAAAACTAATGTGGGTAACTTATATCAATATCTTGTCTTAAGATAATTACTGGCATAATAATTAATGCAAGGGTTCATTTGTGTTAAAACAAATAATTTATTAGATAACCAGTAAAGACTAGCTATATAGCTATTCTACAGTATTTTATCCTAAAAGTATATTCTGATGAGTTTGTCCCATTTTATCACCTCAAGGTATGTTTTTCTGGAAAATATTATCCTTCCCTTCCCAAGGGCTCAAACCATCTCAAATTTTCATCTATATTGTTTCAGCAGTTAAAGCGTAATAAGGTTACAGACAGACTGAGTGACTTACTTGTAATTTTATTAGTTCAGTTTGTAATGTGTTTAGATAGGTAAAAAAAATATGCGGCGGGAAGCCGATGGATGCAGGCGACTCAGGATCGCTCAATGTGGAAATCTATTGGGGAGGCCTATGTTCAGCAGTGGACGTCAGATGGCTGAGATGATGATAATTTGGAAGTTAAGTGTTGTCTATATTGTGAAGTAATACTTTGAACTTATAACTTTGAACCGACTTGGAATTTAAAAAAATGGTTTAATAACATCAGGAGTATTTGTGGAGTATACTAGCTGATCTTTCTAACCTGGTGATTGAAGGGCCCTCGGGCCGCGCCTTGATTGATGCCTCTCTGATTGAATCCGCCTCAACCCGCCCTCACTCTAATAGACGCCGATTGATTTCCATTGTACAACCCCGTTCGAAGCCCGTTCTGTTCACGGAAGGGTCAACTTTGGACGACCTGCTGGTAATAGACAATTTTCAATAGCATCTTTAGATTTTAATCAAAACAACAATGTATAATAAAAAATATTTTTACTTGTGTTTTTTTATTCGCAATTTTTTTAATGACAAAACATATCTTTAACATTATATGCTCGTTAAATGAAAGCTCTCGCAGCTCCGCGTGCTCGGTGGTTGGAAACGATAACCGAAGTACAGCAGAGTTTACAGCGGTCAGTCCTTGGATGGGTGAACGTTTGTGTGGCATTTGATATTGAGCGCTTCCGTGCTTCGGAAGGCACGTTAAGCCGTTGGTCCCGGTTATCACTAAATGTCGGAAGTCGTTAAGTCATGTTAGAGGCCTAATTCGGCGGCTTAAAAAATGCACTGGATCCGCTTGGTGGAGTATGACCCAAAACCCTCGCACCTAGGTATGTAAGAGGAGGCTCGTGCTCAGTAGTGGGACGTTAATGGGCTGAGATGATGATATGTTCGTTACGGGCAAAATGTTGTTACCGTAAAAGCATAAAATCAACTTATTTTAATGTAAACAATTTCGGCATAAATCTCATCGGACGTATAGTTATACACAATCATCATAATTATTCTAGCATTATCCCGGTTGACCTAGACTTAAGCTTAGGGCCCAGAGTCTGCTCACTGGTTTAACCAGATTTTGACTGAATTTCAGTTATTATATGGCGCAACTGCCGTCTGACCTCCATAACCCAAAGGGAAATTCCTAGGATTATAATAGTATGTTTGATGCAAATATGTGCAAAAGTAAAATAATGTTTAAAAAGAAACTTAAAAAATATTTGTTACAGAACCTTATGTCACAAAAAGATGTTCCGAAATGAATTGTTTAGCTATAGATAAGTATCTATTAATTAATGTTTTTGTTTAAAATGTGTACCTAGAAATTGGGAGCGTACGTCGCCAACAAACTGTCATGCAGTTTGGCGATAATAATACTTAAGTTTTATATAATATATATAGGTACTATGTTATTATGAAAAATAAAAACAAGGGGCTGACTTCCTAATAACGACTGCCATAGATGTTCATGATAGCCTACGGCCTAACGTGCTTTCCAAGGCGGCACGGAGCAAGCGATAATTACGCACATAATTTTTGGAAAAGTCATAAGTGAGCCACCAGGGTTTGAACCCGAAACATTCTGAATTAGAAGACTATAGGTCTCGTCACTGGACTATCGCCGCTCGCAATAAAGTAACGTAACGCTCGATGTATAGTTATACTCAATAAAACATTTAAAAGTTAGAGAAATCAGGAAGGTGTAGGTAAATAATTGCTTATTATCTGAAAAATAACCCTTATAAGCCAAAGGACATTGGCGCTACATCCAAAATTCCAAAGGACGCCGTTTTAATGGATATGTGCAAATGGAATCCAATTGAAATATGGAAATCAAAAGCCAGACATTCCGTTTTGTATATTTTTTACATTCACTGGCGAATTTTGGATGTCAAGCTATTTACAGCGCTGAAAGGCTAGTCAATAAGTAATATAGCAACTGGGGTAGACTGGGAGAGGTAAACTCAACTTTGTAAATTGTATTTGTTATAGGAAAATAGTAATAATAATAATAATAATCCTTTATTGCACATAAAACATAAATAGTTTACAAAAGGTATTTAAAAACTTTAAGTACAAAGGTGGACTTATCTCTAGAAGAGATCTCTACCAGCCAACCCTAGAAGTTGTGTATAAATTTGTAGGTACGGGATTAAATTTGGTTAAAGATCTTTGTTAAAAAAGGAAATTTAAAAAAAAAATGGTTGCCTGTAAAGTCGTTTTTACGGGCGAAGATTTTACGTGACAACGTCTTTTTCTCGGTAGAATATTTATTGATATGAATATAATTAAATTGCACAATAGGAACAAGGAATTGAATGAAAATAAGAATTGCACAAATTTTAACTATAGAAATATATTTTGTTTACTAAAACATTGTACACTAGTGCTGCGCGCGCGGCAGACCGATCATAGTTGAGTGGGAGAGAGACGCAAGGCATTCGCCGGGCCTCTCTCTCGTTCGGTGACTCATCGTAACGTTACCGAGCGTTACACTTTTTCATAAGTGACTCCCAGCCGCAACCTAATTTAAGACGTTGTCACGTCAAAAAACCTATATATACCATGCATACTTACATACATATATATCAATATTATACATACATAAATATCAATATTATGATTAATAATGTAATAAAAAATATATATTATAAAAAGTGTTAACTAAGTGCCAAAACAGACAAGTAGTGATTTCGTTACAGTACAGTATTTCATTATGTAAGCAATACATATTTTTTATTAGTGCAATTCAAAAAGTCTTTAGTTGTTTTAAGCTTGTTGTTGCATGGCGCTCTATATCCAATATTGTGCAGTTCCTCTTGTAGCAAAATCATATTTTAGCGAAGTGGCGCTCCTTAAATTAAGTGACGTTTACAAGTGCTTTTTACTTCCGAAAGGAGTTTAGCTTCCATCATCTCAGGGTATTAACGTCCAACTACTGAGCACGAGCCTAAGATACCTAAGTAAGAGGTATTCAGGTCATACTGTACCACGCAGACCCAGTGCGAATTGTCGAAGGCTGCTGTTAGAGTTTTCAATCTACCCAGCATGGTCGTTAACAAGGCTTAACGACAACCACATATGGTGATAACCGAGAAGCCACGAGTTTAGACTTGCCTAGCTGAGTAAATAAATTTGTATAAAATGGTATGGTCAATAGTATCATTAACAGCCATATTTTTCTTCCGCAGCCCCCCCAGAATGTGAAACGGGCCAGCTTACCTGCGGGCAGTATGTGTGGAACAAGACGTACTGCATCCCGCCGCACTACCGCTGCGACATGCACGTAGACTGCGTCGATGGAACCGACGAAGCCGACTGCAGTAAGTATACCAGATTATTCTCCCAACTTCCTTTGACCGTACCAATCTCTATAGTCGGTCCCTCATGTCTGAGGATCGTGGTTAGCATCGGAGTAACATCTGGAGCGGATGATCTGCTTCCACCGGCTACGATCCAGCGCGTCTTTCACGACCGCGTAGAATTTGGAGGACGATGAGTCTATCACTTGATCGTTCCATCTGGTTGGTGCACGACCACGCGATCGTTTGCCTTCTGTGTTTCCAACGACAATCAGTTTTTCCAGTCTTCCTCTGACCGTACCAATAATCTAGGCTAAACCAATAGTACTAGCAATTTGACTATATAGTCTGATCCATTGTGCA
This sequence comes from Musotima nitidalis, assembly GCA_949126915.1. Taxonomy (NCBI): domain Eukaryota; kingdom Metazoa; phylum Arthropoda; class Insecta; order Lepidoptera; family Crambidae; genus Musotima; species Musotima nitidalis. The sequence goes on from OX421429.1 coordinate 18,354,132, forward strand.
ACCTCTGACCTTTTATTCCATATCTTCGAATATCCTCGTCCGAGTTCTTTTTTTGTAGTCCTGATTACTTCCTCATCATCCTCAGGCCATAATAATGTCAATTCTAAGCCATAGTAAGAAGTTAGGTTTGATGGTAAGGTATGAAAGGAACTGACAAAACTGCTATATATACGCCAGATTACTATCCCATCATCCTATGGCCATATCAACCTCAAAGCTACACCATGGTTGGTAGTTAATCTATTACGTTTACGAAACTGACGAAGGCGACTGCAGTATGTATACCAAATTACTTTCCCATTATCCTCAGGCCGTTCCTCCATAGCAATATCAAGGCTAAAGCATGGCAGATAGGTGCTATGATTTGGACGGAACTGACGAAGCTGGCTGCATGTTTACCAGATTACTTTTCCACAATCCTCAGGCCATAGTAATATGAAGGCGACATCTTGATAGCATTTGCATGAGGCAGAAACCAGGTTAGCTTTTTTGATGTGTCTGATGGTAAGTGATACGCTCACCAATGTTATATGGCAAAATCCTGATATAATAGTATCCAGTCTTATCTATTTATATTGTATAACTGCATTGCGCTGGTGGTGATCGGAGAAATGCCTAAGAAGCTACTGCTTGGCGACAGATCAAAAAAGCTACAATCCACTGCTATAGTACTTACTAAAGCGTTTTCTGTCGCTGACATTTCATATCATTACCGCACACTTTACTATGAGATTAAAATCTCCACTCTACAGTTTGGAATAAACTTTTCATCTCTATTTAAAAACAAGTAACACAGCAAAACAGTAATAGCTTCCGTACAAAAAACGAGGTCAGTCATTTTTAGGGCTTTTTTAGCGACACTAGACGCAGAGTATAGTGTGTCCACAGAATCGTCACATGCAATTTGGAGCCGATAGACATTTTGCCGGGCACAGCTCTCAAACCCGGATACATTTCCATATTTGATGACGACCATTTCAAATTCACAAAGCTCTGCTAATTTCATTCTTACTTCGAAAAATATGCAGGAGTTTTGTCACCGATTGAAATTGAACGTTGCACTGTTATGTAGATTGGTTCTGTACGAAATACGAAAATGATATTCTGGAAAATTGGTAATCTTATTATCTTAGTATTTTTTACTAAAACTGATGTCGTCTATCCACTACCAAGTCTACCGAGTCAATGATCTTCAGAGCCCATCAACAAAGTACCGCTACTGGGTACGGGTCTCCTGTCACTAAGTTTAGAAAGACTCTAATTCTGCTTACACCTTACAGACCACTGTCGTGCCTTACAAAACATAGAAGCGGTCAATATTAGTTGTCACACTGATGGTTGAAGGAGGCCAGTTCCAAGCTAAGTTTAATAAAACTGCTTGAATGCGGTGATAGTTTCAAGTCACCTAAACCCTATTAATGAGCATCATTTACCAAGTATTTTGCTTCAGATTTAATAACCATGAAATAGATAATGTTGATTGTTGCCTATCAATTGTTGTTTCGCAAAGATCTCAAAGTAATTTACAAAGTTCAAACAAATAATGTTTAAACCAAAGAGAAGCGGAAGATTTCGGGGAACACTTAGAACTTAGGATACTACTTAATGAACTCTTCCGGACTTTTCACCATCAAAAGCTGTTTCAGCTTTAACAACGGCCAAACTTTCAACAACTTAATTGGCACTGTTAATATCAATGTTTTCTCCTCGCTGAATATTATATTTAGCTCTCATTACCGTGCAGTACTTAAATAAACCCGTCACCCAAATACCCGCCTATTTCTTTTAAAAGCAAACTCAACTTGTAAACGAAATATCTTAACCGTCGAAAGTTGAGCCGCCACGTCTCCCTCAGTTCTCAAGAAGCCGGTACAAACTGGTGACTAACTGACATAAGCCACGGCTCAAGTTCTGTTGGTGATAAAAGCCGAGAGTCCCAACAAGTGGGTAAGTTTTAATGGTGTGGAAATTGCGTTTTTGTTTGGTTCTCGTATCGCTGATGTGCTGTTTTCGCGTTAATCCCTTGTCCCTGACGTATTTCAATGAATTTTTTAACATTTTAACCGGATACATTTTTAATAAACAAAACGAAAGTGCTTTTTTTTGGTTTCACATATTGTTCTTTAATATAACGAATAATAACAAAGATGTGAATAACCTACAATTAAATTCCTTGTCGCGTTGGCTTACGCCGTAACATTTATTTTTCCAGCGTACTTATGGGAGTTTTTAAGTGTCCTCATAAAACATTCATACCTTTTCGGTGGCCGGATTTATTTCACCCGCGAGAAGCGAACTTCGCCCAATAAAAAGCTCCTTACATCTGCATTTTACAAGAGAAACAGCGTTCAAGTGGCGTGTTTCACACCCCAGCCGCCGACTAACTTTTAATAGACCGCAATTGTTGTTGTCGCTTTTACATTTTTACATTCCCGTCCTGAAAAAATGTGATACGAATAAAATACTTTCCAAGAAGTGTAATTCTGTTTTGAGAATTGTTTTTTATCCCCCCAGCTGTTGCGAGCTTTTTTCTTCCAAGTTATAATATGAATAAGTTTGTTTTGATTGTTTTGACTACGGTATTAGAGATTATAACACAATTCGAATTATCTTTCCCTAGCTGTTTCTTTTCCAATTTAACGTACAGTATAAACAGATCGTAATATAGTTGGAACTGAAGCAAACTAAACAGTTTGAACAGTAGAGATCTGTGACAATCACAATAGCCAAATAACTTCACAATAGCTTCCAAAAGTATTTCCATTTTTGAAGAAGGCAATAAAGGCACACTTTCTAGCTGTAAATTTTTGTCTAATTGCTTAATTTTAGTATGTTATTGTTTGATTTTAGTTTTTTATTGTTGTTTTATTTGAGTTTGTTTTTGTGTGACGTATTTTGTGCACGTGTCTACTTTGTATACGTTTTTTCATTTTTTCGGTCTGCTGGAATTCCTTTTAGGGATAAGCAGTGCCATTGTACATGTCTTTCATAACTTTTATCTTTGTGTATGTTCCTTATGTGCATAAATTGTTAAATAAATAAATAAATAGCCAGAATATATCTAGTAAAATATTCTAACCACCAAAAACCTACTTCACTTAGATAGGAATATATAGGACATTAACTCAACAAATGGTGGTCAATGGATAGGAGTTAAAAATGTACCAGGGCGTGGGATGAGCGCTCGCAATTCCATTCGTTTGGATCCCCCCGGGGAGAGAGCTGCAGATTTGTTCCGCGCCGATTTCGTTTGGTTAATGGCACACAAATGTGGCCTACATGGGAATACGACCGCGTTGACTAATGAAAGAAACACGAAGGGACTTGATTAACATGAACACGACACGGAGGAGGGAATGTTAGCTTCCCTTTGGGGATTCATGACGGTTCTAACATTTTTGCATAGTTTTTCGGATTCGTTGCTTAACAGAGAATAGGTACTGCTTTGATCTCTCTTTGTAATGTGAGAGCTTTGATGCGATAGATAAAATTGTTATGAACTTAGATTTTGTTTCGTGAAGGATTTAGTTTATATTGAGGACCACTAAAATTAATAACAGTGTGCCCTGTGGTTGAAAATTATAATTCAGCCATAGATAATGTCCATTAAAAACTTCCGACCTACGAGTTCTGAGTATCATAAAATGAAACGATCAATGAATATTCTCTTACGGTCACACCAATTCTTTAGTTCCAACTCTTCCAACATAAGTGTCATTAAGAACTAGTAGTGTTACGGATACTGAATAACGGAGACACATACTTATATACTTTTCATTTTGTAAATACATACTTAATATACATGCACACGAGGATTTGTCCTGTGTTGAATTCGAACCCACGACCTCAGGAGCGGAGTGCAAGTATACTATATCGGCTGTCATAATTAAATGTCGTAGTTAAATTTTTCTAGTTATAGAAATAATATCTTTAGCAATCAGATTACCAAGCTTATGAATTTGTTAAAAGAATAGGTAACTATTATGCTATATATTTCCGCCTAGAAGCTGTCATATACCTACACAGTTTTATAAACTTAAGCTCCTGTTCGCGAAAAACTTTACGACGAGAAGATTGTTCTTGCAAATCTACAGACATGTGGAGACAGCCGGCCTTATTCCGAAAGCAATCTCGAGGCTCATCTCTTCGTGGGTAATCCTCTGAGTGAGGGCGGGGCGGGGGCGACGGGGAACTCACGTTCAGAGACGGAGCATCTGTTGTTAGCCTTCGAAGCACAAAATGGGTATTACGTTCAGAGAGCTGGCTTCAGTTGGGCTTATTTTTAATAAATCTGACATTTGTACAGTTTTATAACTGTGTGAGGGAACAAACGCATGGTTGGTTTAGATAAATATTCACAATATAACAAAGTGAAATGCGTGATACGATGTGGCCAATGTGTGTCTTGATTGCTTGCATGAGGGTCCTTCTAGAGTTCCCTGTGTTAAAAGTGAACTACACTGGACAGCAAATAAACTGGGCCACCCGCTACCTTGGAACTCTGATTCGATTTTCTCAAAAAGTATAAACCTCACAACTATCAAACTTACGTCTACAAAAAGTGCGTTTCATGTTGTTTGAGAAATGACCACAAATTTATCCAAAGTACCCTCAATTCACATTGCAATCAAGCAACAAACACAATACCAACGATTTGCTCTGTTTTGACTAGAGTTTGCGATTAGCGTTCTTTTTTTCTAAATGAGGATATTCGGATTTTTCTTATGGTTTCTTTAGTTGCCATCCATTAATTGCTTCAGACGCGTGTATTTTTGCTATTTTCTATGGTCAATAATGGACACGACGCCTCAAAAAGCAGCTCAAGCTGTAGCACTACTTCAAGCAGGCGTTTCGCAACGTGAAGTTGCTCGGAGACTTCGAATCAGCAGATCTTTGGTACAACGAGCTTACAGACGATACTTAGAGACTAGAGCATTCGATCGCCGACCATGTATGGGCAGACCTAGGGCTACATCAGCAGCAGATGATCGTTATATCCAACTTACTGTTTTGCGAAATCGCCGCCTCAACGCAGTTGAAGTCCAAAGAATTCTGCGTGACGAACGCCAAGTGGTCATAAGTTCAGATACCGCTAGAAGGAGACTTGCTGAACGAAATGATCAAATGATCTTCATGTAACTAGATTTATCGTCCTAGATCTTATGCAAAAAGCTTAAATCCGATATTAATGCGCCGTATGTACATAAGACGGACTTGTAAAATTGTGCATTGAACTGAGTCTTTTTACTGATTGCCAACGGGTATTAAAATTAAAGCATGGTTGTCTTTATAAGGCGAGTTAAGTAGGAGGCGATATTTATGGGAAAATGGGTTTTTAGGAATCGATATTAATGTATATTATACGTAAGCTTAGTAAAGAAAGGTTCCCATAATGGTTGTTGCCCATATGGCATAGATAGTTCGTGTGCCCAATTACGTGCAAAGAATGTCGACATCTTATATTCGTCTAAAGTGGGCAGCTGTGTAGATGTTACCACAAACGCCCTAAGGGCGCGTTAGTCTTTAAATTTGCGTTTCATAAGAGGTCTATTGAACCAAACTTAAATAAATTATTTTTACTAAAACTTTGACTTATTGGTGTATTAACTAAATATGAAAAAAAACTGTTATAAAAACGTTGGACATCACACTCCGTCATCAAGCCTAAACTAAGTATAGCTTAGGCTTAATGAGTACTAGATTAAAAATTCAAAATACTGTTTTTTGCAAAGAGGTACATACTTATACATAGTTATAATACATAGAAAACTCTCAGATCAGACCACATAATCATGTTCTTGCTCACATACACATTTTTTTCTTTGAAGCGAACATGATCTTAGGAGGGGAATAGTATTCTCATGTACAATATCAGATGATGTGTCAAATTCATCTATAAATAAATTTAAAAACTACATAAAATGTAAATTGTGCTTGAAGGCTTATTTAGTGTGAAAGATTTTATGAAGGCCCTGCTTGGAGTTGCCGTCAATTGCTCCTTTCTTTTTTAAATTGCTGTTGGTAGTTTTGAGAACGACTGGGCGGTAATTTTAAATTTATATTTTTTTATTTTATTGTATTGAGTTTTAGGAAATAAGTTGAAAAAAGCTAAAATGAGTTTCTTGAGACATTCTTCTCAATCTCGTTGCCTTTTAAAAGCCTCGTTAGAGTCACCAACAGGCTGACTGACTGACGGACAATCCCCTCTCCATCTTAAGAATCACGATAGGCTGACTGATAAATCCCCTGGTTCTCTAACCTCACATACAGACTGGCAAATCTTATAAAAACCACAACAGACAAACCTTGACAAGTTCTGACAAAAATTCATTTTTATTTTATGCATCTCTATTTCTTGATTATCGTAACATATCTCTTTCAATGTTGGTAAAAATTAAAAATACTGTATTTGTAACAGAAATACAATTGTTAGTATAAAAAATAACATAACAGTGTATTTACTCCGTTTACCATAATGACAATCGTCATTATGGCACACGGAGATAAAATAGACATACATGTCTATATCAGTCATAATCTGATAAGGGATTAATGTAAGGACAGTATTTATAAGATATAAAAAACATATATACTACAATATACAATTATGATGCAGATGAGGATGTTTTTTTCATAAATCTTTAACTTTGTATAGTTTTGCAGCGTTTTTAAATACGAATGAATCGTTTTTTGAATTACATAGATTAATATAAAATTAAAACCATCATGTAAGGGTGAATAGAATGCTCTCTTTCGTGCAACTGATTGTGAATAGTTTACTGCCATTGGTATTGGTCCCGAGAAGGCTCCAGCCTCGGAGCCCACAGACTAATCCCCAGCGATCGGATCTCTTTGTAAATAACGAAGTGCTTTTTCTCGCAGAAATCCTTAACATTTTCTTTGAAAATACAAACATAAATTGCAGATGAGTATCTGCTTTATCTGCAATTTTTTTGACTTATTATTCGACACATCTTTAATTCATTTTATTTTATTTAAAAATATCTTAATCAATGGTTTTCCTTACATCTTAATTTATATTTATTATTACTTTATTCACTAAAAATAAAATACATAATCAAGTCAATCGCGTAACATGTTTATTGAGAGACTTGCTCGCTCGTACAATTAATGTCTACCCTCTTAATGGCTATTTTTATAAAATATAGAATCACCTACATCACAATTATGTGGTTTGTTCATTAACTAGTTCAATGTTCAGTCTGAGATTTTGTCCGATAGCAACAAAGTGTTTGTCGCTGATCAAAGGTGTTTAACGAATCCTTTTATCTGAAACAGTATCGTATCACCTGTTAAGTGACGAAACAGGTTTGATTACTTATCCGCTAAAAGCAGTGAAACGAAATGGGAGCATCCTTCTCATGTAACTCCAATACTACCACTATCGTCCTCACCTTGACAGTTGACCAGCATCCATTGAACCTTTAGCACTATTACAAATACACTGCTCTTGAATAAAAGCAGTAATGGTGGTCGAAGTGAAAGCGACCGTGATTGATAACATGATGCATGATAAGACCCCAGCCAGATAGTTTCCAGGCCACTGCGCGCGACCGGCCACATCCATATTACAATCTTTTCATAATGTCGGCCACAAAGGGTTGCAGAGTTACTCAACTTTGTCTAATGTTATTTGAAAGGTATATTTGATTGGTATTACAGGGCATTTTTTTGCAATTGGCTTTACCCGATCACTTATTATTGTTATTAATTAGTCAAATCTTAGATTTAGTTTGGTTAATAAGTTATTAAGGCCTTTTCCGCGGCTTAAAAAACCAAACGGCAGAACTACGCACATTGCCTCCGCTAATCCGCAATGGATCCACAGTCTGACATATAACCTGCATCCTCACATATCTGACAGGCCCGTTCTCAGTAGATGATAACCATGCAAGACCTCAAAATAAAGTAATTATATTTTAAGCTAAGCTATAACAATAGAAAAACAACTTCTAAATAAAAAAATACTACTTCTTTTAAGAATTTTAGACGATAAAGGCCTTAAAAATATTCATTATAAAATTAAATATAATTTTGGGAATACCAGCGTAGGGTAACTTCTCGCCTTTTTTTACTTCATGCCTTACAGGGTCCATATAATGTATTTTTTTATATTTTGACCATCTTTTGTAAATGATGGAGTGCAATAGATGTATAAAATGAATATATTAAAAACTTGCATATCTGCAACAACTATGTTAAAATTAAAAATTAAAATTAAAAATTCATTTATTCAAGTTTGGCTCAATAGAGCTCTTATGAATGTCATACTTATAAACTAACGCGCCCATTCACTGCGGGCGGGAGCTTGATCGTAAAAGAACGGGCAAGAAAATCGTCAAGGTTGGTTTTTTCTCCCGCCAGTCACAATTAAAATACATAATATTAAAACAATTGTGTTCTGCTGTCACAAGATTTGAAAAAAAAAGGGAGACAGAACTAATAAAATTATAAAATTACATAGACAATGTATGTAAGTAATCGTTATATTGTAAAGAGGGCCGCAGAACACAACTTTTATCATTGTAAATGTTACATCCAAGCGTTTTTGTCATTAACGTAATCATTAACCGTGTAATACCCTTTCTTGGTAAGTGATGTCTTAACGGTTTGCTTAAACTTTTCAAAAGGCAAATCTAAAATATCTTTTGGAATTTTGTTACAATATTGTATACCCTGCCCCATAAACGATTTTCGAATTTTATGCAGGCGTAAAAATGGATTTAATAATTTATTTCTATTTCTAGTATTAAAACTGTGATCATCACAGCGCCTGTTATAGGTTTCTATGTTTCGTTTTATAAATATTATACTATTATAAATGTATTGAGAGGCAACAGTCAAGATACCTATTTCTTTAAACTTTTCTCTAAGAGTTGTCCGTGAGCTTAGTCCGTAAATAGATGTTAATAAAGAAGAAAGAAATAATAAATGTAAACAAGAAGTTAATAAAGAGTCCCAGAAATAGTCCCGTCCCATCGCAAGACCTAAACATCCCCCTTTTAGAACGCAAATGATGTTATACAAATAAAATCGAGGGACTTCGTTAAAATGAAAATAGCAGCACTCTTATGCAACGGCGGCGGGTCAACTTTGCTGTTCACATTTTTCACGTGTTATTTTCCAAGGTTTTCTTAGAAAAAGTGTTACAAAGGCGATGCTCGCCTCAAACAGTGCAGGCTTGTGTTGGGCGGCCACTTGACTTCAAAGCGCGTTTTACATCGGAATTTTGCATAAGTTTGCGTGTTTTCGTCTCCGTTTAAAGAATTCTAGTTCCTGAAGTTCATTACATATTTTCCAAGCTTGGATCGTGATCGAGATAGCCATAAGTTATTGTAATTAATTAATAATTAATATTAATTACTATTTAAGACACTTACACCAAATATTTAGTTCCAAGATAAGTATCATTAAGAACTTGTGTTATGGATACTAAATAACGGATAAACATACATAAATACTTTTTTTTTGTAAATACATACTTAATATACATAGAAAAACACCCAGACCAGAACAAACATTCATATTTATACACACAAATATTTGTCCTGTGTGAGAATCGAACCCACGACCTCAGGAGTGGAATACGGGTATACTCGCTACCACGCCATATCGGTCGTGTAATGTTTTGTAAATTGCTAATAATCCTACAGATTACAACTTGGGGCTCTTCAAGAAGGGCACGAAAGGATGTTTATAGGGTCGGCAATGCGCTAGTTATGCCAGGTGTTGCAAGCGTCTACAAGCTGCGGTGGTTATCATCACGTGGGCCGCATGCTTGCTACCTGGTGGTCTAAATAAAATCTTATTTCACGGTCACATTATTAGAATTCCCGTACAGCTCGTGGTAGGTAAACTTATACACTTGTGTACTGTTACTAGTCTGAGCGTGTAAAAATACTAGCTCAGCCCCCAAATACCCCATTTGTGATGTGCAATCATGGTTTTGTCTGTTTAATTAGTTACTTAATAAATCCTTGGATATCGTCGCAACGAATTTAAACATAAAACCAGCGAACCCCACCCAACTGAATAAATGCTCCTTATTTGTTCCTACTATTTAGATCGAGATATTCTGATTAATCTGGTTTGTTCCAGTGTTTCGCAAGTGCCAGCTCCTAACTTCTTCCTACATCTATTTAGATCATGATGTCCTGATCAATCTGTTTTGTTCCAGTGTTTCGCAAGTGCCAGCTCGACGACTTCCAGTGCGGAGTGGAGGGCGCCGAGCCCGGCAAGGTGTCGGCGCAGGGACCGTGCATACCCAAGGAGAAGAAGTGCGACGGGTGAGTCCGATGGGTTTTACGATGCAATTACAAATAAATATATGAAGATGCCCTGTGTAAGGGCGAAACACGTGTCGTGTTGAATAGTTTCTCGGTTTTTTGGGAAATTATAGTAGCGCGGGAATTGTTACAAAGATATTTTTAATCCATCACTTGCTTACAATGGATTTCCGCAAAGTAACGCGTGAATCAATAAATTATTCAAGAAAAAAGTATTAATTGTGGACCCTGTCGGGCATAGCATAGTATAGGAGAGAGGAGGAAGGAATATAGTAGCCATGATACGTAATAGTTCAAGTCAAGAGTAAAGGGATGTACGTAGTGCATCAAAAATAATCATGCCACAATTACTAGAAAAGGTTTTCCAAATTTTTTAATCAATCTAATGTGGTAAAACTTATTATACATGTAAATATTTTAGTTTAGGTATAAAAAAATATTCGGTGCCAATCACCTATCTGATTTCCATATCTTTTTAGCACCATCCCTAAAAAGATATTTTATTTTATTTATTTTTTTATTTTTATTTATTCTGGCACAAACAGTCATTACAAAAAAAAAGTACATTAAATAATATTAAATGTGTGAAGGACAACGAGTGCCGAGTAAAACATAGAAAAGAAAAGTACAAATTTAGAGCTAGGTTAACAACAAACACGTCTTTACAAACTAAAAAATATAAAGAAAAAAAACAAAATAAATAAAATATACATACACATAATCACCCATACCATGAAACCACGCATATATACATACATACACACACGCACGAACACACATGTAAGTACGAGATTTCCACAAAATTAGTACCTGATTTCTAAGGTCTTGCATAACTTGGCCTTGAGACTCATTAGAGAGACACCGAACAAATCCATATTAGTAAATTCCCGACGATAGGTCGAAATTGATCTAGCAAAAAAGTTATTTCGAGTATATTTCTTCCGGTGCATTAGAGGGACGAAGGGGCACAATATACGATTAGAACGTATGGGGAGACGAACCCTACTTTGAAAGTTAATTTTGGCCAATAAGTGTGGACTGTTGATTTTGCCATTTACTATTTTATAAAGCATAACTATATCAAACAGTTTACGGCGATCAACTAAACTCAACATATTATTGTTACTTAGAGATGTGTGATAATCCTCAGCATTTCTGTTACAGCGATAATTGATTATTTTAATGATTTTTTTTTGAACTTTTTCCAATCTTTCGATATGTTCTTTGAAAAATGGATTCCATATATTGCTTCCAAAATCGAGAAGAGACCTTACAAACGAGAAGTATAAAATCTTTAAGGTAGTTACTTCATTGAATTGTTGCGTAATTCTATTAATGAAACCTAAACTCTTTAAAGCCCTTTTTATAATGTTATCAAGGTGTAAATGAAAGGTAACCTTATCGTCCATCAATATACCCAGATCCCGCATTTGGGATACACGATCGAGAGCCGTGTCAGATAGAATATAGTCATGTAGTATGGGAGACTTTTTTCTGGTATATGTCATAATGTGACACTTATCTATATTGAGGAATAGTTGATTATCTGAGCAATATGTAGTTAAGGCATCAAGGTCTGATTGTAGTTTTAAACAATCCTCTACACAGCGAACAGCAATGTAAAGTTTTGTATCATCAGCATAATGTAAATATTGGCTGTGTTGTAGTACATCTCCCAAACTATTAATATACAAAATAAAAAGCACAGGTCCCAAATGGGATCCTTGCGGTACACCTGAAGGGATTTCTAGAAAGTCTGAGGTGTAGCCCTTTAAGCAGACTGCTTGGCTACGGTTTCTAATATAGGATTCTATCCATCTCAGCAAGTCGCCATGCACACCAAGTTTCCACAGTTTGTGAAGAAGTAGGTCGTGGTTAATTTTATCGAATGCTTTTGAAAAATCTGTATACACGACATCTACCTGAACATTATTATCCATACACTGCAAAAGAAAGTCAGTAAATGATAGCATGTTTGTGTCCACGCTACGAGATTTAATAAAACCATGCTGGTTTTCAGTGACATGGTTACAAACCACATATGATAGTTGATCAGTGACAATTTTTTCAAGAAGCTTGCCGAGAGCACACAATTTTGAGATGGGTCTATATTGTGTAATGGAATCCTTATTAGAGACTGCTTTAGGTATAGGAGTTATAAGCGCTTTTTTCCATATGCTGGGAAAAACTCCTGACCTAAGTGAAAGACGATAAATATTTGCTATAGGCGGGAGCAACTCCGTAGCGCAGCGAGAGATTAATAAGGGATGTACTCCATCAGGACCAGCTCCCCTGTGAACATTTACAGTTTTAAGAGCTTTCAAGATTGTGCTGTCACTTAGGTCGACAGTGTTGATATCGATTTTTGAGCCGAGTGATTGACCAAAATCACTATCTAAGCAATTACTATTAGGATGATCTGATGTAACGAACGCAGATTGGAAGTAACTGTTGAAAGCATGACATATTTCAGCACCATCACATATCTCCCTACCCTCGTAAAGCATTCTGTGGGGCATGTCACTGCCCTGCCTTTTTGACTTAACATACGACCAAAAATATTTAGGATTCTGCCTTATACGCCGTTCAGCGAGAGAGATGAAATGTAAATAAGACTGATGTTCCAGCTTTTTCAAACGCGTCCGAAGCTTAGAGAACTCCAGATAATCAGAGCGGTTGCCGTAATTTTTCCATTTTCGGTGATATTTTCGTTTTTCAGTATTAAGTTTTATAAGCGGTCGAGTATACCACGGCGGATGTTTGCGATTATCACAGCACCTTTGCAATGGTACATGTTTTGAAATTAGGCAGTTTAAAAAATTATAGAAATATTCAACCCTCGACTCTAAGTCATCCATATTTGAAAAGACAGATTCCCATTCGATGCTGCTTAATTCGCGGCGTATACTGTCGTAATCCCCTTGAAAGAACTTTCTTTTAAATAAGACATTATCTTTTAGAGATTCAGGCAAGTTCAGAGACACTTCAATGCAAAGAGACCTGTGATGGTCGTCTTCCGGCACTAAAGGGGATTCACATGAAGTGACCGAACACGATAAATTGCAAAAAACTAGGTCTAACATCCTATCATTGACATTCAATTCTCCATTAAATTGAGATAACAATGACAAGCTCATAAAATCACTAGTAAGAGAGATAAGCGCATCTCCATTGGGTTGTAGTTCCATAGTCCCCATCTCGCAATCGTGGAACCATTCAGCCTGGCTAACATTAAAGTCACCCACAATCAGAAAGGAGTCATTTGGATGCGAGTGAACAATGTCACAAGTTCTATTATAAAAGTGAGTTAATGCTGACAGATGTCGAACGCCGTGCGGTATATAAGTACATGCAATATGCAGATAGGTACTGTTAGAGCCAATAGGCGAAGTACGATTAGCGTTGGCAGAGTTACTGCGGGCGCGCAGAGGCACGCTAACCCACAACTCCTCCGCCCCGGCGGGCGAGCACGGCGGAGGCACGCGCCAAGTCGGCTGTGCGAGCGGGCTCAGCTGGCGACGGACCGCCACAATTACGCCACCGCCGCGAGAACACTCACTCGACGCCGCATCACGGTCGTGTCTGAATACCTCATAACGACCATCAAAAAATTCTCCATTCAAAAAGCCATCATTTAACCACGACTCAGTGACACAAATAACATCAAAATCACAATTCATGACATTCAGCGAAAACTCATGCGATTTTGTCCGCAATCCCCTAACGTTCTGATAATAAATTAACAATTTGTTGAAGTTAGCCATAGCATATTCCGGAAAGACTATATTATTTTTAGTTATTTATTTAGTTTATAGTTTGGGAGAGAATGATGATCCCTTCCATAAACGTAGAAGCTCCCAGAAACCATTAACTTGTTATTTTGATAAGCTATATATCCTAGAAATGTTCAGCTGGGTATATATTTCATGGAGAGTAACATAATTGTCTCTTTCTTCAGATATTTGGACTGTAGAACTGGCAAGGATGAGCAGGATTGTCCGGGACAGACGCTAGCGTGTCGGCTGGACCAGTACCGCTGTGCGTCCGGCACCAAGTGCGTGGACGCCTCCGCCAAATGTGACCACAAGGACGACTGCGGAGACAACTCGGACGAAGCGCACTGTAGTAAGTTGAACCAATTATTGTCTTACCGAGGGACACGAGCGAATAGGGCAACGCGATGATACCCCTGGTAAATATTGATGCGGTGATGTAAAACACCTCAGTGTCTTAAGACGACAGTCTTTAACCAGTGTGTGCTGCCAGTGATGACGTACGGTACTGAGACTTGGTGCCTGACTATGGGCCTCATTAGAAAGCTCAAAGTCGCTCAGCGTGCAATGGAGAGAGCTATGCTCGGAGTGTCCCTACATGATCGAACGTAGTAGAGGACGGCCTCCCACGCGATGGACTGATGATCTGGTCAAGGCGGCGGGAAGCCGATGGATGCAGGCGACTCAGGATCGCTCTATGTGGAAATCTATTGGGGAGGCCTATGTTCAGCAGTTGACGTCAGATGGCTGAGATGATAATGATGATGATGTGAAACAAAGTTGCTAGCAACTTGAAGAATCTTAATGCTAGGGATGAAAATGGTCGCTCTTACATTCCCGAATACGAAACGAGAAGTAAAATTGGTTACAGATTCAGAAAAATCTTAGTATGTAACATTTGCCATCTTATTAGTAACGAGGACGTGAACATAATGCTGATAGTGATGAGTAGAATATTTCTGATGTTATGACACTTTTCAATTTATCGTAGTAATGATACCTCTATATTACACGCTGCACTAAGCGCAAAGAACAAGTCTGACTGACCATAACCACTCTGCTTTCAGGTTTCCCAGCATGTAACATCAGTCAATTCCGCTGCAGCAACGCCCTGTGCATACCTTCCTCCTACCACTGCGACGGATACAAAGACTGCGAGGACGGATCTGACGAGGCCAACTGCACTGTCATCGCCTGCCCCGACAACAAGTACCTATGTCCTAAGGGCGGACCAGGGGGAACGCACAAGTGTATAGCAAGGTCGCAGCTGTGTGACGGAAAGAAAGACTGCGAGGACAATGCTGACGAGGAGACTGCTTGCTGTAAGTCTATTTACTGATCAATCTTACTATAATAATAATAATAATAATATCCATTTATTTCCATCACAACCACTTACATGCTAATACAAGTTATTTATGATATTATAATGTATATAAGAAAGCCAATGTAATTAAGCGGAACCCCGTACTAGGATACCCTGTGTTACAGGATTCCGGCCCCCATCTACTGACCCATGCACTCAACTCATTAATGATTACATATTACAAAACTATAACTAAAAGAAATAAAAACAAAAGTGTGTAAGTGTACGTGCATGTTATATTATATATTTATAAGCTACAATGTATATATATACAGAATCATATTATAGGTGTGGTGTGTGTTTGAGGATGAGTGTGCATGTCTGCTAATCATCTGTTGATTGAAGTTTGCTATCGTTTGGAAAATAAACTTACAAATAACGCAGTACTTAAAAGAAACACACTTTCCTTTAAGTACTGCGTAAATTATAGTGTGTTTCAATACCCTTGTACCTCAGAATAATTATGGGGGCACACTGATCATGTATGCATACACATTACTGACAAATCGGTGGCCAATGGCAACATACTTGAAATGCACGTTAAATCGATGCTATCGGGGTGTATACCGTGGGAACAGATATAATACAACAATAACATCATGTCAATTAAACACTTAGTTCAAACAGCCTAACAAACGGTAAGAACAAAATTGAATACGCCTTTTTTCGAAGACATGCAGAGCCATCCATCACTATGACTGTTATTGTGATTACAAATGGTGCCTGTTATAATTATAAATTATACTCTGTGGATAACGTTGTTGGTTACATAATAAGTAAGTGTATATCTTAAGATTTAGAACTAAGCAAATATTATGTAATTGTTTGTTGTTCCAAATAAATAAAAATAAAAAATAAAAAATAAAATAAAATAAATGTGCAATTGATTTCAGCGACGACTTCATGCCCCGCGCTGGAGTGCGAGTACAAGTGCGTGGCGTCCCCGCTGGGCGGCGCGTGCGCCTGCGCGGCCGGCTTCGCGCTCAGCGCCGACAACCGCACCTGCGGCGACCGCGACGAGTGCCGCGAGTGGGGCTACTGCCATCAGCTCTGCGTCAACACTTTTGGATGTCAGTATATTACTATACTCTCGATTTCGGTTCCTTTTGCTATATTATTTTTCATGCCTGAAATATCGAATATCGATAAAATTTTAAAAAAAATTAAAAGCGCTCTCGATTGTAATATGTGGAAGTTTGTCAGTGATGACACATTATCAATTTCAGATTCAGAATCGGAATATAGCTCCAGCTAATATAACATTTGTGAATTATGAAACTGACACTGTGTAAGCTCCGGTTTCAATTTGCCAGTGAATACGTTTAGTTTGTATGTAGGTATCTTATACAATCTGACATACTTGCATCGTTAGAATCTGTAGTCCAGCGCTACGCAACGGAGCGCGGTGCGATGGGATAACAGTATAGGTATATCCTTCGTTCGATTGTCCCTCCAGCATACAAGTGCGCGTGCGCACCTGGCTACCGGCTGACCGGCGCGGCGGGGTGCGCGGCGGAGGGTGCGGAGGGCGCGGCGGGCGGCGCGTGGCTGGCACTGGCCCACGGCGCGGGGCTGGTGCGGGCTGACACCCAGGGCCGCGCCGCCGCGCCGCTGGCCAACGCCACGCACGCGGCCGGCCTCGACTACCACTACCGCCGCAACCTGCTCTTCTGGTCCGACCTCAACACCCGCAAGGTACAGCGTCCTCCCCTCTTTGCGTCGTATGTCATATCAGTGTTCGACGACTGATCACGGCCCTCCTCTCCCAAACCGAGCTGAAAAGGTTAAAAAAACACACCCCCACCGCGCAGACTCGGTGCGGATTGGCGGATTATTTAAGATTGCATCTTATAATAGGAGGACGTTAGTAATATAGTCTTATCTAGATGCTTAGAATGTTTCTGATGTTGACATAATTTTTTCAAATTCATCGTAAAGATAAGTCCTCTGTAAACTTTCACACGAATAATACGAAAAATAAGCGCCTGCTTATCACCCCCACGCTTACATAAGCTCTTACCCATAGTAAATAAGTGCCTTATTATGGACAAGTACTGCATCGCATCGGAGTCTAAATTGAATTAAGCATCGATGAGCTTAACATTTAAGTCTTCAAACGCCTAGTGACCGACAAACAGTAAAGTAAAGTAAAGTAAAAAAAATATTTATTTCTTAAACTATTATACAAAGTATTTGACAACGTCATAATTAAAATATAAAAAAATTAACAATCGAAATATTATAACACTAAATCACGAAGCTTAGATTCACTTACATGCAACAAAACAATTTTAAAACAAAAAATAATTAAGTGTAATGAATCTAAGTGCCAGTTCCGAGCCACCGCTCTGTAAGAAGAAGTGGCAAGAAACTCACAGGCTATGCTCTTTTAAATATATCCATTGGTTTGGTACTTGAATTTCAATCTTCATTGAAGCTATACAATGCAATATAGGTAATATAACATTAACAATATTCATGTTTTAAGTCATTCATATTAGAATAGCCTGTATGAAACGGCAGTTTAATCCCAAGCATTTTTATCTCCCATATAGACTTTAATAGAATAGAATCTCTTTGAGGACAGCTTGCGTTTTATTGTTAATTTTAATTTATTTAGGCTCAATTGCTGTATAATGCTTGGGATTTTATTGTAGAATCGCACACATTGACCTTTAAAAGATTTGTTTATCTTTTGGAGCCTAGTGGCAGGTAAAACTAATTTATGCTTATTCCTTGTGTTTAGGTTATGTATACAGCTTTTCTTACTAAATTAATCAGTATTATTATGTACATAAACCAGGTTTTCATAAATAAATTGACCCGCCTCTGTCAAAATACCAATTTCTTTAAACTTTTCCCTTAGTGAATGTCCACACGGGAGATTATAAATTGCTCGAATAGCCCTCTTCTGCAGCACAAAGATAGTTTGAATATAATAGTAGATTTTCTATTGTGTCTGGGACCGCTGGCGTTCAACGTAGTATTAGTAAAGCATTAAATATGTTTTGGTTTTAATACCTCAAGATGCTAATACATCATGCGGCCCACCTGATCGAAAGTGGTCATCTCAGCATATGGATGCTGGCTACACCAGAAGCGTTACTAGGGTGTTCCCAATCTCTTTAAAAACCTTTTACGCATATTTTTTAAGGAACCTAGGCAAAATGTACGGCGGTGCGCGTGCGGTTGTGAGCCGCCGCTCGCCACTTGCACAGTAAGAGGAAAGAGGAATGAAATACTGTACAAAGGGGTACCCTGGCCATTAGGGGATGGGTAGGGAATGAAGTATTGTACCAGGGAGTATCCTGGCCACCAGCAGGAAGGGAAGAGAGTGCTGGACCAGAGGTTACCCTGGCCACCAGCAGGAAGGGAAGAAACTGTACCGGGATTTGTTTATTGCAGATAATTGTTAGGTTTATATATGAATTACATGTTATGTACATATAAAGGTATAAAGAAGTGCAACGTCTATGTAAAGTGTCGACACTGCACGTAGATGTTGCAACTGGGCCGACTCGCCGCTGACCACGCTGACACCAAGTCCAAAGTACTCGTACAAACCCTATGCTGTAATACCATCTCTGTTCTTCGTATTTCAGCCATATTAATAGGAGCTTGTGCTTCCAGATCCACTCGCAGCCGTTAAACAGCGCAGGCCCGGCCGGCACGGGCAGCCCGGGGGCGGGCGGTGTGGACATCTCGGTGGCGGGGTCGTGGGCGCCGGTGGCCGTGGCCGTGGACTGGGTGGGCGACAAGCTTTACGTGGCCGACGCCGTCGGGCAAAAGGTGACCGACATGCACTATATTTTTATTTCTTTACAATACAATACTACCATGCTGTCAATATTGTTTATAAAAACGTTAAAGTTAATACCAATCATCACTATGAATCCACATGAATGAATTGATGAACACTATTGTAAATTATAGAAGATGTAATATTATCTAATCTACATAACTGTTTATATGTGTCCACATCATAATTATGAGATTTGCAGAATTGCGTTACTTGCTCCCACTCCGTGCTCATTCCCTTATCCTGGCTCTTTTTACCATAAATGCAATAACTAGGAAATACGTACTGAATGTGAGTATTGTTGTTCCCCAGATTGATGTGTTCGAGTTGGACGGTCGTTGGCACGGCGTGGTGCTGGGTTCGAACCTCACGAGCCCGGCTGACCTGGCACTCGACCCCACTGTCGGAGTAATGTTCGTAGCCGACAGCAGTCAGGTATGTAAATAAAAATGTTCATTTGGCTACTTAAAAAAGAAATTTATATAACCAAGGGCTCTGTCCAGCAGGGTTTTTAGAAACAGTGACATCAGCCGAGCCGACGTCACTATTATGGAAAGGTTTACTCACTGCAAATAACACTCAATTTTGAAATACACTAGTTTTATTTTAATGTAATTATGATAGTAAGTATGAAGTAACAATAATTATTCGTTCTCACAGAACCTCAGTAGCAACATCACATTTATAGGCCCAGTTTATCACTTATGCCGCTTGTCTCCAGAATAATTCAAACGATAATGTCGCGCTTTGCCACGCCAACCACTCATTGCAATAAGTATTAAAAATGGCGTTCTCAGGGCTTCATACAGCCATAAACTAGTTTCCTGTAGAAACCATTAGAGGATTGAGAACGAGCGAGCTTATTCATATAATAAAAACCAATTTTAGTTACACGTTTGCGTTAGTAATACTTTTTATTATTTGCTTTATCAATTTCTTGAAACTAATATTTCTCGAAATATATTACAATATTTATTTTTTCAACAGATCGTCAGGGCCAACATGGACGGCACCCACGCTCGGGCAATAGTGTCCGAAGCGGCCTACAAAGCGTCCGGCATCGCCGTCGACATCATCGCGAAGAGAGTGTTCTGGTGCGACTCGCTCCTGGACTACATCGAAACCGTCGACTACGAGGGCAACCACCGCTTCCTGGTGCTGCGCGGGCAGCAGGTGCCGAGTCCGTCGCGTCTCGCGCTCTTCGAAGACCGCGTCTACTGGTCGGACAGCACCAAGCAGGGCATCAGCTCCGTCAACAAGTACGAGGGCGCCGCCAGCATCCAGGCCATCTACAAGACCAAGGAGGTGCGCGACCCCAAGGGCCTCACCGTGGTGCACTCGCTCAAGCAGACCTCCGTCAACAACCCGTGCGGCCACAACAACGGCGACTGCGCGCACCTCTGCATCGTCACCGCGCTGCCCAGCGGCGGGCTCGGCTACCGCTGCGCCTGCAACGTCGGCTACCGGCTCGAGCTCGACCTGCGCAACTGCGACGTCGTCAAGGAGTTCCTGATGTACTCTCAACAGAGGTTCATCAAGGGGAAAGTCTTGAATCCGGTCATCGAGGGATTCAGTGAGGCCATCTTGCCGGTCGTATCTAGGAGAGCGAGGTTCGTCGGGCTAGACTTCGATGCGCGGGACGAACACATTTACTACTCGGATGTACTTCAGGACGTCATTTACAGGGTCCACGTAAACGGCACCACTCGGGAAATCGTCCTCGCGTCTCAAAACGAGGGCGTCGAAGGTCTCGCCGTCGATTGGGCTTCCAAAAATTTGTACTACATAGATTCGAGGAAAGGAACGCTCAACGTTTTGTCCACCCGCAACGTCGCATACAAGAGAACACTTCTGAAAGACCTGAAAAGACCGAGAGCGATAGTAGTTCATCCGAACAAAGGTTACATCTTTTTCTCCGAATGGGACCGTCCCGCAAACATCAGCAGAGCGAATACAGATGGAACGGGTCTTTTGGTCTTCGAAAATGTAACCCTCGGCTGGCCGAACGGTCTCTCTATTGACTTCGATGAAGATAGATTGTATTGGTGCGACGCGTTGCTGGACCACGTTCAGCACGCCAAGCTGGACGGCACGGACGTTAAGACTGTTAATTCTAGACTGATTAGGCATCCGTTCTCTATAGTGATCCACAAAAACTTTATGTATATAACTGATTGGAGATTGGATGCTATTGTTCGCTTGCACAAGTTGACGGGTGAACAGGAAGATATAATGGTGAGAGAGCCGCAGACGAACAGATTGTACGGCGTTAAAGTTTACAGCAAAGATATTCAGAAGATAGATCCGATGCAGCCGTGTGCAAGGAATAATGGGAATTGCCAAAAGTTATGTTTCGCCATTCCTCGGAATGCGACAGAGTTACTGACTGTAAAATGTGGCTGTCCTTACGGAGAGAAACTCGCGCCCGACGGTATGAACTGCATCGCCGATCCCAACTCCGAGCCGCCAGTGCAGGCCTGTCCGAATTCCTGGGACTTCACGTGCAACAACCAGAGATGCATTCCGAAAAGCTGGGTCTGTGATGGTGATGACGATTGCTTGGACAACAGTGACGAAGAGTTTGCGAACTGCACAAGTAAGTTGTTCGCATTTAATTTTAAATAACTTGAAATTTTTAAGCTTTTAATTTCATCCATTTGTCGTTGACAATCCATGCCATTGATGCACCAAAATGTTTTGGCTAATTTTCCTCGGACTTTCTCTTCTAAAGCTAAGCTTTCTTTGTGGATTTGTTCTGATCGAAAAAGCACAGTGCATTAGCTTTATCTGAATAATCTTATCAGAGCTTGACATTGCAAAATATTGCGGGAAGTGTATAACTAATTTCCATATAACATTTTTTGATTTTTACATATTCATTGTAAATGTAGAAAGTAAAATCAATGAAGATTCGAACAACTTCTACTTTGTAATGGCTCAGGTTTCGTGTAAAAAGACATACAACTTTTCATATCTCATAATTTTAGCCATTTGAAGTGCACTACTAGGCATCCTTAATTGTTTTTCTTGATCGATCTTGTACCGGCTTCCCGGTATCATATTGTTTAGGTGAGTTTGTGAGACGCGTAACGTGTGATGTGTTCGCAGAGTCAACTTGCGGGCCGTCGGACTTCATGTGCAAGTCTGGGCGCTGCATCCCGGCGACGTTCAAGTGCGACTCGGAGAACGACTGCGGCGACTACTCGGACGAGGCGCGCTGCGGGAACGTCACCTGCAGCGCGGCGCAGTTCCGCTGCGGGAACGGCCGCTGCGTGCCCGCCACGTGGCGCTGCGACGGCGAGAACGACTGCGGCGACGGCTCCGACGAGGGCACCGCCTGCGCCGACAAGACCTGCGCCTACTTCCAGGTGACGCCCCGCTCCCGACACATCCGAAAGTTCCCCCTCTGGGCTTCAATTCGACTAAAGACAGTAAATATAAGAGTAGATTTATATGGTGATAGTTTCTCGTCTTGTGTCCATGTAGACGAAGTTGTTCCAGCCAGGCTCAGGTTGCAATGCTAGCGGTCAGATGATAATATTCACACTAGCGAAAGGCACGCTCTCACCAATTGTTAAGTTTAGTATCTGTGCAAAATTTGATCTTTGCCAAAACCAGATAGTTCCATTAAAAATTGGAGCTAAGTTTCTGCTCCCCTTAAATAGAAATATATGAACGTGAGATTATGTATGTAGATATCGATATAAGTGTGCTACACCATGACCATAATTACCCTTCAGGTCGGTAGGGTCATGAGGTGAAACACCCTACACCTGATATCTCTAAGTCATGTAGCGGAAGTATAGCTGTCTTCTTATCTATTCAATGTTTTAATTGTTGTTTGTTACGTGATTCCAGTTCACATGCCCGCGCACCGGCCACTGCATCCCGTCCTCGTGGGTGTGCGATGGCGATGACGATTGTTTCGACAAGCAGGACGAGGCGGACTGCCCGCCCGTGGCGTGCCTCGCGAGCCAGTTCAAGTGCGCCGACCTGAAGCAGTGCGTGCAGGTACCGACCACATCCTCGCACTATCTCCACTTAAGATACTTCGACAAGCAGCACGACATTCACAACGTCAGCACTGGCTCTTGATGTTCTCTCTTTATCAGAACCTATTCCGAATGTTAACCAACGTGTAATCTTACAAATGCTACGAATTGGTTTTTGAAAGGGGACGTAGGCAAGATTCTGCCTTCTGCAATTAACTTACAGTCCCTGAAATGTGAGCTGATTCTCCAAGCGATTCAACTTTAACAATGCTGCTAAATTGCAGGAAGCATACAAGTGCGATGGCATCCCGGATTGTAACGACGGTTCGGACGAGGCGGGCTGCCCCTCGCTAGCCCCTCACCAGTGTCAGCCCGACAAACAGTTCCAGTGCCGCTCCTCCTCTATTTGTATACCCAGCACATGGTACTGTGATGGTGAGTTAAAAACATTAAATAATAAAACAAGCGGTCAAGAAACTATTCGTCTGTCAGCCAAAAAATAATTTCGGCTTAAAAGCGATACCCTGAGAAACACCACAACTATTCACTGAAAATAATTAACTTGATCTCAATCTAATTTTTGAAAAGAAGTGGAGTTGGGAGTGGAGACTAATTAAATTAACTTAAAGCTAATATATATATATAAGCAACAGTAATTAATGTATTTCTTCTGTTTGAGGTATGTGCTTTGTTTAGTTACCGTTATATAGGAATGTTATCAAAAGCTTCCGAGAAGTTGATACTCGAGACCATAGAATAAGATAAGGCAGTGATGCATTAGTTCGAGTATGCGCTTCCCGCCCGCAGGCACACCAGACTGCGAAGATCTGTCGGACGAGCCGGAGTCGTGCGGCACGCGCTCGTGCCCCGCGAGCCACCACCGCTGCGACAACGGGCGCTGCGTGTTCCGCGCCTACGTGTGCGACGGCCGCGACGACTGCGGCGACAACAGCGACGAGGCCGCGCCGCTCGCCTGCGGACCGCCGCCCTTCAGGTCAGTGCCTGCCTTACTGTAACTGCCGCTCTTCAGATACTCGTCCTGTGGCATTTCATCACTGCAAGAAAGGCTAATGCGTATTTAGAACCAACGTAGCAAGTTAGCCCTGTGATGCCAAATAAAGTCACTGTCTGTTCAGAAAAAAATCTTAACTACGGGATTTGTTTTTATTTATGCAGGCTCACAAATAAAGTTACTGACAAAGTTTTGAATAAAAAGAAGATTACGACGAATGCGATGAGGCCTGTAATATAAACTCTAACTTTTTCTTGTTTTTCCCAGGTGTCCGTCGGGCCAGTGGCAATGTCCAGGAGTCACCGGGCGGTGCGTTAACATCACGCAAGTTTGCGATAGCAAACCCGACTGTCCCAATGGTGCAGATGAAGGTTCGTAATTTACTTTAACTTAAAAGTTAACATGGAAATACTCATTTAAAATGTTTTCGCTAATGATTGTTATTTAATTGTCAGGTTCAAGTTGCGACTTTGCTGAATGTGATCACCAGGCTGGGTTATGTTCAAATGGCTGCAAGCAGACTCCGGGCGGGCCTTTGTGTTTGTGTCCCCACGGCGAAGAACTCGGCGCCAACGGCAGAGAATGCCAGGACATCGACGAATGTAACCCCCCTGGCGCTTGCTCCCAAGTCTGCACTAATACCAAAAAGAGTTATGCTTGCAGTTGCGTCGCAGGTTACCGTCTAGCTAATGATAACCACACTTGCAAAGCTGACAATCACTCCAGTGCTTTCCTCATAATTTCCAACCGTCACTCTATATTAGTAGCAGACCTCAACGAACAAGGACTTGAACGCGTCCCCATTAACGTTGAAAACGTGGTCGCCACAGCTTCTAACATGCACACCGGGACCATTTTCTGGTCTGACATGAAACTAAAGAAGATTTCACGGTTAGATCGTGGAAGTGAACCTCAAGTAATCATTACCACTGGACTGGATTTGGTAGAAGGTTTGGCATATGATTGGGTCGCTGGAAACATTTACTGGTTGGACAGCAAATTGAATACGATAGAAGTAGCCAAAGAGGATGGAACTGCCAGAACCGTTTTACTAAGTGGAAATATCACCCAGCCTAGAGGCATGTGCTTAGATCCCGCCCCGAATGCGAGATGGTTATTCTGGACCGATTGGGGAGAAAACCCCCGGATTGAAAGAGTTGGAATGGATGGAACGCAAAGATCAGCTATAATTAGTACTAAAATCTACTGGCCCAATGGGTTAACCTTAGATACGGCAACTCAGAGAGTTTACTTCGCTGACTCCAAGTTAGATTTCATCGATTTTTGTTATTACAACGGAACCGGAAGACAGCAAGTGTTGGCTGGAAGTCACTATTTATTACACCCACATTCTTTGACACTATTCGAAGATACTTTATACTGGACCGATCGTCAGTTGAATAGAGTTCTATCTGCACACAAATTCAAGGGCTCAAACCAAACGGTGGTCTCCCACCTGATATCGCAGCCTCTGTCGATCCACGTGCACCATCCGTCGCTGCAGCCTCTGTTCACGTCGCCTTGCAAATCCAATCCGTGTCAACATCTCTGTCTGTTGAGCCCCAACGCCAGTGTTCCGTACACTTGTGTTTGCAAGCCCGGTTTCAAGTTGATGCCTGAAGGCAAATGTGTTGAAGGTAAACTTTCATATAAAAATGTAGTCACATCTTTATTTTAAAAAAGTAGGTTCTTAAAACTTAGTTACCCCAGACAGGGCATCTGTATATAGTATGCCTAGCAAATTTGTGGAATCTAAAGACTTTAACAATATAGGTAAGGTATTGTAAACCCGTGCACCAGTGTGAAACTATGAAACCATAGATTTCATAGTTTTGAAGAGATTGCCTTTCTGGAACGACTACGGACAATACCCGCGCATCGAAAAAGCTTATTTAGACGGCTCTAATTGGCAAACGCTTGTCACCTCCGGCATTTCTAACCCTAGAGATTTAACCATCGATATGATGACACACGATGTTTATTAGGTTGATTCAAAATTAGATCAAATTCAAACGATTTCTTAAAATGGTATCTATCATGATCTTAAGATCTAATTTTTCGAACCTTATGGGAATCGCTATCCACACAGGCAGCGTATAAGCATTGGGCCGATAGAAACTGACAAACAATTTATAAAGCATCGAAATTAGATTCGCACTTTTTACATAATGTTTATAAATCATTTGAAAAAATATATGTAAAACGATACTTATCTTTTGCAGAGGAATCGGCTTACCTTATGATTCTGAAAGGATCACAAATTATCGATTTGGCACCAGATGGTTCAGGAAGAGCCGGACAACTTGCTTCAGTTGTTGGAATTCAAGGTAAAGCTTATAACAATTTCGCCCATTTGTACTAATATTATGTTTGGTGAAATTTGTAATAACTTGATTACTTTTTAAGGTGGCGTACAACTGGACTACGATCGCCAAGGACACATGTTGTACTGGCTTCAATCCATATCTGGGGATAGCGAAGATGACGAGAACTGCACTATTTATAGCATGCCTTACGGCGGTGGCAATAAGGTTGAATTTCTGGGACAGGATTCCGGAATTGTCGGCGCTCCGTCAGCTATAGCCTTCGATTGGCTCGGCAGAAACATTTATATGGCGAACAGAGTTGCGAGTAACATTGAATTGGTGCGAGTAGAAGGAAAAGTGAAGTACAGAACTATTGTGATGGCAAACGACGGCACTAAAACTTCAGTGGCTAAACCTAAAGGAATCTGTTTGGATCCAACAGAAGGGTAAGCATTAATACGTGTGAATACAAATCTAACTATGTATTTATTAAAAAATATTTTTTAAAATGAAATTATAATTGTTGCAGAAAAATCTACTGGTCAGATGAAGGTGGTTACGGGGTTCCAGCTAAAATTGGCAAGGCTAATATGGATGGATCCAATTCTATCATATTAGTAGATGCTATTGAGAGGCCCGAAGCTATCACCATAGATGTCGAGAAGAAAATCATTTACTTCAGTACTCAGTACCCTGCAAGTGTCAACAGTGTGAACACAGATGGAAATGATAGGAAAACAATACTATCAGAAGCCAACGCAATATCTTATCCTAAAGTAATCGCTGTTTTGGATTCGAGACTATATGTTTTAGACCCAAGACACGAAAAAATCATTAAAGCAGATCTGCCGAATGGGGACAATATTAAAAGTATAATAGACAACGAAAGTGATCTAAAATCTTTGACCATATTCCAGAAGAGAAAAATGATTCACCATCCGTGTACTACGAGCAATGGAGGCTGTGATCAAATATGTATCCCTGGTGATGGCGGCTCCCGTGTATGCGGCTGTTCCATAGGTTACCGTAAGGAAAATGAAGTTAACTGCATCCCATACAAAACCTTTGCCGTTGTTTCTCAACTTGATCTGATCAGAGGATATAGTCTGGATTCCAGCTCCGAAGCCATGGTTCCTGTCACCGGTCAAGGTCACCACATTCTGCACGTTGATGTCCAATTCGCCGAGAACTATATTTACTGGGTCGAGTTCAATCGTGGTCAATGGAACGGCATATTCCGCATCAGACCAAATGGCACAGAGCTACAGCACATCGTCAAAGATGGAATTGGAAGCAACGGTATTCGAGGATTGGCAATCGACTGGGTTGCCGGCAACATGTATTTCACCAATGTCTTCCCGCATGAAAACTATGTCGAAGTGTGTTGGCTTGACGGATCTAACAGAAAGGTGCTAGTAAAAACGACAATGGATGCACCAAGAGAACTCGCAGTTAATCCATTGAAGAGATTGCTTTACTGGATCGACTACGGACAATACCCGCGCATCGGAAAAGCTTATTTAGACGGCTCTAATTGGCAAACGCTCGTCACCTCCGGCATTTCTAACCCTAGAGATTTAACCATCGATATGATGACACATGATGTTTATTGGGTTGATTCAAAATTAGATCAAATTCAAAAGATTTCTTACAATGGTGGTAATAGACAACTAATAAGATCTAATTTGCCGAACCCTATGGGAATCGCTATACACACAGGCAGCGTGTATTGGGTGGATAGAAACTTACAAACAATTTATAAAGCATCGAAATTACCAGGAAATATGTCAATGCCGGAAAAACTAAGAACAAACCTACCGAAATTGAGAGATATAGTGATATTCGACGCGAACAACCAGCCAATGGACGACAACAATCCTTGCCGGAAGTTCGGCAACGGTGGTTGTGATCAACTTTGCTTCAGTTTCCCAGTGGAAGCCAACAAGGGTTATACTAATGCTCGATGCGACTGCGCTACGGGACAACTTTCGCAAAACCAAAAGAAGTGCGATGTAGTCGATGAGTATCTAGTATTTACAACCAGAACCGAAATCCGTGCTGTCAATCTAGATCCCAAATCCACAGGCGTGCCATTTAAACCGATTGGTAATTTGACAAATGTCGTCGGAGTGGAATTCGATTACACAGATAATAAACTCTTTTTCACTCAAATCAGACCTTGGGCCAGAATCGCGTGGATGAACGCTAACAACCCAGAACCCAGCAGCATTCAGAACATCATCAACAAAGGCATCAATCCTGAAGGAATTTCCTACGATTGGACTCAGAAGAAGGTTTATTGGACAGACAGTTCAAACAATTCCATCTACGCGATGAACCTCGACGGCAGCGAGTTGGTGATGATTGCCCGAGTCGAGAGACCTCGAGCTATAGTAGTCGACCCTTGCAACGGGACACTCTACTACACCGACTGGGGTCGGTTCGGTACTTCCGGAAAAATCTTCAGAACCACAATGGCCGGATCACTAAAAAAAGCAATCATCGATAAAGACCTATCTCAACCCAGCGGTCTGACGATCGATTTCGAGGAGAACATGCTGTACTGGACCGACGCCGTCCGGGAAAAGATAGAAAGATCTAAACTAGACGGGTCCGACAGAGAAGTGTTAATATCGGCGACGATCTACCCGTTCGCCATCACAGTGTTCGGAAACTACATCTACTGGACTGACCTTCAACTCCGAGGAGTGTACAGAGCCGAGAAGCACACTGGCGCCAACATGGTCGAAATGGTGAAGCGCCTGGATGACTCGCCGCGCGACATCCACGTATACAGCCCGAGCCGGCAGCGCTGCCAGGCCAACCCGTGCCGCGTCGCCAACGGCGGCTGCGCCCACAGCTGCCACCCCGCGCCCAACAACACGGCCGAGTGCCGCTGCGACGACGCCACCAAGCTCGTCAACGAGGGCCGCATGTGCGTCGCGCGCAACGTCACCTGCGACTCCACCAAGTTCTTCTGCGGCAACGGCAAGTGCATCAGTCGCATGTGGTCCTGCGACGGCGACGACGACTGCGGCGACAACTCCGACGAAGACCGCAACTACTGCGCCTACCACTCCTGCTCGCCCAACGAGTTCCGCTGCAACAACGGCCGCTGCATCTTCAAGTCGTGGAAGTGCGACCACGAGAACGACTGCAAGGACGGCTCCGACGAGGAGGGCTGCCAGTACCCGCCGTGCGCTGACGGCGAGTTCACCTGCCTCAACTCGCGCTGCATCCCCTCCGCGCAGGTCTGCAACGGCATCAACGACTGCAAGGACAACGTCACCTCCGACGAGACGCACGAGCGCTGCCCGCGGAACACTACCTGCCCCGCCAACCACCTCAAGTGCGAGAAGACCAACATCTGCGTCGAGCCCTACTGGCTCTGCGACGGCGACAACGACTGCGGCGACAACTCCGACGAGGACCCGCTCCACTGCGCGCAGCGGACGTGCCCGCAGAACAGCTTCCGCTGCCCGAGCCACCGCTGCATCCCGGCCACGTGGTACTGCGACGGCGACGACGACTGCGGCGACGGCGCCGACGAGCCGCCCGAGTACTGCCGCTCCGAGGGCCGCACGTGCTTCGGCGATCTCTTCACGTGCGACAACGGAAACTGCATCCCGCGCATCTACATCTGCGACGGCGACAACGACTGCCTCGACGACTCCGACGAGGACGACCGCCACCAGTGCAACGAGCGCAAGTGCGACCCCGACACCGAGTACACCTGCGCCGAGAACAAGCTGTGGGGCCGCGCGCAGTGCATCCCGCGCAAGTGGCTCTGCGACGGCGACCCGGACTGCGTCGACGGAGCGGACGAGAACGCCACGCTGCACCACTGCGCCGCGCCCGCGCCCTGCGCGCCCGACCAGTTCCAGTGCACCAACGGCCGCTGCATCAACGAGGGCTGGCTCTGCGACCACGACAACGACTGCGGCGACGGCTCGGACGAGGGCAAGCGCTGCAACACCGTCTACAAGACCTGCTCCGACCAGGAGTTCGAGTGCCAGAACTTCAAGTGCATCCGGAACCACTTCCGCTGCGACGGCGAGGACGACTGCGGCGACCGCTCCGACGAGGTGGACTGCGCGAAGGACAACAAGACTTGTCCGGCCGACCGCTTCCGCTGCAACGACGGCCAGTGCGTCGACGCCCGGCTCGTGTGCAACAAGGCGGCCGACTGCCGCGACGAGTCCGACGAGCCCGCGCACTGCAACGTGGACGAGTGCGCCAAGCTCGAGATCAACCAGTGCGGCCACAAGTGCGTCGACACGCTCACCGGCTACTACTGCGACTGCAACCAGGGCTACAAGCTGCTGGCCGACGGCAAGGCGTGCGCCGACGTGGACGAGTGCGTCGAGGCGCCCGGCGTCTGCTCGCAGTACTGCTCCAACACGCCCGGCTCCTACTACTGCAAGTGCAACGACCAGTACTACGAGCGCGAGGCCGACGAGAGGACCTGCAAGCGGAAGGACGCGACGCCCGCTTGGGTCATCTTCACCAACAAATACTACGTCAGGAACATGTCGATAGACGCGACGCAGTACAACCTCGTTCACCAGGACCTCATGAACGTCGTCGCTATCGACTTCGATGTCAAAGAGAACAAAATGTACTTCGCCGACGTGTCCGCGAAAACCATCTACAGGTCCGACTACACCGATTCGGAACCGACTAGAGAGGTCGTAATCAGACACGACTCCCACGGCCTCGAAGGCATCGCCGTCGACTGGATAGGGAGAAAACTGTATTGGCTCGACCGCCACTCCAAAAACTTGGACGTTTCCGAACTGGACGGAACGAGGAGGAAAACGTTGAAAACTGGAATCGCAGATCCTAGAGCGATCGTCGTCCATCCGGGCACGGGATACTTGTATTACACATCTTGGCATCTTCAGGCCTACATCGGAAAGATGGGTATGGACGGTTCCAACTTTACGGTGATATTGAACTGGGAACAGGACATCGCGTGGCCGAACGCTCTCACCATCGACTACTTCACCGATAGGATCTTCTGGGCCGACGCTCATCTCGATTACGTCGGATCCGCCGATCTGGAAGGCAGACACAGGCACGTAGTACTTTCGGGAACCAAGGTGCCCCACGTCTTCGCTCTCAGTCTGTTCGACGACGAAATTTACTGGACCGATTGGAATCTCAAGGCGATCAGCAAAGCGAACAAGCACTCTGGAGAAAATTTGAAAATATTGAGAAACACTACTCACAGACCGTACGACATCCACGTGGTGCATCCGTTGAGACAACTTCCTTATCCGAACCCTTGCGGCGAGAACAACGGCGGATGCTCCCATCTGTGTTTGATCGCTCCTCCCCACGAATCCAGCTATCTGAACATCGAGGGGTACGGGGAGGAGGGCGCCACGACGTACAAGTGCGCCTGCCCCAACCAGTTCTACCTGGCGCGAGACATGAAGACTTGCATCGCCAACTGCACCGACGGCCAACACCGCTGCAGCGGGCGCGACGAGAAGTGCGTGCCGTGGTTCTGGAAGTGCGACGGCGAGAAGGACTGCGCGGACGGGTCGGACGAGCCGGCGTCGTGTCCGGTGCGCCACTGCCGCGCCGGCGCCTTCCAGTGCCAGAACACCAACTGCACGCCCGCCGCCACCATCTGCGACGGCACCGACGACTGCGGCGACGGCAGCGACGAGGCGCAGTGCGCGCACTCGTGCCCGCTGCTCGAGTTCAAGTGCCGCTCCAGCGGCCGCTGCGTGCTGGACAGCTGGCGCTGCGACGGCGACGCCGACTGCAAGGACCGCAGCGACGAGGACCCCGCGATGTGCCACGAGCGCGCCTGCGACCCCGCCTCCGAGTTCGCCTGTAAGAACGGCCGCTGCATCCCCAAGCTGTGGATGTGCGACTTCGACAACGACTGCGGCGACGACTCCGACGAGCCCGCCTACATGTGCCGCCAGCGAAACTGCACCACGGGCTGGCGGCGCTGCCCCGGCCGCGCCAACTACCGCTGCATCCCCAAGTGGCTGTTCTGCGACGGCAAGGACGACTGCCGCGACGGCTCCGACGAGCTGCCCGAGAACTGCCCGAGCTGCGCCGCGGAGACCGACTTCACGTGCGACAACATGCGCTGCGTGCCGCGCCAGTGGCTGTGCGACTTCACGGACGACTGCGGCGACGGCAGCGACGAGGCCGAGGCCGTGTGCCGCCACAAGTACCGCTCCTGCTCCGAGTCCGAGTTCAAGTGCTCCAACGGCAAGTGCATCTCGGCGCGCTGGCGCTGCGACCACGAGGACGACTGCGGCGACAACTCCGACGAGATGGACTGCGGCGGCTTCCAGTGCAAGAACGGCACTTTCCAGTGCAAGTCGGGCCACTGCATCGCGGCCTACTTCCGCTGCGACGGCGACCGCGATTGCCGCGACCTCTCCGACGAGATCGGCTGCCCGCCGCGCTACCCCGGCGGCAGATACTGCCCCGAGAGCAGGTGAGTCGAACCTTCTTCGCGTGACATATCATATGTCATCTGTTAAGTCTTTTCCTCGATATCAAAAGATTTTCCACGGGGCTTTAAGTAATATATTAATTAGAGTTGTATTTTGTTTACCAGGTTCCAATGCAACAACAAATTGTGCGTGTCCCAACTCGACCTGTGCGACGGCAGCGACGACTGCGGCGACGGCTCGGACGAGGCGCCCGCCGTGTGCGACAACTTCAACTGCGACACGCTGCGGCGCTTCCACTGCGACAACCACCGCTGCGTGCCTAGGTATGTAGACACTGTTGCAACACTAAAAATTTTTTTTTCTTCTGAGTGTATTTGCTATCAGTCCTAGGACTATGATCAAATTTGTTCTGTGAAGCTGTCATGCGGAGTGGCTTCCCATTGGAAGCTTCAACTCATCTGCTGCCTAGAGCTACTGTCGGTCTTCTAGCTCCAGGATATGGTGACGTTTAAGCCGTCTCACATACTGGTCCATGGTGAGTTGGCGAGCAAGTTCGTTAGGATGATGGGCTAACTGTTCTTTGTATTTAGCTGCCAAACTCCGAATCTCGTCTTTAATTGTGCTCATTTTGAGGTGCTCATGTATTTCATTGGTGGATATGTACCATGGTACATTTGCAATTGCTCTCAGGATCTTGTTCTGTTGGCGCTGAAGTATATTTATGTTGGAGTCACTTGCACTGCCCCACAGTTGCAGACCATATGTCCAAATGGGCTTCAATATTACTTTATATATCAGCAGTTTGTTGTCCAAGGAGAGTTTAGAGTTCCGACCTAGCATCCAGTATAGGTTGGTACTTTAGATTGAGTTCCTGCTTCTTGCAATCGACATAGTGCCTCCAAGTTAGTCTACGATCAATGTGTAGGCCAAGGTATTTTACGTGATCACTGTGAGGTAGAGTGCATTGGCCCAACTTTACAGGTGGGCAATCTCCCTTTTTTAGGGCAAATGTTACCTGCACTGACTTTGTGGCACTAGCTTTTATTTTCCATTTTTGGAGCCATTCATTAACTTTGTTAAGACCCTTTTGCAAGTTCTCTAATGCTAATCGTGGATCTTTGTTGCTAGCTAATATAGCTGTATGATCTGCAAATTTAGCAATGGTTTTCTCTATCGTTACCGGTAGGTCAGCAGTGTATAATGTGTAAAGCATAGGGCCGAGAACAGATCCTTGTGGTACCCCGGCGTCAATCTCTTGGAGATGAGAGGTAGCATCGCCTTCTTTCACATAGAACATGCGATCATCAAGGTAAGATTTGATTATTGGAAAGTAGGAGTGAGATATTTTTCTTGATCTTGCATAGCAGTCCTTGGCCAGACTTTATCAAATGTCTGCTGGATGTCCAAGAATGCTGACGAGCAATATTCCGTTTGTTCTAGGGACGTTCTTATTGCGTGACATACTCTGTGAGCTTGTTCTACTGTGCCATTTGTTGTCCAATCGTTTGATAGTTTTTATTACTTCTGCGGGCGTCACAGGTCTAGGAGGGAGGTCCATTTGAAAGTCTCGTTTTAGGACAAAATTCACATGTTCTTCTCACGAAGTGTCTAGTGTAGCTCTGGTTTAAAGACACTAAAATAAAATAAGATTATTTTAGTGCTTCAATAATTCAATGGGAACGAGGTGCAATTCGACTGAGGCCACGTTGACGTCGTGATGATCAAATACTCCCGGGAGGGCGCGGGGTGTCAACTCAGTAGGTTTGATGTCGGATACCATAAGCTGATCCCCTTCTAATAGTTTGTATCTGGGGCCGTTCGCAGGTACCAAGTGTGCGACGGAGTAGACAACTGCGGCGACGGGTCCGACGAAAACAACATGACGCTGTGCGCGCACCGAACCCGGCCGTGCGAGCCGCGCACGCAGTTCCAGTGCGCCAACCGGCAGTGCGTGTCGCGCGACAAGCTCTGCGACAAGCGCGACGACTGCGGCGACCAGTCCGACGAGCGCGGCTGTCACCAGGCCTCGGTTTGCTCGCAGGGCGACAAAGGTACGCGGCGGAGCTGATTCCACCAAACCAACTATTTACCGAGTCGATTACTCATAGACTTTAGACTTTTTCAAATTTGATTTTCTTTTGCTCGAAGTACCCTGGAAGATACGTCGACATTTTATTTGTATGCATCAGTTTTGTATCGTCATTTCCTTTATTTATTATGAACTGATATGATAATGCTCTTCGAAATGTTACGTGTACGCTCCCGGTTTTCCACAATGTATCTCCTATTAGCATGTCTCACAGGTCCTCGGTGTGTGTTTCAGGCGGCTGCGAGCACTTCTGCACGAACCTGACCGGCGGCGGCTACATCTGCACGTGCTTCCAGGGCTGGATCGTGTCGCTGGCCGACAGCAAGCGCTGCGAGGACGTGGACGAGTGCAGCGCCGGCTCGCACCACTGCTCGCAGCTGTGCCGCAACATCAACGGCAGCTACAGCTGCCACTGCCGCGACGGCTTCCGGTCGGTGGCGCTCTTTACTTTACTTTTCTCTGTAATTTTTTTTTTTTTTTGGGATGGAAAATCATCTAATGACCTTCTCCCGCTGTGGGTGGAGCGGAAGGGTGTGTCAGACTTCTACTGACTAAAAACCATCCATGTTCCTTCTTTAGAGCCTGCTACGTACCGAGGCCGCGGTAACCCTTTCGAACAGTCCCGCAACCCCGGCAGGACCTTACTCTGTACTTACTAATGCAGAATGTGACTATTAAATATAACGAGAGAAAGAGTAAATAGCATAACCTCTTGCTGAAGCTTAAAAAAAGTTATATAGAAAATTCCATGGTAAAAGTGCCTCTGCCGTGCTACTCAGTAAAACAGTAGTATTTTACGCTAAAATAATGTTTCGGTTTTAACAGGATTGCGTTGCGCAACTCTTGTTATTTTTCGTGAAGAGTACAGTTTACCAAATGTATCACATGTTACACGTTCCGTGCACCTTTTTTTTCTATTCAGTCTAAACTAAGCTTATGCAGATTTTTATTCGGTTTTTAAATTATATGTAAATCAATTATTATTTCAATACGATAATGTACTAACGCTAATCATATCTTACCATTTTTTTTTTTACAGATTGGCTGACAATTTATCGGGCGTATGCAAAGTCATCGAGAAGGACGTAATTTTGATGTTCGCGAACGGCCCCGAGATCAGGGCCCTCGTGCAGACCAAGAACCGGGAGTTCGACGTGGTGACCGCGGAGAAGCGCATCGAGGCCCTCGACTACGACCCCACGCGCGAGATGGTGTTCTGGGCCGACAGCTACGACAAGACCATCAAGCGCTCCTACATGGTGGGCGCGCTCGACGGCCGCGTCAAGGTCGGCTTCGCGCAGGACCTCGGCATGAAGGGCCACTCCAAGCCGACCGCGCTCGCCGTCGACTACTCCGGCGACAACGTGTACTGGACCGAGGCCGAGCGCACCGGCTCCAAGCCGCGCGGCCGCGTCATGGTGGCGCGCTCGGACGGCCGCTACCGGCGCGCGCTCGTGGCGGCCGGCATCGAGAGCCCCACGTCGCTGGCGCTCGACCCGCAGGCGGGCCGCATGTTCTGGGCGGACGCCGGCTCGGCGCCCAAGATCGAGGTCGCCTGGATGGACGGCTCCAAGCGGCGGCCGCTGGTCACGGAGAACGTGCGGCACCCGACCGGCCTGACCGTCGACACGGGCATGGAGCGCGCCATCTTCTGGGCGGACCCGAAGCTGAACACGATCGAGACGATGCGCGCGGACGGCTCGCGGCGCCGCGTGGTGGCGGCCGGCGAGGCGCTGCGGCACCCGGTGGCGCTGGACGTGTTCGAGGCGGCGCTGTACTGGGTCACGCGCGACTCGGGCGAGCTGCTGCGCCAGGACAAGTTCGGCCGCGGCGTGCCCTCCGTCGTCGCCAAGGATCTAGTCAACCCCACCGCCGTCAAAGGTCAGCATTGTATTCGATAATCTGATTTTTTTGCGTGAATGTGGTTTTGTTTGTATAATTCTTTAGATAAATTATAGCTAATAATATAATATTTAAATATTTGAGTCCATGAAAACGAAATAAAATTAATTTCTTTATCATAGTAGTCAACGTTACGAATACTTTGAAATGCCAATAACGATATGTTTCGACTGTGTTGTCGTTCGGTAGTGTACCACCCGCTGCGGTACAACACGTCCGTGGCGGGCGCGTGCGCGCGGGCCGCGTGCTCGCACCTGTGCCTGGCGGTGCCGGCGGGCCGCCGCTGCGCCTGCCCCGACGCCGCGCCGCCCCCCAAGAGACTGCTGCACGCCCTGGCCTGCGACTCGGGTATGTCCCTGTCCTACTGTTAGTGTCCCCCCCGCTGCGGCCGCGTGCTCGCACCTGTGCCTGGCGGTGCCGGCGGGCCGCCGCTGCGCCTGCCCCGACGCCGCGCCGCCCCCCAAGAGACTGCTGCACGCCCTGGCCTGCGACTCGGGTATGTCCCTGTCCTACTGTTAGTGTCCCCCCCGCTGCGGCCGCGTGCTCGCACCTGTGCCTGGCGGTGCCGGCGGGCCGCCGCTGCGCCTGCCCCGACGCCGCGCCGCCCCCCAAGAGACTGCTGCACGCCCTGGCCTGCGACTCGGGTATGTCCCTGTCCTACTGTTAGTGTCCCCCCCGCTGCGGCCGCGTGCTCGCACCTGTGCCTGGCGGTGCCGGCGGGCCGCCGCTGCGCCTGCCCCGACGCCGCGCCGCCCCCCAAGAGACTGCTGCACGCCCTGGCCTGCGACTCGGGTATGTCCCTGTCCTACTGTTAGTGTCCCCCCCGCTGCGGCCGCGTGCTCGCACCTGTGCCTGGCGGTGCCGGCGGGCCGCCGCTGCGCCTGCCCCGACGCCGCGCCGCCCCCCAAGAGACTGCTGCACGCCCTGGCCTGCGACTCGGGTATGTCCCTGTCCTACTGTTAGTGTCCCCCCCGCTGCGGCCGCGTGCTCGCACCTGTGCCTGGCGGTGCCGGCGGGCCGCCGCTGCGCCTGCCCCGACGCCGCGCCGCCCCCCAAGAGACTGCTGCACGCCCTGGCCTGCGACTCGGGTATGTCCCTGTCCTACTGTTAGTGTCCCCCCCGCTGCGGCCGCGTGCTCGCACCTGTGCCTGGCGGTGCCGGCGGGCCGCCGCTGCGCCTGCCCCGACGCCGCGCCGCCCCCCAAGAGACTGCTGCACGCCCTGGCCTGCGACTCGGGTATGTCCCTGTCCTACTGTTAGTGTCCCCCCCGCTGCGGCCGCGTGCTCGCACCTGTGCCTGGCGGTGCCGGCGGGCCGCCGCTGCGCCTGCCCCGACGCCGCGCCGCCCCCCAAGAGACTGCTGCACGCCCTGGCCTGCGACTCGGGTATGTCCCTGTCCTACTGTTAGTGTCCCCCCCGCTGCGGCCGCGTGCTCGCACCTGTGCCTGGCGGTGCCGGCGGGCCGCCGCTGCGCCTGCCCCGACGCCGCGCCGCCCCCCAAGAGACTGCTGCACGCCCTGGCCTGCGACTCGGGTATGTCCCTGTCCTACTGTTAGTGTCCCCCCCGCTGCGGCCGCGTGCTCGCACCTGTGCCTGGCGGTGCCGGCGGGCCGCCGCTGCGCCTGCCCCGACGCCGCGCCGCCCCCCAAGAGACTGCTGCACGCCCTGGCCTGCGACTCGGGTATGTCCCTGTCCTACTGTTAGTGTCCCCCCCGCTGCGGCCGCGTGCTCGCACCTGTGCCTGGCGGTGCCGGCGGGCCGCCGCTGCGCCTGCCCCGACGCCGCGCCGCCCCCCAAGAGACTGCTGCACGCCCTGGCCTGCGACTCGGGT
The DNA here is from genome assembly GCA_949126915.1 of Musotima nitidalis. Taxonomy (NCBI): domain Eukaryota; kingdom Metazoa; phylum Arthropoda; class Insecta; order Lepidoptera; family Crambidae; genus Musotima; species Musotima nitidalis. The sequence continues at coordinate 18,392,936 of OX421429.1, forward strand.
ATGTCCCTGTCCTACTGTTAGTGTCCCCCCCGCTGCGGCCGCGTGCTCGCACCTGTGCCTGGCGGTGCCGGCGGGCCGCCGCTGCGCCTGCCCCGACGCCGCGCCGCCCCCCAAGAGACTGCTGCACGCCCTGGCCTGCGACTCGGGTATGTCCCTATCCTACTGTTTCAGCTGCTGCTGGTGCTTCTTCATTAACAATGAATTATGTTCTTTATTTCATAAACTATTACGTAGCACTTAAATCGATAACATCATTACCCTTTTTTTTGTGAAGTCGACAATTTGGCATGTAGAGCTTATTTTTATTTCTAGAATTATAATAATGTGGTTTTGAATTTTTATCAAAGGTTTCGAGAGTTAATTTATTTTTATTACTTAATAACACTGTGCTATCATCTGCAAATAATGTCAGTTGCAGCAGGTAAATAGTATACTACAGAAGTCCGAGGACGCTTCTTTTAACAATTCAAGAGCCTTATTGCCATGCTTATTAAATTTTTTGACGTGACAACGTCTTAAATTAGGTTGCGGCTGGGAGTCACTTATGAAAAAGTGTAACGCTCGGTAACGTTACGATGAGTCACCGAACGAGAGAGAGGCCCGGCGAATGCCTTGCGTCTCTCTCCCACTCAACTATGATCGGTCTGCCGCGCGCGCAGCACTAGAATTCCTTGTTCCTATTGTGCAATTTAATTATATTCATATCAATAAATATTCTACCGAGAAAAAGACGTTGTCACGTAAAATCTTCGCCCGTAAAAACGACTTTACAGGCAACCATTTTTTTTTCTTGAGAAGTCTTATTGATTTACTATTTTTAACATAATGTAATAAAAAAATAAGCGTAAAAAAATTTACATAGTCCTTGAGAAATAATGCCTTTTTATTTGTGGACTGATTTTTTGAAAATTTGGCGTCAAATACGGACTCGATATTAAAATCGTCGGTCAGGAACGAACGCCAAGGCCTTAAAGAAACGAATCTAATTTATGACTTGTCGGACGACAGCTGTGGAATCGGAGCGGCCTTTACCGCGCATCTGCCCGTGCGAAAACGGCGGCTCCTGTGTGGAGGAGAACGGTGCGCTGCGCTGCGAGTGCCCGGGCGGCGTGCAGGACTCGTCGGGCGTGTGCGCGGACGCGGCGCGGCGCGGGGGCGGCGGGGGCGGCGGGGGAGGGGGGCGCGCCGGCGCGGCCGTGCTGGTGCCCACGCTGGTGGTGCTGGCGCTGGCGCTGGCCGCCGCCGCAGCCTGGTTCGTGCTCAAGAGGCCCTTGTGAGTATTCCATCCAGAGCTCGACAATTTGACTCTCTATCTAAACATGTTGAGTATATAATATTTGTAAACGATCCGAGTAGTTCAAATCGAACATCTTCAAGAGTGGTAAAAAGTAGGAGTGGTTCTAAGACAGACCCTTGTGGTACTCCAATTTCAACTTCAATTGCAACACGAATTTCAGACCTCCATCTTTACAGATCTGTTATCTATAAGATAAATGTGCTCTATTCAAATACAAGCGCTCTATTCAAATTCAAATAGAAGCGCTCGTAGCTCTGCGGTGCTGGGAGGTCGGAAACGATCGCCGAAGTACAGCAGAGTTTATAGAGGTCAGTCCTTGGTTTGGTGACCGTTTGTATGGCATTTGATATCGAGCGCTTCCGTGCTTCGGAAGGCACGTTAAGCCGTTGGTCCCGGTTATCACTAAATGTGGTAGTCGTTAAGCAATGTTAGAGGCCTAATGGGCGGTTTGAAAAATTCTAACAGCAGAACGCCACACACCTGCCTCCGCCAATCCGCACTGGGTCAGCGTGGTGGAGTACGACCCAATACCCTCACACCTTGATATGTGAGAGGAGGCTCGTGCTCAGTAGTGAGACGTTAATGGGCTGATTCAAATACATCCTCCGATAACTAGACAAATGTAAAATTATAGTTGGAGAGTCGAATGCTTTGAAAAAGTCTGAAACCATTAAGGTGGTGACTTTTGTTCTGTTTCGTAAAGTCAGTTTTAAATTGAATAGATCTACACTGCGATCAGACTTCAAATTGGTTTTTCGACTACGGTTTACAACTTGCTCCGATTTCCACAGCGGCAAGGGCGGCGGTCTAGGCGGTCTGGGAGGTCTGAGCGGTCTGGGAAGCCTGGCGTCGTCTGCGAGCGTGTCGTTCCGGCAGGGCTCCAACGTGGAGTTCGGGCCGGGCGCGGGCGGCGCGGGCGGCGCGGGGGGCGCGGGGGACGCCGGGCCCGCCTACACGCTGCAGGAGACGCGCGCCAAGGGCCGCGACTTCAGCAACCCCATGTACGACGCAGTCGCGCGCGCCGCGCAGCCGGACGTCGAGCCACCGCTGCGTGAGTACTTTAGACATATCACTGTATGATCCGCGACATTGAATGCGTGGTGGCGCGTTCCCATAGCAACGCCGGTCTATTGCTCGCGCGCAATCGTTTAGCCACTTTTTGTTTCTATCTTTTTTTTGACTACGATTGTTGCAGATGAGCGCCATTTAGTTTAACTTACGTATCGGCCTCCCGTACCCTGTTACTTGAATAAAAAAATCTTAGAAATTTCAAATTTCCACTTTGGCATTATACTTGTATCTATTGGAATGTTGTTACAATTTTGTTTGTACATATTTCTTACTCTTACATATTCGTTATCTCAAATAATTTTTTTCTGATTGTTTTGCATAAATAAAAAATTATTTTGTCACTTGCCTTCGTATTCTAAAAGTGTTTTCCCTTTTCAGCCGGCATCTATGAAGTGCCCGATGAATTAAAGGAGAAAGTAGTGTCCGCGGTGATATCGCCGTCGTCTACGGAGACCCGGAGCGCGGGTCGGCGGGGCGCGGGGGCGGCGGGGGCGGCCGGGGCGGCTGGGGCTGGCGCCGCGCGGGCCCTGGACCCGGCCGCCGACACGGGCGCGGACACGCAGCAGCTGGTGCGCGAAGACCGCGCCTGCTAACATCAGGGCGCGCGCCTGCGAGCGCGGCCCCCCACACTCTCTCGATGTCTGCGGTTCTAATCGATCGAGTACTCACTTTCGGAATCAAACTTGTCAGTCGTGCCGGCCAGTTTATTAAAAGATAACGTTTACCGGTTTCGTTGTCATTTTATTTTATTGTGACCATGTAATTATTGTATATTTAGATAAGTTTAACATATTTAAATACATAGTAATGCAAATATGGATTATTGTTGCAATCTTAAAGAAGGTTGAATAATTCGTCAAAATATCATAAAGTACTGCCGTTCGCGCTGTAACAGCTAAGGCCATAGACCACGTAATTATTGCATACATTTATTTGAAGCGGCAACCGTGTTGAGCTATAGTTTTAGAAAATTTTATAACTTTTATATACCTTTTTAAAACATATCAAAAATTTGTGTATAGTAGAGTACTATTATTATATTCAGAGAACTCGTATCGAGAGAATCGCTATAACCGGACCGATTAATGCGTACGCACACTTGAATCCAAATATGAAAAGATTTAACCAAAATCTGATCGCTAACGTAGTCGTTACCGTCGATTTCATTCTTTCTGCGGCACGTTTGTAAAGGCACAAAGAAAGACTTTTTGAATCTCTGTAAAACGCGTTCGCAGACGTAACACATGTCTTGTCTATGAAATATTTCTCTGTGTACATTTCTTTTGTAGGTGTTTCTTTAAATTTGTATTTTTCTTGATTGCTTTACTATATAAATTCAATATATTTTCTATATATTCTTTACTATAGACACTGGTACTTACTTCTAGGCATATATTGTTTGCAACGCGTTTTATTACGAGGATACTTAAGTGGGGATTGGACATTGCTTGCTGTTTTGGTATTTTGACTCTAAACATTTTCATATATTCTATATTTTTGTACTTTTTTCGCTTTTACTATTCTATATACATAGAAGTCTTTTGATTCGTATCCATTAATAATTCTAGAATAGTTAGTGTGAGACTCCCAACGTCGCGAGCAGTGTCTGAAGCGTGCTTAATATTCGTAAATTACGGATCGAAGTGAATCATATCATTCGCGTGATATTTCGTTTACGGAACGTTATGTATATAGAGAGATTTATAAATTGTAAACTAGGATTAATATTTTACATTCCGACTTCGTCAGAGAACGTAGGTACTGATATGGTTTATTTATATAATTGTTGTTTTTCATTTATTTTTTCTAATTAATATTTTCTTTAAAGTTTAACTAGCAAGCTTGCGCTCTTTATGTTTTAGTTTTCTATATTGTTTACTTTAATCTATTCCGTTCATGAAATTATGAAATGTGTCAATGACATTGATTTAGTATTAAATGACTTAGTACATAAAATTAACTTAGGAATTGTTGTTCGGCGGCGATGCGCTTTCGCCGTCAGTTTTAATAGGGTTTTAAATTCGTTTGACAATAAGCAATATACTATTTAGAAAAATTATTTATTTATTTCGGTTTAAGACTATGTAAAATATAGCCGTGTTGTGTTTTATAATTGTCTATGAAATAAAAAGAACTACTATTTGTAATTTGTGGAACTCACTAACGGTTTGCCATAAATGTGTGAGATAATGTTTCTGTTGTTTATTATTAATTATTACAGGTGTTTGTTGACAAAGAGCCACAAGTTGTAAATAAAAACAATACGTTCCAAACTTGTGATGAAAAATTATTATATTGTTGTATTATTTTCGTAAACTATAAATAATTAAAATGTATTATATTGAACACAAGTCCTCAATGGGTAATGAATACATCACATAAAAGCATACTACATATATCTACAAATCATGTAAGAGAATTGATTATGTAAAAAGATATAAAATTGTCAATATTATGAATAATATATAAAAATTAAGAAATGAAATATTTTTGTATCGGGATTATAGTTTTTAGACAATCGTCTGACGTTTGTTAAAAACGTTGTGTAAAAATAAATAATGATGAGAGAGTTTTATCTTTTATTTATAATTCCTGTCATTTATGAAATACTGTGTACTATAATTCAATTAAACCTTTCGCTGATCAAGGCTATCTAATGTCATAAAAGTAGTATGCATCTCAAGCTAAGATATCAGAGTTTTAGAAAGGATTGTTTTTTCTTGTTTAAGTAGGTAAGGCAATTAATACAGGGGCACATTATTCATTCCGAATTTAGAGGACAGGCATGCAGAATCAAGAATATTAATAGTGGAAAATGCAAGACGAAACCAAGTGAAACTAAATTAATCCAAAAATATTTGGAGTTTCACAAGGTAGCATAATCAGCCCATTTTTATTCTTGCTTTAATGTTGATACTGATATTGTTTTACCCTTGCATATGTATAAAACCGGAAGGTTCTTGCAGGTTTCTACTAAAGAAAATAATTACAAATTATTAAGGTTTTTAATTAATGAGTAAATAATATGGACTGGGTAGCAATTTAAAAGGAAATCATTAATGAATGCCATTGTTGCATGAATGACATTATAAATAGGAAATGTCTATGTTCACAGAGATAATTTTCATAACAATTTTGTACCAATAAACAAAACTCTATACACTTTCATTGTAAATTATTCTAAGAAACTGAAATACCTACTTCTTAAAATATGTCATAATATTTATAACTAAACACTGTATTTCTAAAACATTACACTTTACGAGATAAATACTATTGTGTGAACAGCGGCCTCTAAATATTAATAAAAACAAATAATAGCCCTCTACGAAAAAAGTCCCTTATTACCGAAATCTCATAGAATTGGTACTTAATACGATTGTGCCGTGTGTGCCTCTCATCTCATGTGGAGGCGTACGTGTCGAAGAATAACTAGTTTCACAAATCATGCAGTTCGTATCTGCACTTTCCGGGTGTCGTCATTCTCCGAATCTGTGTCTACGACTACATCACTTTTAGACTTACGTTTGCCGGGGCATCTGTAGAAAAAGATGTAAAAAAATGATATGATATATTTATGTCATACATCAAATGTGGCCCCCCGGGTCCATAATACAAACAATGTAAAGGGGCCGAATTGCATGCATCAAAGAATACATAAACAAACCATATTCATATTAGAGATATTCATAAGAAAGTTTTTTATAATTACCTTTAAAATCCGACAGGAAAACGTTCTCCGAACACAATTTACAAATCACAAGAGCCAAGGTTCAGTATTTCCAGAAAAAAATGATAAAATGCATCGATATTTAAAAGTTTGGCAATTTCCCGTTTCGACTTGATCGAATGAAAGAAGTACGTATTTTTTTTATCCCGATATTCCCACGGGAACGGGGACCACGCGGGTGACACTGCGGTATGTTAAAGTTTATATAAATCTAGTACCAGATAGGTTCTAAGGTTCACAACTATATTAATTCAAAACATCATTTCGCACTATGTACTACTTAGTTACGTTAGTATGGCCAGCCGTAGAAGTAGCTAAACACTTTAGTACCTACTAATTTATGAGCGCTATGTCGCGGTAATTATTGACTTTAATTAATAACGTGAAGGCCGGTAAAGTAATGATAAACTTGCTCTCAAGTCTTACGTACCTACATGAGTGTTGGTAAATAAAATAAAACAGTGCAACATAATTTTTCAAATTCTCTCAAGAAGTCCATGTGAGAGCTCAATATAGTCCCACATCTTTACTGAGGACTCAAGGGGATTAGGGGAGGGCATCTAATTTATCATCTATATCACCACTCATTCTCATTTACTATGATTCATATGTTAGTAATATATCTCTTACTTAAAACTGGCTTAATGTGCAAAACGCGCGGAGCCATTATTTAAAAGGAAAAAAACTAGATTTGACAGAGCTAAGATTGACATTGACAACATCACTTTTCAAATAATTCTCTCAAGAAGTCCATGTGAGATCTCAGTATAGTCCCACATCTTTACTGAGGACTCTAGGGGCTTAGGGGAGGGTATCTCTTTACCATTTATCATATTTATTATCACTCATTCTCATTTATTATGAATTATATATTATTAATATTCACTTAACACTGGCTAGATGTGCTAGACGCACGAAGCTATTATTTCAAAGAAAAAAAAATAGAAAAAGTAACAAGCGGAAATGGAATGATGAATGTCACAATAATTTCACAGCACTGTTGAATGTTGGTAATTCAATTAATGTCAAAACCAATCAAATTTGACATTAGTTTGGCATTGAGAAAAACCGACAATGTTTTGAAATTCCTTCATTAGCATAATAGTAAGTTAAATTATTAGTCTTTATCTACATTAAATGTAATTTAACTTCTGTAACTCCATTTATACTCCAAGTTGGTATATGAATTTGAGCCCATGACCGATGGGTAGCGTATGCCGTATGGCTGTTTTATTGTTTGCATTTCACGATAAAACAAGTACCTATTTCAAATCAGTCAGCTGTGTATGGTAACGCATTGGAGAGGTATTGAGTGTGTTCGCTTATGTGGTTATTTATAGTTCAGTTAAAATTTAACTTTGAACACTTTATATAAAATATAGTGGACCTATTTAAGGCGTGTAAGTGAAGTAAATAAAGTGGTGTTATTGATTGGAGCAAACATGTCACTTTTGATGTTGCTATCGCGCGCCAGTCAGTTAAGTGGTGTCGTGCGGCCTAGGTCTACGGTGCAACTATTTTGGAATATACTAAAAGTTTCCGAAACTCGCACCATGGCGAGTAAAGTGGTAACCCTGGAGAATATGAACCCTAACATTGTGAAGTTGGAGTATGCCGTGCGCGGGCCGCTTGTGATCCGTGCTGCTGAAATCGCCAATGAACTTCAAAAGGTATTTTGTAATCTTGATTTTGTCTTATTTACCTTAATGTGATATGGCATACATATAATGGACTTTTGGTGTAATATAATCGCTTTTGTTTGCTTTCGAAGTTATTATTTATTATGGAAAGTAGTATTATCATTATAATCCTTGCAGTATTAGGGCCCAGGGACTGCTTACTGTCGGCTCTGGTTTAACCATATAATAATATTTCCCTCTGTGTTGCAAAGGTCAGGCGGCAGTCGCTCTGCGTTATAACTGTAATTCAGTCGAAATCTGGGTAGACCATTAGGCACACCGGACAGGTCTCCACCTTGGCATGGTGGGGGGAAGACTGAGTACCTCCCTCTGGCCGGGAAAAGGTAACACCCAGAGGTTGGTGACTCATGGTGCCCTTAGTACTGACTACCGGGGGTAAAACTAACTAACTACCCGTGGAGGGCGCAGCGGGTGGGCCAGGAGGGCCAGTCTAGCGGCGCCAGGAGGGTGTGCGGCAACAGGGGCAGAGGGCCCCTGCTGTCTAACAAAGGACCCTCCGAGAAGTCGGCCGCACACGCTATGATCGCACGGAAAGGTAGGAGAACTCTGAAGAGTTACTCCCGGATTTATTTCGGGGGCCGTTGGCCGCAGGCAAGGTGTCAGACGCTACCTGACCCAGGTACTGACCCCCGCCTTTCCTCAACAAGCGGCGCGCGTCGTCGGAAGATTTTTAGTGGGCATTACTACTCACGTCTACCGGTGGTGAGTCCCACACCCCCTTTCGGGCCCCTTTTGGCCGAAAGACAGTGCGCAAATGAATTTTGATACCGACGTAAAAAAAAAGAAGTAAGTACCGTAAGAAACCGGGATAAGGCTAGGATATACACATATATTTAATTATTTAATATTTATTTTGTTTATGGTTTGATCTTGAGTATGATATATGAGGAATTGCTTTAAATAAGATTTGCGATAGAAAGATTAAAAATTACCTTTGATGTATGAATATATAATATAATATATATAATCCTTACTTCCTTACTAATAATATTATAAATGCGAAAGTAACTCTGTCTGTCTGTCTGTCTGTTACTCTTTCACGCCAAAACTACTGAACGGATTTAAATGAAATTTGGTATACAGATAGTCTAGACCCTGAGAAAGGATATAGGCTACTTTTTATTGCGAAAAGGGGGTTGTAAATGTTACCCAAAGATACTATTCCACGCGGACGAAGTCGCGGGTAACAGCTAGTATAATATATAGATGAAAGGTCATTTTTAATGTTTCTATTAGTATTACTATAATACTAATCTGTCGTTTAGACCTTCATACATTATCCAATTAAGGCAGAACCTGTTTACAGTTCACTTGATGCATTAGGAAAAAATTGTAAGAAAAACCTCACAAAAGAAATATTTTATGTATTACATACGAGTAGAACCTGTTTTTTTGATAATTTTCCACAGATGCGTAAGTTTACGACGTATGTACAAAATCAATAACTACTGATTGCAAATGCAATAAAAGATTGACACCTTTCGTATAGATGTAATCCAATATGGAACCGTCAATTAAATTAATTAATCAAATATAGGGAAAGGTGTGAATGGATTAGGAAGATAGTTGGAAATGAAAACGTAAAAACAAAAATATATAAAAAAAACAACAAAATAATACTAAACTGAAATCACAATGACTAAGGCAAACATGGCCCTCATTAACCCGATAGGTGGGGTATACATATTAGTTTCGAGAGACGTTCACCAAAGCAATAAGTGATGGTATAAGTAGTAACATATACCGAAACCATCAGATATAACATTGCCAACAAAAGATTCTCTTCGCCTACGTCCTGAAAAGTTAATCTACAGCATCTTTTCTAGACACTCTATGATGGTAAAAGACAGTAATATAGCTTTAGGCTGCATTTTCATTTCCCACACACCATGGATGCACAACTAAAAGCGAAAAGCCATAGCCTGATGCTATCAGAAGTCTCTTCTTATAACCATAGCCTGCTGGATGAAGGGCGGCGCATGAGTCGAAATCGGAAAACTGAATAGGTACAAACCCTCGAGCAAGAGCCACGCAATGGCAAATTATTATGCAAAGCACCTGTGCTGTGTACAAAGGCTCAATTAAATTTATTGCATTCTATCTGAGGACAGGGAGGCGCAAAATACAAGTGACGAGAGGCTAAGCTACTTTTCATCTGAATTCCTAGCACTGGGAGTAAAATAGGTCTTGTTATATATTTAGCGTAGCGTGTTTTTCTTCTACAAATTCCACCCGCCATAGAGAAAAAAGATTGAAAGAGTGACGATCGCAATTGCGAAATGTCTAATTTGACAGCACAGTTTGCCAACATTCCAGAAATTATTCAAATGTCAAAGTCATCTTAAATTTGACGTTTCTTATCATTCGCTGACAAAAAAACAACAAGCTTTTGGAATTCTATGATTTACGTAACATTGTAAATTAAAATAAGCTTTTCAGTGTTCACATTTTGCTAGTTATTTTAAATTATTTGGCATCATCGATTTAGTTGTATCCGATACATATGTGGTATTAAACTTCTTAGATAAATACAACTTTTGCTTCAGATAACCCGTGACTGAGTTCACGACTCTCGTTATTATGCCTATAAGTTGATGAAATCGTATTATAGTGTTTGATTATTCAGTGTCGTGTTGGCTTAAAACGTATCTCATTTCATTGTTTACATTTTAAGTTAAAAACAAGTTTATCGATCGCAGTTTGTGACTATCTATCGAATCAGTCAGCTGTGTAGGTTACGTGAGAAGTATTGTTTGTGCTCGCTTTTATGTAAATAACTTAAAATGAAACTGTAAAAACGTCAAAAAGAATTATAAGTATAATAAGTGTAATAATACGTATAATTATAAGTATAATAATACGGTGTTTTAGATTAAGTGTAAGTGATTAAAGTAGTGCTATTGACTGAATCAATCATGTCAGCGTTGAAGTTGCTATCGCGCGCCAGTCGGCTAACAGGCGTCGCGACGCGGCCAACGTCCGCAGTGCAATTATTTTTGAATTTTAATAAAGTCCCGGAACCAGCTCGCACCATGTCGAACAAGGCGGTAACGCTGGAGAATATGAACCCCGACTTGGTGAAGGTGGAATACGCGGTGCGCGGGCCGCTCGTAGAGCGCGCCTCCGAGATCGAAAAAGAAATTGAAAAGGTATTTTTTACATTTCAAGTGTTTCCTAATTTAATCATTAGATATCAAGAAATAATAAAAAATATTAAATGTTTTCGTAGAAATGCAAAATTAATTTTAATCTACCTACTTCAGGTTAAATATAAAATCCCTGACACATCAAATCAACAAAAATATGTCAATTATTTTTGATTACTAAAATGTAGGTTATGTTTATATTACAATGTATGGGGGTATTTTATTTTAATTTTTTCTAGATTCAAAAGTAAGTATGTACTTAAATTAAAAATCTTTTTGTATCATTATGCTAGTAATTATTTCTTAAAAATACATGTTAAATATTACAGTATGTATTTTTTAACTTTGACATATTGCTCCAATAATTAAATTTACATTAGCATATACATTTTTTTATACAACAAATTACTGTAATACTTATTTTATACCATTTGCCATGACCTAGCATATTATATCACATGTGGTCACTAGGCTGATTGTTATGTAAGCAGACACCGCAGAACCTGTTTAATGTAACCTCCCCGGCCAAGTGCTTATGAAGGTCACTATGTGGTTCTAACAATTAGAGTGGAATTAGCACTTTCTTTATTTTATTATTTACATTGCATATTGTTGAAATTTAGTAAGAGAATTTATTTTAAATAACATTGTAACAATAATGAGTTAGGGTTTAGTTTTATAATATAACTATGTACATAAAAATCATATTAACCCACACCACCTATTTTTTTTACAAAACCACCTATCATACATCTCACAGACAGGCAAGTAAAAATACTATAGTGTGTAAAATTTTAGATTGAAAGTTTTTTTTAAATTTGAATCAATTAAAATATATAATAAAGTATGCATAAAGCCAAACAGAACACACCAAAATGTACAAGTTTTTAAAATCTAAATTGGTTTGTCTACATCTCCTAATCGTAGCAAAAAAAAACAAGATCTACATAAGTAAACTTGTGACGATAGCACTGGTTTTTCCTGTTTATAAAAATACAATAATCCACAAGTAATATAAAATCAAAACTATGTGATCCATGTTTTGTGCACCAAAATATTAACAATTTTACTTTATTTGCATCAAACAAATGTATGTCAGGTGGTTAAGGGTTAAACTTATATGGAGTATAATCTGCATAAAACACATTTGTATTATAGTTATACCACCATTACTTTTGCTTTATTTAACTTGTTTTTTAAAAATTTTAACAATATTATACAACAATAACAAGAAATTCTGTAATGTTTTACTGATAATATGATTAATATTAATATTTTTCAAAGTTCTTTTTATGTAAATAGGTAGTTTTCTAATTATAGCACTTAGGAAGCGCTATTATTACTATCTGAATGTTTTGCAGGTTGTATTTACAGTTTTTTTTTATTTGCCTCTAATTTATTTGGTGTGCCATTTGCCACTTGAACTTTACTGTATATCAAATTAAATTCAAAGTTATTTGTGAATTGTTGGTCTAGCTGAAATCATCATCATCCAGCCCCATTCCCAGTTTATCTAGTTGGCACTGGTGAACAAACTCTTGTCCACTTCCATGGCCGTTTTTATCATCATCTTATTTGGACTACTTATGACTGAAACACAATTTAGCTAATTTCCCTTCAGTTTATCTGTGGTCCCGCCTAGCTAACACCAACCTTACCGCACCCTTAAAAAGTAAAAGTAAAAAAGTAAAAAAAAATATTTATTTCATAAACTATTATACATAGTACTTGAAAACGTCATGATCACAAATGAAAAAAAAAAACAATCGAAATAATATTACACTAAATCACGAAGCTTAGATTCACTTACATGCAACAAAACAATTTAAAAATAAAAAATAATTAAGTGTAAGTGAATCTAAGTGCCAGTTCCGAGCCACCGCTCTGTAAGAAGAACTGGCAAGAAACTCACAGGCTATGCTCTTTTAAATATGTCCATTAGTTTGGTACTAGAATTACAATCTTCATTTGTCTGTGAAGCTATACAATGCAATATAACATAACCTTAACAATATTTATGTTTTCAATTCATTCATATTAGAATAGCCTGTATGAAACGGCAGTTTAATCCCAAGCATTTTTATCTGCCATATAGTCTTTAATAGAATAATATCCCTTTGAAGACAGCTTGTGTTTTATTGTTAATTTAAATTTATTTAGGCTCAATTGCTGTATGTTGCTTGGGATTTTATTGTAGAATCGCACACATTGACCTTTAAAAGATTTGTTTATCTTTTGGAGCCTAGTGGCAGGTACAACTAATTTATGCTTATTCCTTGTGTTTAGGTTATGTACACAGCTTTTCTTACTAAATTGATCAGTATTCTTGTGTACATAAACCAGGTTATCATAAATGAATTGACCGGCCACTGTTAAAATACCAATTTCTTTAAACTTTTCCCTTAGTGAATGTCCACACGGGAGATTATAAATTGCTCGAATAGCCCTCTTCTGCAGCACAAAGATTGTTTGAATGTCTGCGGCACAACCCCACAGAAGAATACCATAGGACATAACACTATGGAAATAGCTATGATAAACTAGCCTAGCTGTTACGTCTGTTAATTGGTGAATTTTCTTTACCGCGAATGCTGCAGAGCTAAGTCTACTCGACAATTCACCAATATGTGGGCCCCACTGTAGCTTAGAGTCTAAAGTAATCCCTAAAAACTTGGTAGTATCCACAAGGGTCAACTCATCCTCCTTTACCATAATAGTAGAGTTTGCCTGTCTGACGTTAGGCGTCACGAATTTAATACATTTCGTTTTAGCCCCATTTAATAGCAAATTGTTAACGTCAAACCAGTGCACCACCTTCGAGATCGCACTGTTTACTTCGTCTAAATTCTGATTTCGTTTTAACTTAAACAATAATGATGTATCATCAGCAAACAAAACTATCTCGTGGTTTTCTTTAACAAAATATGGCAAATCATTCATATAAATCAAAAACAAAAACGGACCGAGAATCGAGCCCTTACATTAGTCTACCAAAGTAAATAAATAGGTACTAGTATAATTACCATTATTATTTTGTGCCCCATTTGTCAAATGCCTCAACCCTTCGAAATTAATTAAAATGGAGAACAACTGAAATTAAACAAAAGAATTTCGATTGGGTCTGGAATAACAGTTATTTTATAACATTGAATGTTGCATCAATTGGAAACACATTATAAAAGTAAACAGCTACAAGATATCAGTAAATTCTTATCTTTTTAGTACAAAAGCCATTTCATTAAATAGTAATTTTTACTAAGATTATGATGGTTTTATCAGAAGTGTTCATGTCATTTAAAAATGAATTTGACTCATGACATTAATTGGTATGGCTTATTTATTACATAAGAAACTCATTATGACCTATACTATTTTTTTATGTTTCTTTTATTTTATCAAGGATTACCTACCACTTATTATTTGGACTGATCTCATTTGCAATCCTGCAATAAGCCTTCATAGGTAGGTACTTTAGTAAATATATAAAAAATATTTCTAAAATTACACCAATTATTTAATTCCATGATAAGTATAATTAAGGACTTGTGTTATGGATACCTTAATAAATAACGAACAAACGTACATAAACAAATATTTTTTTGTTATTGCATACTTATTACACATAGAAAAACAGCCATGCCAGAACAAATATTTGTGCTGTGTGGCTAACAAACTCACGAGCTCAGGATGCTAGGCATTACGTTATGTCGGTGGTTTATGTTTTATACGAAAATGTTCAAACTTAATTACTTATGAAAATGTTATACTAACCTTGCCAGATAAACTGGGAATAGGGCAGGAGGATGATCAATAGTAACTCTTTTCTAGTTGACTGACTTTATTAATTTAAGTCACCTGACTAGAGTTTCTTTAAGAAACTCATTAAAAGCAAATGAGTTTTGACATGGAAATCATGTTTAAAAAAGTTAAATGCTCCTAGACATTTTTAAACTAATGAACAGACTCTGAGGTAATTTAATTTTTTGATTTTAGGGGAAGTGATGTGGATAAGGTATTAAATAGTAAAATTAAATTATTGTGTGAAGAAATTGCAATCAAAATAAACACTTAAAAGACATTGAAGAGGTTCAGCGGACACTGACCCGGTAGCTATTTCCCTAAGCAGCGCTGATTATTGTACAAAATTATTATCATGACTCAGCATATTAACATCTTACTATTAACAGTTATTTATTTAAATCTTTATGCTCTGTGGATTGGTAGAGTAGTGCTTGAAATCATTGAGATAAAAGACTTATAGCATTTTGCATAAATTACTGGAGAAAAGCACAAATTCAAAATTAAAAACATAAAAACTGGCAATAGTTTCGTAATGTTGCATTTTTATGTACAATATATTAAAATTTAAAAAAAAGTGGACTAGTATACTGTTTCATAACTTGTAAATTAAGGAATATTTTTTATGTGACCCATGACATAAATGCTGTTTCATGTCCCGCTTACCGATACCTGAGATGTTTTTGGATAAAATAAAATGTAAAATATACTTTATTGTCTTTAAGATCAACAGCATCATTTAGATTCACCAAATATTTACACACTTTACAGAATATATTAATTATATTTACAGAAATTATATTTTATTTAACAACAATGAAAGAGATATGAGCATAACATTGTACATATAAATACTATCAGATTATATAAAAATATATATATTGCTAGTTTATATTGATATTATATAATATGCTTAACTATAAATCATATAAGAGGCGATTTTTTTATATATGTAATTTTTTTTTCCTTTTCATAAATCATTGAAAATCCTTCGCATATTAATAGCAAGGCTCACGTCTTGGGCACGTGATGGGATGTGTTAATATTATTTAAGCTAAGTGATTTTTGTTTTGTTCTCAGGGAGCAAACAAACCTTTCAAGAAAGTAATTAGAGCGAACATAGGAGATGCTCATGCTATGGGGCAGAAGCCAATCACATTCATCAGACAGGTAAAGAAAAAATAACGTCAGTAAAGTAACTAGCTGCCGCCCGCGACTTCATCCGCGTGACTAACCGGTTCTTTTTTAAATCGAGTTCACGTGGGAATAAGAAAAGTAGCTTCTAAGGGTGCGTCCACACCTGGCGAATGTGCCGCGAAAATGGGCAGTTAGCGAGTCGGATGCGAGCTGCGCGCGTCAATTTTAAGTTCGTGCAATAAGAGGCGCATCAAACCATTTTAGTGACTGCATGCGCGTGCGCAGTGAGATGAGGATGCACCCTAACTTCAGCTATTTACTGATGAAAGCCCCGTTTGCATTTTGTTATTCCATGAATTATAATTTGTTATAAAGCATGTAATGTCCCGTTCCCACGGGACGATAGGCATTATATGTCGGTCTCTTAGTTCTACTGTTTCTTCTCACCAATTTTCAGCCAAATCGGTTCAGTCGTTCATGAGTTATAAATAGTGCAACAAACACGACCCTTTTTTATTTCGCTAGAAGTGATCTCTAAAATTATATTTGTTATGAATAAGGCACTTATTTGCAATTTGCTAAATACCTTAAAATTAATCTTTAATGGTTTATAAGTCATTTTTGATATAGTATTCTTCTAACCGTTATCATCTCATCCTGCATCGGAAGTAGCTTTAAAGACTTAAGTTTCTTTTCCTTTGTAAACTAAAGGTGATTAATTAATTACCTTGACCTTACTCTTGACCTTGGTTTTTTTTGTATGAAAAATATTCATCTTTTGTACAAGCTCTGCTCAGATTGTAAAATGTGCTTAACAATAGCTGGGATTTATAATTTATTTTACTGTTTTAGGTCTTAGCATGTGTCATACTACCAGAGTTAATAGAAAAGGGTGGATATCCCGAAGATGTGAAGGCGAGAGCAAAGCTGATTTTGGGTGCCATGGGGTATGTTAATTTGATATTTGTTAATTTCAAAAGGTATTGAAGGGTGTTTAGGGATCCATCTTCTTTGGAGCCCAAGCCAACTTCCCTGGAAGTGGATCGGCAATCAACAGACGAGGCTCTAGCAAATAAAAGCTCCCAGTAAGAGTCAATAGGCTGGTCCCACGATAACCAATAACACAATTTGCGAAGTGTGGGCGTATAATATGCCTCTGCCTACTCCCTTGGGATACAGGCCTGATTGTATTGAAGCACAGCAAGCTATGAACAGAGATGCTCGAATATCCTGAATTCGGGAATGAAGAAATCTGTAGGTGGAGTGAGCGATGTGGTAATGTGTTTTGCAAGCTGAAGTGCCAGTGGGCGGTGCAAATTGCTAAAGAACCGAAGAGAGATGGGGCGTTACGCTTATTCATGGCGACCATGAACAAGGGAACCTGGTACAAAATGCCTTTCCATCTGATGGATTGATGCAGCAGTTAACACAATTGACGATACCATTGTTCAGGAGAGGACCTCATGTGGCTGTGATGATATTATAAGGATTCTTAAGGTCTTTCTGTTTTTCATTCAACTATAGTCCGGCAATCTCATGCGCGACCTTCCCGCGGGGTGACAGACGGTGGCGGGGACGAGGTAAACAGGATGTCAGCGGGAAGCGGATGGGGTAGCGGGGAAGGGGGAACTTGTCTTCGTGTGTAGCCGTGTGCTAGAATGAATGAATGCTACCTCGTCCCCGCCACCGTCTGTCACCCCGCGGGACGAGATTGCCGGACTATAGCGACCAATCCAGTCTTGAAGTCTATCGCCATAATGACCTATATAGCTACATATAAACTGATGGAGTATGAAGATATTAAGCAAATAATGGTCCCGGCCAGGGGGGGCTCTGCCGGGTCGTACACCATGTCTCACGGCATCGAGCTGGTGCGGCGCCACGTGGCCGAGTACATCGAGCGGCGCGACGGGCACGCCGCCAACTGGCAGGACGTGTGCCTGTGCGGCGGCGCCTCCAGCGGCATCAAGAGCGTGCTGCAGCTGTTCTGCAACCAGGTCGACGGGAAGCCCTCCGGTGAGAAACCATACGATTCATATAAATTCATTCATATAAACTGTAATGGGGGGGGGGCATGACGCCACCACCGCAGAGACATTAAAGTGAGCATGACATTCGAGCTACGGAATAAAAGAATTTTAAGAAATTAACATTAATATTTGAAAAATATTAACAAAAATAGAAATTAATTGTGCTGCAAACCACAAATATTTATAAATGCCAATCCGTTTTATCATTCGTCGTATAATCATTCGTACAAAACTATGCGTTCCTATTCGGAACAAATTCCATCAGTACAAAATTTATTTCATATCTTACGTTTTTTACGTGAAACGCTCGTAGCTCCGCGGTGCTCGGTGGTCGGAAACGATCACCGAAGTAAAGCAGAGTTCACAGAGGTCAGTCTTTGGATGGGTGACCGTTTGTGTGGCATTTGATATCGAGCGCTTCCGTGCTTCGGAAGGCACTTTAAGCCATTGGTGCCGGTTATCACTAATTGTGGTAGTCGTTAAGCCATGTTAGAGACCTAGTTGGGCGGTTTGAGAAATTGTAACAGCAAACGCCCCACACCTGCTTCCGCCAATCCGCACTGAGTCAGCGTGGTGGAGTATGACCCAATTCCCTCGCACCTTGGTATGTGAGAGGAGGCTCGTGCTCAGTAGTGGGACGTTAATGTGCTGAGAAGAATATGTAATATGTATGTACCGATTAAAAGTTGTTATATTCTATCCAAATGGGAGGGACTTTAGTGGAAATCCTATGCTTATGCGGGCACCTAATCTCAATGGGCCTTTGAACTTTATCTACCGTCTAAATTAATTCTAGATATCTGCAGTCTTCTATTATTAATAAACTTAGGAAGAACGGGTTTTACCGCGATCATACGAAATGAGAATCTCTTGATTTGCCTGATGTTGTCAGATCTCCTGAAACTGCGATTCTCGCCTAGGAACGTAAATATTAAGCATTTCAAATGTGCTGTTTTTCACTTTTTTCTGACAGTTGTGTACTCACCTGTACACATTATTGAATGTTATAATGAAATTTTATGAATACGGCCGGGTTATGTACAAATTACGCAGGTGATCAGTTTTATCACTGTATTTCTTTAATTATTGAGTGTAATGAGATGACATTTAAGATATGAATAGTTGACAACAACAATTAGTTTAAAACTTTTTTTAATACATTTCCTTTGGAATATCTTGTAAATTTTACTGCCTGTACAACAGTGGTCAAATGGTTAAACGTTAAAAACTAGACCCTAAAGTGCATACTTTAAGTACTAGGACCTAATAACCTAAATATTCGTTTACATATCGCATGCTTAATGGAATAGTGACTTAACTCAAAATAGACGAATTTTGGGACATCACAAAAGATCTTCTAATAGAATACTGATCCGACTTGTAAGCGCATTAAATTGATACTGATTTATTAATTAGTAATTCTTCTTGTGTTTTCAACGTTTGATTAACATTGATTCGATCTCAGTAAGAAATAGAAAGACTGTATAAGTATGTAACTCAAACCTGACCTATCTATTATTGGGTCGATGTTCCTTTAAGCATGCGCTATAAACAAAATCGGTTTTCACAAACATTATAAACAAATTCCAAACAACATGTGTACCAATTTACAGCTTCCTGAATGAGCGTTCTATATGAAATCTAGCAAATAACCAAACGTTACCATTGTTGCCACGGAACACAAATATCTTCGCGGTTTAATGTCACACTAATTTCATTCATACATACACAATTACCTCACGTCACACTCAAGTTTTTATACTATTTTTTTTTCTCTTACGTCCATGAAATAAAAAAAGTACCGCTTGGGCAACGTTGTAGCAGCGAAAACAGTTTGTGATGACTTCTCTGAAGGTTAGATGTATAAAATTTTACTTACCATACAGAATTACACGACGTCATACACTAAAAATCTAATAAACTCAAAGACTGAAATTCGAACTTTTTTCGCTGGGGCAACGTGCACAATTTATTGTACGTCCAAAATGGGCAATCAGACAAACATACAGTCACGCCTGTTTCCCCAAAAGGGTAGGCAGAGGAACATTATACGCCCACACTTCGCCAGTAACATTTTTGGTCCCACGTAATAGGTGGCGAGCCCATTGTCGGTTACCGCGATCTGTTACGTTCGCCAGAGCCTCGTCTGTTGATCAGCAGGTGGGGTTGGCTTGGGCTCTTTACATGTTGGTAGAATCCCTAAACACCCTGAATGGGCAAACAGTTGGAACTTGGAACTAAGTACATACTATTTATAACAACAAATATGTAAATGACACAATTATGACAATAAAATAAATATTCATATTCATATGGTTTAATATTTATTTTTGTGTACAATAAAGTATCCAACAACAATTCAAATGAATGTTTCACTGTAAATCGACTTTAAAATATCTACACTGGACAGCAAATAAACCGGGCCACCCGCTACCTTGGAACTCTGATTCGATTTTTTTTAAAAGTATTAACCTCACAACAATCAAACTTACACCTGAAAAAAGTGCGATTCATGTTTCTTGAGAAATGACCACAAATTCATCCAAAGTCCCCTTAATTCACATTGTAATCAAGCAACAAACACAATATCAACGATTTGCTCTGTTTTGACTAGAATTTGCGATTAGCATTATTTTTTTCTAAATGAGGATAGTCGGATTTTTCTTATGATTTCTTTAGTTGCCATCCATTATTTGCTCCAGATGCGTGTATTTTTGCTATTTTCTTCGGTCAATAATGGATACGACACCCCAAGAAGCAGCTCAAGCTGTAGCACTACTTCAAGCAGGCGTTTCGCAACGTGAAGTCGCTCGGAGGCTTCGAATCAGCAGATCTTCGGTACAACGGGTGTACAGTTGATACTTAGAGACTGGAGCATTCGATCGCTGATCAGGTACAGGCAGACTTAGGGCTACATCAGCAGCAGATGATCGTAATATCCAACTTACAGTTTTGCGAAATCGTCGCCTCAACGCAGTTCAAGTCCAACAAAGTCTGCGTGACGAATGCCAAGTGGTCATAAGTTCAGATACCGTTAGAAGGAGAGTTGCTGAACGAAATGTGACTCCAAAGAGAGCTGCTACAGGCCCAAAATTAACGGTAGCCCACCGTAGACCACGACTTGAATTTGCTCGAGAGCATAGGGATTGAACGTTAGAGCAGTGGGGCAATATACTCTTTACTGATGTAACCAGGGTGAGTCTACAAGGAAGTGATCATTTTAACCATCATGAAAAGCCTTTTTTGTAGGCATAACTTTGATAGTTGTAAGTTTTATACTTTTTGAGAAAATTGAATCAGAGTTTCATGGTAGCGGGTGGCCCGGTTTATTTGCTGTCCAGTGTAGTTAACCACAGAATTCTTAGTCTTTATACTAAATCTCCATTTAAATTTATTACATCACAGTAAAATGACAGAAAATGACCTGGTTAACCTAGGAACCTTTTCATGTGAATCTAGACTTGCGCCCTACTTTTCGGTCTAACTGCAGTTCAGTATTGTGGCAGTGAATAATAAACACGTAATCGATTTGGAGCACCCAGCACCGCGTAGTGTGGCTGCGTGGAAATGACTCCTCTGACCTTGCAGGTTTATTGTCTAGTTCTAACATTCGACAGACGTACTTGTAGACATCTATATTAATCCTTTATATATTCTTTATTTGTTCAGTTATGTTTAGTATAAATAGTGAGCGGATTATGTTTAATTATCGTTTTATATTGGCCAATTTGGGCAGGTTTAGAGGTGGTTATAATGCCTATTAAGCTGAGTTAACGCCACATTTGATATTATAAACTTGTCATTGTATAAAACAAATAAATTGTTATGTACTCCTATAATAGAACTGTGCTACGCTACATCCAAGATGTCTGTGTCTTATTCATGTGTGTTATACTAATTTAGAAAAGATTTAAGATGTTATACAATATTATGCAGGATGTAAAATACCCGTTATTATAATAAATAATAATAGGATGTATAGGGATCCTACCACTGGCGAACATAGAAGTTCCCGATAAGCGGCAATAGGCTCGCCACCTATTACGTGGGACCAACTATATAATTTGCGAAGTGTGGGCGATTACTCGTAATATGCCTCTGCCTACCCTTTCGGGGAAACAGGCGTGATTGTATGTATGTATGTAAAATACTCTGGTCAAAGCAAAAAGCTATATATATTGCGTGTGCGTATGTTCTGTTTGTTCATCATCACCATCTCAGGTGATCAACGTTCCACTACTGGGTTCTCCCCACATGAACCAAGGTGAAAGAGAGGTCATACAGATTGGTGTAGTCGGGTGTGTGGTATTCTGTTGTAATATTTTTGTTAAACGTCCTTAGGTCATCTATCTTAGCATCAGCAGCATCAAAACCAATGTATTACTGTGCTTGTTTATGTAAATACAGTGATCGTATCAGTATCTTGGAGCTGCCAAATTATATTTTCATAAAGTATCTACTCATCAGTCATCATAACCTAGCATTATCCCGGTTGCCCTAGACTTAAGCTTAGAGCCCAGGATCTTCTCACTGGTTCAACCAGATTTTGACTGAATTCCAGTTATTACGTGGAGCGACTGCCGTCTGACCTCCGCAACCCAGAGGGAAACATCATTCTATGGCTAAACCAGCTGTCAGTCTGTTAGAAGGCACTGACTTCCTAATAACGACTGCCATAGATATTCATGACAGCCGGAACCAACGGCTTAACGTTGCTTTAGACACGGAGCAAGCGATAATTACGCACATAACTTCGAAAAGTCATAGGTGCTCCACCAGGGTTTGAACCCGAGACCCTCTGAATTTAAAGGCAAGGGGTTTCCGCCGCTCGAAGTATCTACTCATCAGTGGTAGAGCAAAAATGTCTTAAGAGTAGAGAAGCAAGATTATTGCAAGATCCATAAGAACTTTAGGTGTGAGTGTGTGATGCAACGTCACGCGCTGGTAGTGACGGTTAGTAACCGACTACAGTTTGCTTCCTATTCTTATCACACTTATAATGCTGCGAATTTGTATTGTAGTGTGGTAGTGGCTTTCATTATGTAATCATTGTGAGCTAATCGCATGCTCGTAAGAACATGTCGTTTAAAAGTATTCAAAATGACGGCTCAGTTTTTACACTTACTTAGATTAGGTTCTTGCCTCATAGTTACCCACAAGGTCAAGCAAAACCGAGTAATCAAATGAAATTATCTAAGAAGAAAAAAAACTCAAAAATTAACTTCATTTAAAAAACTTAAAATTGGTACCTATCAACTTTGTTGATTGTTGTTGTACACTTGCATTAACGGTTCTTATTCCTAACCGACTTATAGAAAGTGCTATATTTATATGCTATGTAATTTCGAAGTCAATATATAAATGAACAATGTTATGTTCCTGACAGATATGGCGTGGAGGCGGGAGTATACCCGTCCTCCGATCCTGATATCGTGGGCTCGATTCCCGCATAGAACAAATATTTGTAGACACAAACATGAATATTTGTTCTTGTGTGGGTGTTTTCCTATGTTATATATTAAGTATGTATTTACAAAAAAAAGTATTTATGAATGTTGATCCGTTATTTAGTATCCATAACAGTTCTTAATGATACTTATATTGGAACTAAATGATTGGTGTAATTGTCAGAAAATATTATTTTAATATGTATTTATTTATGTTCCGTAATCAAGGCCCATTTACTTTTATTATAAATTGGGTAGTAACAACAAATTAAATTCGTTACAAAATTTATAGCCTAAGAGGAAAAATAATTAACATAATGATAATAAAGATAAACATTAAGAATATGGTTTGCCTCGAGATAAAGCACTTATTTGCACCAATTATTTAGTGCTTTGGACGACGAACGGTATCTTATCAGTGTTGGCAGAATCAAGACAATTAAAGATAGCAGCGGCACGGCGATAGCGAGCTGGTGTGATAGTGGGGAATGAGCAAATACCAGTTTCCACTTGTACAATATTTCCTTGCATCAAAAACACATTTTAAAAGATACAGTCAGATAAAAAAAACAAAGATGAGGTCATTTGTAAATCAATTTAATAAAATAATAAGAAAAGCAGCTACAACCATAAACCCATAATAACATAGTTCCTCTAGCTAGCCTTATTAAAATTTAAATAAACAACACCTCAATTGTAGAGCGGTGGCTCTCAACTGGCACTTAGATTCATTTACAATTTTTTTTTATATGGATAGAAGTAAATCTAAGTTTTTTGATTTCACTGTAGTCATATTTCGATTGTTTATTTATATTTCATTTTGACGTTTTCAAGTTCTATGTAATAGATTATGAAATAAATAATTTGTTGATTGAAGACATAATGCAAATATATATAGGGATCCTACCAAGACCGATCAATGGACGAGGCTCTAACGAACATAACAGTGCCCGGTCAGCTAAATAAACCCAGTACTGTAATAAATTAGTGCAAATTTCTGGTGACCTCGGGTTGACTAAGTCATTGCTCTATTAAGTGCTCACTTACCAATGATATATTATCTTAATTGATTTATGATAACTTGTACGTTTCATTTCGAAATTTGATATTACTTTTACTTTAAAATTTAACATTAGGTATATATGTTATCAGTAGAAATCGTATTTTTTTTTCAGATGTTCCTAAATTTAGCATCTAATTTGGGGTTCGTTGTTATGCCACATAAAATAGTGTCACTATGGCATAGCAACGGTAATAGTTATCGGCCACTCATCATTTCCGTAATATGAGAAGGAAAAAAGAGTGGTTCTATATCGGGGCGCTTATTTTCTCTACCAGCAGGAAGGGATGGGCATTATACGATAGTAATAATAATAAAAATTATTTCTTATAATCACACATGTATAAACTAGCTAATGACAAATAGAACAAAAACAATAGCTGTTGTAAAAAGTTTATATTCAACATGAAAGTTTTCCTATACCATACAGAACAAATGTCCATGTACACAAAGATTTATCCTGAGTGGAATCAAACTCTCGAATGACCTCAGGAGCGAAGTGGAGCACTGACCTCTAATCCATAAGGTCATATGACCACATATAACCATCATCATTATCAGCCCAAACACGTCCACTGCTGAACAGCTTCCAATGTAACCGATTAGAGGAAGCCCACATCCAGCGTGATTTTGCGACCTTCATCAGATCGTCCGTCCATCTTGCAGGTGGAAGTTCCACGCTGCGTTTTGTATCAACAACTCAATTCGTTTTATTTTCTGTCCACGAAAATATGACCACATATCTTCTTATCGTTCTCAGCTTATATGGCTGACTATTCCTCGACGTCGACAAACTAGGATTGTCACTACCCTGTATTCTATTTTAAATGAGTCTAATTATCCTGCTCTACCCACTCTCGCCAGCTTCGTTCCTCTGAAAACCTTCTGCTTGCTACACCTCAACACATTACAGGGTTCATGTCAAACTCGTTTGGCGTTAAGGCCATCCAACTTTGGAACAATCTTTCTCCAAATATTAGATTGGCTAAAAGTAAAGCAGCTTTCAAAAACTGAACTTTCAATTACTTCTTTGAAAGAATGATGATTATCAATAAATTTTCCTTCATATCATCCATTTATTTATTTTTAAATATTTATGTTTTTATGTACATACATATGTGTTTGTGTGTGTATTTGTATTTTTATGTAGATCATAACTATAAATATTACTCGCGCCGCCTTTAATGTCTCTGCTAACCCCAAGGTTGACTGGTAGAGAATGCCTAATGGCATTAAGTTCGCCTTTTGTACATTGTATTTTTATGTGTGTGCAATAAAAATTAAATAAATAAATAAAATTAATACAGAACTTTATTTTTGGCAAACAGGAATAATGATCCCCATACCCCAGTACCCGCTATACTCCGCGTCTCTGGCCGAGTACGGGCTGGCCCAAGTGGGCTACTTCCTGAACGAGGACAAGGACTGGGGCCTGGACATCGAGGAGCTGGAGCGCTCACTTAATGAGGCCAAGGACAAGCTGGCAGTCAGGGCACTGGTCGTTATCAACCCCGGGAATCCTACGGGACAGGTAACGCGGCAATTATTTGTCATACTATATAATCATAATTATTAATTTACTCTTTATTGTATACCATGATGAAGATTACACATAAAAACAAAAAAAAATAACAGGTAGGTATATACAATGGGCGGCCTTATCGCTTGAAGCAATTTCTTCCAGGCGACCTTAAATGGACAGAAAAGTTAAGGTCACAGAAGGGTACATCGTGATGTACAATAATAATTAAAAACAAAATTAATAAAAACAAGACAGAAAATAAATTAGACTAACAAAGGATAAAAAAAACTACTACTGGGTCGATCAACTTTTAGTTGTACGACGGCAACCTTACCCTGTCCCTGACCTATTTTAAAATTTCTATTTAAAATATTAGTTACAATTGTGTATTTTCCATTAATATTGACATTAACAAACCTATTATTAAAAGTGCTTTTAATTTTATTGTAATATATCAGTTGTTAATTGGTTGTCCAAATGACAAAAAGGGTTTTCAAATAGTATTTCAGATTGTCCCCGACCAACAGTGCAGCACAAAACTATGAATTACGAAAAAAAACGCTATGAGTCAATTAATATAAATTATTCTAAATCATTTATAGGAATCTAAACTAACAAGAAAACATGTGGAGTACTTATTTAATTTACTTAAAATACGATTTTTATACATTTAGTTTTTGTCCCATACAATATTGAAGTCACACGGACAACCGAAAGTTACTTGAAAAATCATATCATAGAATAAACTTGGTGCGTACAAAGCGACTAGCCGAATATAATTCGATTATTGCCGAACGACACGATCGACCGCCACCATGATATCACTAACCGTCGCGGCGTCAGTCGACCGAGTATTGTGTGAGGGAGTGGGTGTGTTTATTGTCAGTCCATCGGACCACCATCAGATTTACGTAAGTAATTGATATTATATATTAAATGATTATGCAACAAATTCTATTTTATCTACATTTAAATCTGACAAACAGGCAAATCACAAAAACGCAATAGTATTTAATAGGCAGCTGAAATTTGCGAAAAAGTCACACGGACAACCAGTCACTTGGACAACGAAATTGGTTGTCCGTAGGACAGTTTGGTTGTCTATGGGACAAATATAATGCAAAATGATTTCTAAAAGATTTTATTAAATAATATATATATATTTTTCATGGTTTTTGTTTATGGTTTTAGAGTATGGGATTGTCGGAGCAGAAAAGTCAAAACGGTATAGAGAGAGTCTTAAAGAAAACCCAGATAAATTGGCTAAGCGGAAAAAAAGGGAAAGCTATCATAAAAATAAAAGATTGATATCAAATTTTAATCCCGAGGAACAAAGAGATAGCAGAATTATTTGGGAATTGCGTAAACAAGAATAGAGAAAACGAAAAACTGGTGTTTATAATATTCTTAACGATATACCTCCCAAGATCTCCATCTATTTTGCAGGAAATAAAAATACCCCAAGAACAATACGAACCCATTACGCACAGTTCTCCTGTTGAATTGTTGACATCTACACGTAAAAAAAGAGGAAGAAAAAGAATTCGCAGGTAAAGAACTAAATCATACAAAGCGAAGCCAAGATGTTGAAGAAGAAATATGAAAAATATAAAAGAGAGCTCATCGCAAGGAAAAACAATTACTAAAAATTTAAGTAAATCAGCCTACAGAGAAAAGTGAAGAAAGACAATAGAAATATAAAACGTTGTCTAATGCCATTAAAGAAACATACAAGAAAATAAAAGCTCTAAAAGGAGGAAGAAACCTACTGAAAACCATATTTAAAATTATAGATTCGTCACAAAAAACTAAAATTATACAGGAGTGCCTAGATATTAAAGGAACAGTTAGGTCAAGAACAAACGAGCGCATCGGACATACAGAGCTCAAAAAGAAAATCTTATTTTTATTTTACTAAACATCGATCTTTCTACGTAGTCAGACCAACAATAGATGGAAGGAAAATGTGTCTTTGCAAAATACAAACAAATTCAATAGCTAAGATAAAGGCTCTAAGACAGAAACGTGTAATTAATGCCATAGAGATTAGTGCGCTCATTTTGGAAAGGGTCTGTAACAGCAGCAAAATGGTTTGCATGTTTGGAACCTGCGTTCAGTGTCAAAAGAAAGAAATCAAAATAAATGAAAACAAACTTGAAGGCAAAATACAATGGTTTGAATGGGTTAGAGAAGAAGAAACCTACCTGAAAGAAGGAAGAAAAATAAAAGCTGTAAATAATGTGAAAAAAGTAAAAGAAGACATGGTACAAAACATGGTAGAAAATTTTAAAGAAGAGTTGAAAATCATAAAGAAGCATGTTTTTAATATGACGAATCAGTACAGGAATATTAAGTTGATAAATGTAAGGAAAGTTAACTAATTAGTTGATTTTAAAGACTGCTATAACTTGTAAGGATGTTGATAGCTTTTGAAATTTATTAGTGTTATTAAGAATAACGTTTAATAAAAAGAATACTTTTGATACTTTCATAAACCTGTTTTATTTATCACTTGTTATAAAGTTTAACGCACGTTTAATCATATACTTTTCCTTTGGACAACCAAACGATGTCTATTGGACAACTAAATTGTCCCTATAATGAAAAGCACTTTGTCATTTCGTTTCACTTTTTAAAACATAATTGGTTCATGAAACTTTTTACAGATCAATGTACAAATTAAAATGAATTGACAGATAGTGTTGTGTTGCATAATTGTTACTATTTTCTGTTTTAATGAAAAGTTAAGTAGCATATGAGACAATAGTTGTCTTGGGGACAATTTAAAGAATAATATTTCATAAGTTATGCGTTATTTTTGATTTGTTTATATGAAAACTTAAAATATATCATCTATACTACAAAACAAACTGGTTATTTTTAATCTTAAATGTTGTGTGCTTCGTTTAAAAATCATTTTAGGTTAGTGGTCCAGGAGACAGATTTAACGTGGTTTGTTTGAATTTTTAAAGTTAAAAGTGCTCTATTTTGATCAATCAGCTCTGCTCTTTATAAAATGCTAAAGAATAATAAATTTTCTGTTTTATAAAATACATTAAAATGAAAAATAAGACTACAAAATAAAATTCAAAATTTTCCACCTTACGACATTTAAAAGTTGATTGACCCTACTGCTAATAAAGCAAAAAACAAGCTACACATTTTATACTTAACTAATTACAAATTATATAAAATAAAAAAATATATTATGTTCTAAAGAGGAAAAAGTAGATGGTTTGTTTGCATTGAATGATCTCCGAAACTACTGGATCGACTTGAATAATTCTACTAATAGAATAGAACATTATTTTGCGAGTTAACTGGGCTTCTTTTAAAGAGGCACGTCATAATGACCACATTCTGGTCGATGGCAAGCAGTCAATGCCTTTCTTAAAGAAATAGAGAGCTCCATATCGTGATACCATCAACATGGCAACAAGTTCTGGGGAGCTTGTCACCACATTACTGATAACGTGGTCCCAATCGCACCAACAATAACAAGCGAACCTCCTCATGATGGGTTGCATCAATGTTCTGTTTATCAATATATCGAACCTTCGGTGCAACAAAGTCACAACTAGCCAAAACTACAAAATTGAGTTATGTTTGCCAAATTGTTTCCGAACAATGCCTATCCTTTGGGCAACAAAAACTTCCCCGAAAGTATTTAAAATCCTACTAGATGGTGTAGGTGCCTTTGTGGCTTTGGGTGGATTTTTCAAGCGTTTTGGGCCGACAACTTTTCATTGGTCAGTAGTCCCCCGGGTGTTTTACATACGTTGGAGCTACATCCGCACAAAAGTATTTATGACTTACATACTTAAGTCATAAAACTAAATAACTCCTGGTGCAACAAAGTCACAATTCAGGACACTTTTTTTTATTATGTGTTTTATTTGAAATTTTATTGGTAATGAGATATAAGATTTTTACGTAAAACTATAACAAACTAAATAAACAATTAATTTTATTTTTACCTACTTTAAATAGTAATCGAGAAATGACGAAATGCATGCGAAAAAAACAATAAAAGTCTACTCCTGTAAAATTACATAATGAGCTGTTGCGACATTGTTGCTCCAAAGGTGCGATACGTTTCTGCGGTGGTGGCGTCATGCGTCGGGTTCTCTAAAACATGGTTGAGCGAAACGCGTCTGCTCATGTCTACTATGTTTATTCGTAATTATGTTAATATCGCAAAAAAAATGTTTTGTCTTCTTTCTTTTAAATCTTGTGACTGCAGAATACAATTGTTTTATATAATGATTTTTATTGTAACTGGCGGGAGAAAACACCAACCTTGTCGATTTTCTTGCCCGTTCTTTAACGATGAAGCTCGCCCGCAGTGAATGGGCGCGTTAGTTTATACTTATGACATTCATAAGAGCTTTTTGAGCCAAACTTGAATAAATGACTTTTATTTTGAATGCCTTTCACACCGCGCTTAAAAATCCCGGGACTAGCAGTTGGAAACACAATAGCCGGCAGAGAATTCCAAACTAGCACATTTAAAATGTCTGAACGTGAACGTAAGCGCTCGATATCAAAACTTCATATAAACTATCTCGGTCTCAGGCCCGGGGATTGACTTCTATGAATGCTGTCTAACTTTGATAAATATTTAACATAAACAGTAGCGCACATCGTCGACATTTTTATTTTAGCTAATGTGTTATTAGCGGTGTGATGACGTTGTAATGTGGAGCAACTAATATGTGATGGTCGGACTAATTAAAAACGCGGACGTCGCCCCGTGACCCCAATCAGACGATATACATGACAATGAATGACTTTAAATTTGTTTATTTAGACGCAATTGATGATTTTAATGTTATCGTACATAATATTGTTGTATAAAACTATGACGCTCTATGTTGATTACAAATACTTGTTTACGGAGATTGCTACTTGTTTGTTAGATAGTCTTTGGTACAATTGGTACAAGTAGAATAAGACGACTCAATTTAAAGCGCTCGTAGTTCCGCGGTGCAAAGCAGAGTTTACAGAGGTCAGTCCTTGGATGGGTGACCGCTTGTGTGGCATTTGATACCGAGCGCTTCCGTGCTTTGGAAGGCACGTTAAGCCGTTAGTCCCAGTTATCACTAAATGTGGTAGTCGTTAAGCCATGTTAGAGGCCTAAATGGGCGGCTTGAAAAATTCTAACAGCAGGACGCCATACACCTGCCTCCGCCAATCCGCACTAGGTGAGCGTGGTGGAGTATGACGCAATACCCTCACACCTTGATATGTGAGGAGGCTCTTGCTCAGTAGTGGGACGTTATTGAGCTGAGATGATGAATTAACCTGTATAAGATTCTAATATAAGCACGCAAAATAAAAGCAAATAAATCTATTTCATTTCATTTCAATATATGCGAGATGGACTTAAGATTCAAGCTACTGTGTACTATTAAAATTGTATGGTTTTCTATGTCACGCCACTTCACTGATTTATATGCTTGTCAGCTTTGTGTCTAAACATACAACAATATGTGTTTTTAGTTGTATGTGTTACGACGTTCGTCTAAGCATATTAGTACGTCTAAATTCTTAATGATACTTATCTTGGAATTAAATAGTTGGTATAATAGTCAGAAAATAAATAAACAAATATATAATAGAACTTGTGTTATGGATACTAAATAACGGATAAACATACATAAATACTTTTTTTTGGTAAATGCATACTTAATATACTCAGAAAAACACCCAGACTAAAACAAATATTCATGTTTGTGCACACAAAGATTTGACCTGTGTGGGAATCGAACCCACCCACTGGAGTGAAGTGCAGGTATACTCCTCTACGCCATATCGGTCGTATCAAAATATGTATTAACGTACACAAGTAATGGAGTTCGTATAAAGCGAGTTGAAAGAAATCCGGTTTATACTTCTCCATGCGGACGAGATGCGAATTTGTGGAGGCAGGTTTGTGGCGTCCTGCTTGTAGAATATTTCAAGCCTCAATGAGGAATCTGACTTGGCTTACCGAGCACCACATATAGTGATAACTGGGAACAATGGCTTAACGTGCCTATTGACAAATTCTGTCAAACCTTGACAAATTCTGTCAAACCTTGACAAATTCTGACAAAGAACCCATTTGTTTTTATTTCTTTATTATGGTACTGCTCATATTTCTTTCGTTGTTGTTAAAAAAGTATATGGAATTTCCATTTTGTGCTTAAATGTTTGACGAATCTAAATGATCATGTTGATCTTAAAGACAATAAAGTATATTTTATTTTATTTTTATTCAAACGGCCGCCCATTTAAATGCTTACCACTAGAAACATCGCTTAACTTCAATTATCATTCCCTATGACTGTAGTCTTGCGTAGCGCCATGTAAAATAGATGTTAAATAGCCTCCGCCAGAGTTTAGTAATAAAATAAATTTATGTAACATTTATTGCTAATCTAAAGATTAGGTGAGTCACTCCGGTCTGAAAGCTATAGAACTCGTAAAATTTTATTCTTTGTACTTACATTCAATTTTGTTCGTTGAACCTTGTTAGAATTTAAAAAAAAGATTTTAAAACTGATGTTTAGCACGTCGCTTTTACACTGGTTTAATGATAAAGGTCGCGAAAAGTCTACGAATAATATATTATGTATATATTAGGTATTCTGTTCCGATATTTCACACTATAAATAAAGTAAGTGAATAATGAGTGCGAGCATAGTATGCTACTAATTGTGTAAGTTTGTGCTCCTAACCGCTGACCAAACGTAAATTGAGATTCATTATATTTAGGCATAATTATGTGACTCTCTAAATTAATGAAGCCCATCTCTGACCTCTCCCGTGTATAGAGTCAAGGAGTCGAGCTTAGTTTTTTTTATATTTATTACCACAGTAAAGAAATCATCATCATAATCATCTCAGCCCATTGACGTCCCACTACTGAGCACGAGCCTCCTCTCACATACCAAGGGGCGAGGGTATTGGGTCATACTCCACCACGCTGACCCGGTGCGGATTGGCGGAGGCAGGTGTATGGCGTCCTGCCGTTAGAGTCAATCGAGCCACCCATGAGGCCTCTAACATGGCTTAACGACTACCACATTTAGTGATAACCGAGACCAACGGCTTAACGCGCCTTCCGAAGCACGGAAGCGCTCGATATCAAATGCCACCCAAAGGTCACCCATCCAAGGACTGACCGATGTAAACTCTGCTGTACTTCGGTGATCGTTTCCGACCCCCGAGCACCGCATAGCTCCGAGCGCCTCGGTAAAGAAATACATAATGTTATAATTGTTGGCAGGTGCTGACCCGTGAGAACATCGAGGCCATCATCAAGTTCGCGCACCGCAGCCGCCTGTTCCTGTTCGCGGACGAGGTCTACCAGGACAACGTGTACGCGCCCGGCAGCAAGTTCTACTCCTTCAAGAAGGTCAGGGTTCACACTAACACACACACGCTTCCAGCCCAACAAACATTTAAATCTTATATTTATTACAACAAAATTTTAATTTTAAATTGACTATATAACATAATAATTTTAATTAAAATATAGTTTCTTTTTGACGTGACAACGTCTTATAAACTGCGTTACGCTCCGCTCACGTTATGCGGTCACAATGAGAGCGAGTGAGAGACACGCGTCCCTTCCACTCGGGCATGGTTAGCCCGCCTAAGAGCGAGAGAGACAGACATAAATATAATTCTTTGTATAAATAAATGTTTTAAATTGTTACTATTATTTCATCCTTCTTCCTACTATACGAATGAATATTCACATTAAAATTATTTTACCACTCAAAGTCGTTGTCACGTAAAACTTTCGCCCGTATACCGACTTTACAGGCAACCAATTTTTTTTGTTTGAATAATGTATCTAGTAATAATATTAGTTTCATTTTATATTTTTCCTACTAATCATTTGCACGCCATTGAAAGCAGAACATAGTGAAACTACTAAACATAATGTTGTCTACCTTTATACTAATGTACCTATATTATCGCAAATAAATTATTTGATTTAATTTGAACACTTTATATATGATGTGGGTTCAAATCGAAGGACTGAATGTCAATGATTTTAGGAACGCCACTTTACACTAGAAAATAAGTTGTCAAGGAATTCGGCATGGTTTTGTCTTTTTAGATATCTCGGTAAGAAAGATCCGTAACCAATTAAATAGTACAAAAGGAATTTTCCATCATAGTCAAAAAAATAACATGGAACTGACTCAAGGGTAGGCTTCACTAGCCTCTTACTGTGGGATACATATTATTTGTAGATCTTGTCACGTTTTTAGCCCCAAGGGTGGGTAAAAAGTGCACTTAAAAAAACAAGGTAAAGAGAATTAACAATATAACAATAACATACGTTTAATTTAACAAAAAAAATAAAACTAATATATAAAAGTCAGGCTCTCAGGTAGTGGGTCATAAGTTCAGTTGTCTCAAACTGTTCTTGGCAAGGCCACCAGCGCGTTGAGAGCAGTGAAAGCCGGGCTCAAGGGCAGCCCGTGCTTCAAACCGTAGGGTGATCCCAAGCACGGGATTATAACAACTAAGTATCACTTTATACACTTCAATCAGTATTGTTTCCTTGATTGTTATATTGTGGTTTATAGCATACCACAATAAGTACTTTAGATGTACTAATATAATATTTGGTAATATAAGTTACTCGACGTGAGTGGCTTAGAAGTGGTAATGACGGAAGCGGCGCTCGCGGCGCGGCGGGTTCGTTCGGCTCCGTAGCCGACCGGTTTCCGAGCACATAGCTACGTCACACGACAAGTACGAGCGAGCGAGTATTAATATAAATATTATAAGTTATAGAATGCAAGTAGGTTAGACTTTGTTTGATTATTATAATTAAGGTATTACATATTACATAAATTATCTATATCTTTTATTATGGTTAATAGTAGTTATGTAACCTACGTTACAGTACCCCCCCCCAAAAAAAAGATTTTATCTTATTCAAATCTACTATTCAAACTAACTACAGAACATTGCTACGATTACTTTGAGGCTTTAAATCTTTTATGTGCCAAGCTCCCAAATTGTTGCCAGTCATATCCTCCAAAACATAAACCAAGGGTGACCGCTTTACTTTAATCCTACATTTAATATATTTGGGTGTCAGTTTTTTAGCATAGTGGGCGTCCTTATCACTTTGGAAATAAGTACGCTTCCATACAATGTCTCCCGGTTGAAACTCGGCTTCTTTGCGCCTTAAGTTATAGCGCTGTGAATTTTTCTCATGAGCCTTCCATATCTCTGTCTGGACCTTATCAAAATATTTGCGTAAGTGACCCAGGTTTTCAGCGTAGATTTCACGAGGTGCAAAAATTAACTCATTAGGGTTATCGTTGTCGATGAAATGAGACCCACAAGTAACTAGTTCCCTACCGTGGACGAGAAAAACTGGTGTATAGCCAGTTGTTTCGTTGATTGAAGTATTGATAGCAAACTGAATTTTTGCAATATTGACATCCCAGGATCGATGATCGTCATTGACAAATGAAGAAATAGCAGTAACAATGGTTTTATTGTACCTTTCCACTGTGTTAATTTGTGGTGTATATTTTGGAGTGAAATTGACGTTTGGGACCATATATTTTTTTAAAAGATTATCCATTTCATGGCTTGTAAATTGGACTCCGTTATCGAGTATGACTGTCTGAGGCACACCGTGAATGAGGAATACGCCGTCTTCCAGGTGTTTAACGACATTATTAGCAGTGGCTCTCCTTAAGGGGAAAAGTAGACAATATTTAGAAAAACAGCAAGTTACCACAAACAAGTAAGAGTTCTGCTTTCTCGAAACAGGCAAGGGTCCTACGAGGTCAATAGAAATTGTTTGGAAAGGCCTACAACATTCTTTGGGCCTACCCATTTTTCCAAGGGTGCCCTGGGTAGACAATTTATATGCGAGGCAAATATCACAGTTAGCGACGAAATCTAAAACATCTAAGTGTAGTTTTGGCCAGTAAAATCTAAGGCTTATCCTTTTGAAAGTCTTGAAAACACCAAAGTGGCCACTGGTTGGTTCAGAGTGGTAAAGAGAAATTATTGCTTGGCGGTTTTCTTGAGATACGACCTCTTTCCAATCAAATTCGGCAGTGAGATTATTTTTATTAGACATAAACCTATATAATTTACTATTCTCTATCCGATAGTTGGGGTAGCTACTAGGAGATGATTGACATCCGTGGTAAATGTTTAAAAACCAGGTGTCTTGGGTTGCAGGCTGTGTTTGGCTATCAGAAATCGAACCCACGGGAATGGCTCTTGACAAAAAATCGGGTATTATATGATCCTTACCACGTCGATGCTTTATATTAAAATTAAAGACAGAAAGCCTAATACCCCACCTGGCCAGTCGACCAGTAGGGTTAGATAATGTAAGAAACCATTTAAGAGCGGAGTGGTCGGTATATATATTAAATGGAATTCCACTTTCCAAATAGCAACGCCAATATTCCAGAGCAGTCAGCACAGCAAGTGCCTCTCGCTCAGTTACGCTATAGTTGCGTTCTGCGTCCGTAAGGGATTTGCTCATATATGCGATTGGGTGTTCAAATCCATCAATTGTCTGCGAAAGCATGGCTCCAACGCCAAAGTTGCTAGCGTCTGTATGAACATCAAATGGATAATTAAAATTTGGACATGTTAGTATAGGAGCCTGAGTAAGCAAGTTTTTAAGTTTTATAAAGGCTTCATCAGCCTCGTCAGACCATTTAAAAGGCGGTGTGTTCTTTTTCGTCGATGTTAATTTATTCAAGGGACCAGCTATAGAACTAAAATTCGGTATAAAACGTCTGTACCAGGATGCCGTACCAAGGAAGCGCTTAACACCCTTTCTATTTGTTGGAGTTGGATATTTTATTATAGCATCTACTTTTTCGGGATCAGTTCGTAAGCCCTTACTGTCGACAATATAACCAAGATAGCGTAATTGGCTGCGGAAAAATTGGCATTTTGCTAAATTTATGGTCAATTTAGCGTTACGTAATCTGTCAAGGACGCGTGAAAGAAGAGATACGTGTTCCTCAAATGTTTTACTTATGGCTACTACATCATCGACAAAAACAAAGACGTTGGATTCAAATTCTGGACCAAATAAAGCGTCAACTAATCGTTGTTGAGTAGCTGGAGCGTTTGTTAAGCCAAAGGCGGTGACTTTGAATTGAAATGTTCCTCTACCTGGTACATAGAAGGCAGTTTTCTCACGGTCTTCTTTTTTAATAGGGATTTGCCAGAAACTTTTCGAGAGATCGATGCTAGATAAATATTTAGCATCTCTAAGGTTGTCTAGGATCTCTGAAACATACGGAAGGCAATATGCATCCTTTCTGGTAACAGCATTGAGCTTCCTGCTGTCCAGACAAAATCGGGGCTTGCCATCTTTTTTGTTAACAACAAGGACAGGAGATGACCAAGGACTTTCGCAAGTCTCGATGACGTCCAGTGAAAGCATTTCATCTACCTGTTCAATTACAACTCTTTGTTTTTCAGGGGACATTCGATAGTATCTTTGTCTAATAGGCTCAGCATCTCCGGTATCAATATTATGGCTAATCAATGTAGTTCG
Organism: Musotima nitidalis; assembly: GCA_949126915.1. Lineage (NCBI taxonomy): Eukaryota > Metazoa > Arthropoda > Insecta > Lepidoptera > Crambidae > Musotima > Musotima nitidalis. The sequence goes on from OX421429.1 coordinate 18,430,437, forward strand.
ACCTAAGCCTTTTTCCTCATAAGATATAGCTTGAAACTTAGACACTATATTGTCGGCTATTTCCCTATCTGCTGCAGCCAGACTCTCATAGGACTGTAGAAATGACTCAGATGATGGTGAAATTTCAAGAAGTTTAGGGTCGTTGTTGTCACAGTAAACAATATCAGAGATATGATCAGGAAAAACTTTGAATTTTTTCCAAAAATCAACGCCAAGAATTAAGGAAGAAGCAATTTCCGGTATGACGTGAGCTTCGATTTTATCTGAAAGACCATTAAAACTAATGGGCAAGTAAATATACCCATGAGATTTTAAAATTTGTCCGCCAGCAGCTTCAACTGAGATAATTTTATCAGTGTGTAAGTGAAAACTGAGTTTAAGTAAATCTTTGTGAGAGTTTCTTCCTAGAATGCTAACAACTGAACCTGAGTCAAGCAAACCCATCATATGTAAATCTGTTGAACCAGTTAAAGTAATGTTTAGATATGGTCGCGGATCGTTAGTAGGCGTTGTATTAAAAACTGAAGCAATCTTGTAAGTCAAGAAAAAATTACGTAAGGTACATATCCAAGCTTCCCAGTCCGCGCGAGCTGAATATTTGAATACCTCATTGCAACAGTTTTTAATATTTAGTTTTTTTGGTTGAGATCAGAGGTATTTGGGTTGCATTTAGGGCATTCGGGAGTACGAACTTCCTTCATTCCACATTTGAAGCAAAATATGTCGCGTTCAGCTTTGCAATCTCGCATACTATGTGTATTTACACGGCAACGATGACAATAAAGGTTAGGTCTGTTTAGCGCTGCAACATGATTTGTATCATTACTGTCTTCATAATCTATGGGATAAGACTTAGGGTTAGAAAATGGCTTAGAATATGGGTTTTGGTAAGGTTTTGTGGCTTGTTTGTAATTTAGTTTTAAGTGGTCTTTAGTATAAATTCTAGTCGGATATTGATATGCAAATTCAGGTGCGAGAGTTTGTGAATTTACGGCGGGAGGTTCTTTAAAGTTATCTGAACGACTCTTGAAGCGCTCATAATTTTTACACAAATTTTGTAACTCCTTTATAGAAGTAATATTAGAATGATTAGCTAATACATGAGCATAACAAGGCCGAATATTGTGCAATAAGATTTCCAATTGGGCGTGTTCACTTTTTGGGATACTTAACCGTGAGAACATTCCCTGCATTATAGCCAAATACACGACAATATTCTCGGTTTCACCCTGAGATCTATTGCGTATTTCAGCATCCAGGCGGTAGTCATAGTCGGCGACTTCAAATGCATCCTTTAGCATGAGCACTAATGCTTCCCAAGAATCGATATTATCTCGGACAGAGCGAAACCAAAATAGTGCATCGGCTATGAAAAATTCAGTAGCTAATGATAACATTTTTTCTTTTGGTATATTTTTAGAAATTCGAAGCTCCTCTAATCTTTCAATAAATGATTTGACACACGATCTCCCATCGTATTTAATTTTGGAAACGTCTGTCGAGATACCGCGGTCACAACTAACTTGGATATTAAGATTGCCTACGTCAGATGTCAGTTTAGTTAAATCAGAAGTACTAGATTTTAGAGCGGACGCACTGGAACGATAGGTTTCCATAAAATGTGTGTAGTAACCTGTGAAAACTTTTTTTATTGTTTCTATAATCCTAGATTGTTCCACGGATGAGGGATCCTCTATACGTTGGAAACGATAGTGCAAGTGGTTTAAGAAAGAGTAGGTTCGGTCAGATAGTGCAGAATCAGCAGCGTTGTGTAATTGATCTAAATTAACTTTGACCTTTGTTAAAGTTTCTTTTATCCCCTTAATATCATCAGAAATATCTAGACAAGATTCATAAATGTCTTCTGACGGGTAAATTTGGGTTAATTTGCAAACTTGACGTCTCAGGTCGAGCACTGTACATGCCGGTTCATCACCTCTTATAATAACTTCGTACTGAAATTCTGATTTTTGCAAGTGTAAAAATTTTATTGGGTAAGTCATGGTGCTAGAGTAAGTTGTGCACTGATAGTGATAACAAAAGTGGAACTTATACTATTTAGTAAAACTAAGCAGAACAAATAAAGATAAAAAACATAAAAACTATTGTTAGCAAATAAAACAGTAAATTAAAACTAAACAAATCAAAATAAATAACACAAAAACTGTTGTAAGCAAATAAAACAATAAATTAAAAACCTCTATCCATTCTGTCACAATAAGCCGTTGTTCAAGAAGGATACCCCGACACCAGAAAGCGAAAGAAAATGCGATTAAGAAATATTGCCAAGACTTTTGAGAGCCAGAACTATGAAAGAACTAAGGTTGGGCGCCATTGTCAGGTTTTTAGCCCCAAGGGTGGGTAAAAAGTGCACTTAAAAAAACAAGGTAAAGAGAATTAACAATTATGCATAACATACGTTTAATTTAACAAAAAAAATAAAACTAATATATAAAAGTCAGGCTCTCAGGTAGTGGGTCATAAGTTCAGTTGTCTCAAACTGTTCTTGGCAAGGCCACCAGCGCGTTGAGAGCAGTGAAAGCCGGGCTCAAGGGCAGCCCGTGCTTCAAACCGTAGGGTGATCCCAAGCACGGGATTATAACAACTAAGTATCACTTTATACACTTCAATCAGTATTGTTTCCTTGATTGTTATATTGTGGTTTATAGCATACCACAATAAGTACTTTAGATGTACTAATATAATATTTGGTAATATAAGTTACTCGACGTGAGTGGCTTAGAAGTGGTAATGACGGAAGCGGCGCTCGCGGCGCGGCGGGTTCGTTCGGCTCCGTAGCCGACCGGTTTCCGAGCACATAGCTACGTCACACGACAAGTACGAGCGAGCGAGTATTAATATAAATATTATAAGTTATAGAATGCAAGTAGGTTAGACTTTGTTTGATTATTATAATTAAGGTATTACATATTACATAAATTATCTATATCTTTTATTATGGTTAATAGTAGTTATGTAACCTACGTTACAATCTATACGGCTCTAATATTCAATTCAATGTTTATTGCACTTCATAATGTTTTACATAAGGTCTTACATCTACACAAGTTACAATTATGGACCCTGTTAGGCACGGCAAACTTAGGAGAGAGGAAGCATACTAGGTCCTTTTTTACAATTTTACATAAAGATTAAATAGTTCACAACATCAACGTCCCAAATCATAATATAACCATTATTGGTAACTTAATTTTATGAGTAAGTATACTTAAATTAAGTAATTATTAGGTATTTTTGTAATACTATCAGAATTATTGGATAGTCTATTATTTTATGAATTAATAATTATTGTGAATATATTTTAAATGTCTTTATATATATTATTACATTATTGTTTAAAAATTTTCAAATATAAACGCATAATGTTGGTGACTATAAAACTAATATACTTACGTATAACGTGTACATTTCAGATCCTCCGCGAAATGGGTCCCCCCTACGACAAGGAGGTGGAGCTGGCATCGTTCATGTCTATCAGCAAGGGGTACATGGGGGAGTGCGGCCTGCGGGGAGGCTGGTCCGAGCTCGTCAACATACAGGTGCGGCTTCAACTCGTTTATTTAATGCTTATTGTTGGAAGTATCTCTAAAATTATGCTAGATTCATCTCGATATTAGTGAATACAAATATAAATCATTTATTGGTAAACCATAATGTGTACATAGGTGTTATACAATTTTAGAACCAATTTTATGGACCCTGTCGGGTACGAACTTTAAGACTGAAGAGAGGGGAGTTGCAATCAATAATCATCAAAATAATTAAAACAAATAAAAAATTAACATTAATAAAACTTGTTAAAACAAAAACTTACATCATTTAACTTTTATAATTCCACTAACTTTCTCCAAAAAGTGAAGTTTGTTATATGGTAGCTAATTAATAGCTTACCTAATTATTTGTAGCGCTATTTATTCAAATAGTTTGCAGTGCCTTTCCGAGGTAACATAAGTATAAAGAGCCTTATAAATAATAATTAAAAAAAACTGAAACACATGTCGCAAAAGTGTTCGTCTACCATTGGCTCTCACGCAAAATAGTTCGTCTGCCATTGGCTCTCACGCAAAATAGTTCGTCTACCATTGGCTCTCACGCAAAATAGTTCGTCTACCATTGGCTCTCACGCAAAATAGTTCGTCTGCAATTCGCTCTCACGCAAAATAGTTCGTCTGCAATTAGCTCTCACCCAAAATAGTTCGTCTACCATTGCCTCTCACTCAAAAGAGTTCATCTGCCATTGGCTCTCACGCAAAATAGTTCGTCTACCATTGGATCTCACGCAAAATAGTTCGTCTGCAATTAGCTCTCACGCAAAATAGTTCGTCTGCAATTAGCTCTCACGCAAAATAGTTCGTCTACCACTTAGTTGTGGCGCGTTTGCTTTCAATTACAGCTTTAATGCGAAAAGGCATGGTCGCAACCAACGCTGCACACTCGTCGGTCGTAATTGACTCCCACACAGCCAAGAGTTTAGCCTTCAAGACTCTCTTCGATCTTGATGGATTTTTGCGATGAACTTTTTTCATTTTCCACTACAGGGTCTCAATCTTGATAAGTCCGGGCTGTTAGATGGCCATTCGATGGTTGGGACGCTCTTTGACAGCAGCCATGACTTTTTGTCCTTGCAGTATGGCAGGATGCTTCGTCTTGTTTGAAAAATGAAAGAATCTTGATTTTTGAGTGACGGAATGGAGGCAGTAGACTTTGATTCAAAATAGTTTGATATTTCTTGATAATTTTCTTAAGGATTCTGTTTTCTGTTTCACTGGAGATACAGGGTCGGCCAGTTTTTCTCAAGCAAGAAGTATTTTCATTATTTTTATAGTGCTGAATATTAGATTGCACTGTAGATCTTGGCAGTGTCAAGTCTTTCGAGATATGGTACCTTGATTTGCCCGCCTTAATCCCACAAACTACTCGCTTTCGAAGTTCTCCACCCACTGGTTTGCCACGACCCATTTTTTCTTGGAAACTGAAGGAATTAACAGAGTTTTTCAGAATTTATACTATCCCACTTGTCAAAATGATTCAGAATTATTTTTCCAAACATAAATTTCGAAAAATTAATTTAAACAAGGGAAGAAAAGTATGTTACTCAATGATAGACGAACTCTTTTGCATCGATTAACAAATAGCTGAACTATTTTGCTTACCATTAGCTCGACTTAAAAACAGGATATCTCGTTATTTAACCCTTAATAGGACAATATATTGTCACCGGAAAATTGAACCTTACCTATGCTGTTAACATAAGGTAGAAAACTAATGATTAATTAAAACTCCTCTGTCCGTTTAAGGGTTAAAAACCTGAAATAGTCTATTGCTTCAAAAAGTGCAAAAGTAACCGACCATGGATGGTAGAACAGTTTTTCTGTTTATGTTAATAGACAAAAATAATTAAGTTTAAACAAATATTGTTACACGTTTTGCGTTCTAAACAAACTATTTTATATCGGGGCTCGGGTATAGCCTAGCCAATAAGGAAACTTGTTTGTTCGCCGGGTCAGCTATAAACGAATAAAGAAATAAATAAAGTATATCGTGTATATTTAAAAGTAAAAAGTTCTTTATTTCATAAACTATTACATAGCACTTGAAAACGTCTTAACAAAATATAAATAAAAAAATAAAAATTACTACACTGAAATCACGAAGCTTAGATTCACTTACATGCAAATAAATAAAAATTAGGTGTAAGTGAATCTAAGTGCCAGTTCCAAGCCACCGCTCTGTGAGAAGAACTGACAAGAAACTCACAGGCTATGCTCTTTTAAATTATCATATACAACTCGTACGAATTAGCTGTGCACCTCGCACTGTGACGTAATTTGGAAGGGTACGTTAGCAAAAAAAAGAGAATTATGTTAAAAAATTAAATTATCATTTTTTAATATGTTAATCAAAGGTCGTTTTGATGATAAGGCGTCACAATACTAGGTCATTTTACTTATGACGTTTCGCTGTAAAATTGATACATATGGATTGATATATATAACAGCTTGACAAAAATGAGGGCACTAGATGTTTTTATTGCGGTGACATTTTTAATAGTCTAAGATCATTTCTGTATGTAATAATAAGTAAATGCGACGCTGCTGCTCCGTGCACACAATTTTATTTCAGATGCATGCAATCGTTAGATTCTATCGCTCCTGAGCGCTTCCGGCGAATGCGGGGCGTTGCGCGGGGAAGCGGGAGAGGGGATTGGTGCGAGTTGTATATAGCCTACTCTGTGCATAAGCTGAGCTCACTCCAGTTGCTTTTAAGATTATTACTATTTTGTTCATGTTTATGTATCACTTAAAAGCAATAAATGTTTTTTTTATTTAATTTTTTTTATCGTTAATCCCCAGCCGGCTGTTCAGGCGCACCTGTTCAAGGCCATCTCGGCCATGCTGTGTCCCACCGCCGTGGGGCAGGCCGCCGTCGACTGCGTCGTGAGTCCACTTACACTTACTAACACTTTTATTCATTCAACGTGTATGACGACGGGCGTGTATGAGGAGGTTAATGAGTGTGAATGAAGCTAAAAGTGTGTGCCAACATCGTAGCAAGTGGAAGGATGCGATCTCTGCCTCCCCCTCCGGGAAAGAGGCGTGACATTATGTATTTTACATATATAAATACATATATGTAAAATACATAATGTCACGCCTCTTTCCCGGAGTTATTTATTCAAAATCATCAATCAGCTCGTAAAGATAAATTATAGAATTTTATTTGACTTGCAGCAAATGACGAATTTTATATACACAAGTTTTAAATATATTACGCGATAACATTCAGAGGCGGTTTATATAAACATCATTATCATTTGAAAAAGGCGAGATAAGTTTCTTAAGGCATTCTATTCAATCTCGTTGCCTTTTGGAAGCCTCGTTAGTGTCCCAGACAGACTGACTGACGAACAATCCCCTCCCTCCTTTAGAATCAAGACAGGCTGACTGACAGATCCCCCCGATAAGAGTCACCGACAGGCTGACAAATCTTGAGAGAAACCACAACAGACAGATAAACTGACAAACCTTGACAAATTCTGACAAAGAACCCATCAGCTTTTATTTCTTTATTATGGTACCGCTCATATATCTTTAATTACTGTTGAAAAAATAAATCTAATTTCCATTTTGTGTGTGAATGTTTGACGAATCTAAATGATCATGTTGACCTTAAATCGTATATTTTTATTTCATTGCATTCATTCATTTATAAGTCACACATGTATAAATATACTCCGCTCCTGAGGTCGTGGGTTCGATTCCCACACAGGACAAAATGAATGAATGAATTTTGGTCTAGGGGTTTTTCTATGTATATGAGGTATGTATTTATAAAAAATATATATGTAAGTGTGTTTATACGTTATTTAGTATCCATAACACAATTTCTTAATGATACTTATCTTGGAACTAAGTAATTGGTGTAAGTGTCAGAATATATTTATTATTATTTTTACACTAGTATATTGTACTCGCAAACAAACCGTTTAATAAGTTTGGCGAAACTATTTTTAATGAATAATAAATATGGCAAATTTATAAAACAACTGATGCTTAATGTAAAATCTGGCGGGAGAAAAACTAACCTGGACGATTTTCTTGCCCTTTCTTTTACGATTAAGCTCCCGCCCGCAGTGAACGGGCGCGTTAAATTTTAAGTTTGACCTTCATAAGAGCTCTATTGAGCCAAACTTGAATAAATGATTTTGAATTGAATTTTGAAAATTCTACTTACACATCACCTGGGCTTTTCCCCAAAATTTATAATTAAAATTGTTTATTTATTATTGTAATTATCAGCTTCGCGACATATAAAAATGAATTGCTTAGATTGGGGTCAGATGGCGCTGTGGGAAAGGTCTAAAATTTGATGACCAACTAGCGATAATATACGTTAAGTATGTCTTTTTCTACATGTATCTACTAGTATGAATGTTTTCAGGCCAAGCCCCCAGTGAAGGGGGAGCCATCTTACGAGCTGTGGCTGAAGGAGAAGACCGCAGTGCTGGAGTCGCTGCGGCAACGCGCCGACATGATCGCCACCACCTTCAACTCCATGGAAGGGTTCCGCTGCAACCCAGTACAGGTGGGGCACTCTAACATACAACCCAGTACAGGTGGGGCACTCTAACATACAACCCAGTACAGGTGGGGCACTCTAACATACAACCCAGTACAGGTGGGGCACTCTAACATACAACCCAGTACAGGTGGGGCACTCTAACATACAACCCAGTACAGGTGGGGCACTCTAACATACAACCCAGTACAGGTGGGGCACTCTAACATACAACCCAGTACAGGTGGGGCACTCTAACATACAACCCAGTACAGGTGGGGCACTCTAACATACAACCCAGTACAGGTGGGCACTCTAACATACAACCCAGTACAGGTAACATACAACCCAGTACAGGTGGGGCACTCTAACATACAACCCAGTACAGGTAACAAACAACCCAGGACAGGTAACATACAACCCAGTACAGGTAACATACAACCCAGTACAGGTAACATACAACCCAGTACAGGTGGGGCACTCTCATATACTATTTGTTCTAATTAATAGAAAGCTTATGCTCATTATACTAACGACCATTAGGTTATGTTTATAGGACAGCGTGGTACAAGATAGTTATGTAATAGATGGAAAAAAGGGTATATTTAAGTATATAGTAGTATGAAATACATAGGTGCAAGTTCTACAAACTGGTATCGATTAATTCAGGTTATCCGTGCAGTTTGAGACGAGCACAGGTTAAAGAAAAATAAGTAACCGAGTACCTGTAATTTTCTGGTTTTTTGTAAAGTGACAGAGCAATAAATGTTTATATTTGTTAAGATGTTGTAAAAACAGTCACGTATCTAAATACGTAACTTATAGAAAACGGTAATCGAATGTAATCAAAAAGCTATCTTTTTGATCCGTAGAATAAATTATGTCATAGCTATTTAGCGGAATAGCAGAAGAATCAGCGCGCTGAAGTGGTAATGGTCAAGGCATATAGGAGAAAAGTCAGTTCTTCCCTGGGCCTAGCTTTGGAACATTAAGTTCTGGAAGATCCTTTGATATTAAACGTAACCATATGTGAGAGCGATACGCCCCGTACTGTCTGAATGCCACGATTTACTGTGATGGTGATAATGACGCCTCTTGTCTCAGGTAAGTGGGACAGGGTCCGAGATCTCTCACTCCGAGTCGTCCTTAAAAGCTTTTCTGTTGCATCAGCTGTGCTGGTGTTTGGTCTTCACCGTCTCTTGAAGCTTCGCCCAAGCCTGCCTGTTCCCTGTAGTGTCTATTCAAACCGCTTCGGAAGATGACAAACCGATGGATGCGACATAGCTGCCGGTAGTGTGTCGACGTCTAACCGCAAGATGGAAGGACGATTTCATTAAGAGTAACGAGTTTACGATGAATGCAGCCCGCTCGCAATCGAGTAACATTACAAGATTATATTTTTAAGCTATTGCATAGCTTCTATCGCGGGCTTTGAGCGTGGAGACCGAATCCAGAAATTCCGTAACGAAAAAAGTGGTGTTCTAAGACACAGACAGACTTTTGCCTAATTTAGACTCCAGCCTTCCGCATTTCACTAAATATTGTTTGTACATTGTGTCCATTGTGTTTTATTGTATGTTAAGGAAAATAAATAATTTATTATTATTATTCACATATATTTATTTCATTTACTGAACCAAAAAAATTACAATACTGTAAAAAATATGAAAAACGGAGACAATCCGCGCGAGGTAAAACCCAAACGACTGGCGGCTAGGGCTGCAGAGAGAGAAACAATGCGCGCCATATTGTCACCGCCTTTTGTATTTGACCCTTAACCCAGCTACCTAGCTTAAGCTTCTTGGTCGAAGCTCTTCTCTATTAACTCGTTTGACCGTAACCACTATCGGAACGATCGTCGCTGAGTCCACATCCCACATGACAGAAATCTCGTGGGCCAAGTCCAGATATTTATTTAATTTTTCCTTTTCGGCCTTCACGAGATTTTCGACATGTTTTCGTTATTATTATTATTTGCCCTATGTTCAGCAGTACATGCATACTTTGTACGCCATATTCTATTCGGGGAAACTAGGTGGTTCACTCTTAACACTCGTAACGCTACCTGGTTGTTGTTTGTTGCAGGGTGCGATGTACGCGTTCCCCAGTATCTCGATGCCTCCCAAGGCCATCGAGGCCGCCAAGGCCGACAACAAGCCGCCAGACACTTTCTACGCCTTCACCCTGCTGGAGGAGACCGGTATACTGTTCATTACACCTCCTAAATATAATAAAATAAATACTCTTTTTTTTTTTTTTTTTGGGATGGAAAATCATCAAATGACCTTCTCCCGCTGTGGGTAGAGCGGGAGGGTGTGTCAGACTTCTACTGACTAAAAACCATCCGTGTTCCTTCTTGAGCCTGTAACACCAGGGCCGCGGTAACCCTTTCGAACAATCCCGCAACCCCGGCAGGAAAATAAATACTCTTACAATCACACCAAATATTTAGTTCCAAGATAGGTATCATGAAGAACTTAGAAAAAAGAAATAATAAATAAACTTGTGTTATAGATACTAAAGAATGGGTTTACTTAAATATCTTTTTTTTTGTAAATACATACTTAATATATAGGAAAACACCCATATGAAAATTACGTAAAGGTACATATTACGTAAACATAAATTAAACGTAAGACGACTGACTTTCCATCACTAAATCCAGAAGGCTTTGCAGAAAGGACTGGTAGAAAATAACCATATTCAAGGGGAATGTATGGGGAGAATGAGCATGTATAAAGCTAAGACTGTGTTCCGGGGTCGGAGCAAGTGGGAGTATGTTATTTACCTACATCTACAGGCCAAAAAGCGAAACAATTTTTTTGCGTGCGTGATTTTTGCGTGCGTGAAAGCGTGACTTCACTAGACTGCCGTGTCAGACCTATCTACGTTAACTTAAGATACATGAGTTACGGTTAACAAATGTAATTTGTATTTATTTAACGTACTTTATATCTAGAGCTCACAATTTTTTAAATATATTGTATATATTATTAGTACGACACTAACACATAACTCGCGTAACTTCTATTTTCGCCTAATTAGTAATGGTCAGTTGTTGTAAATTAAGATACAGTAAAATGCTTGACAAATTACATACACTTATGTGAAATCATAACTCCGTTATCTAATATATACATGACATCGCCGTGACAGGTTCGTACAGGTATCGGATTGTTTATTTGAATTATATTTGCGGTCACGGTCATTACGTTATTAAAACAGTGCATTATCATACTAAATATTGTGAATTATACTTATGTGAATTGATTAGTTTTCTACAAAATGAGTGAAAACAGACGTTTATTAATGGTGAATATGGCAAAAAGACAACAAATTATAGAAAATAGAGGAAATGTTTTCAATTTTCAAGATCAACAGGCGAACAGTCAATACTATTATCACCTAAGCAATACACAGAACTTCAGCCAGTCGTACCAAAACCCAATATGTTACCAGTGCTAAAACAAGATGATTTAGCTGAACTTAATGAAGATGTGCCATTCTCTGATCTGAGCATCAGCTTACACACTATCAATTTGCTTAGATTCGATACTAATATATTAATGCCTTCTGAAATTAGTTTTATTAATACACCAGAACAAACCTTTCGTCAAGAACCTTTTATTTTGAGAAATTCATCCACACCATTACAAACTTATAATAATAACTCTGACCAACAATGCCATAGTCAAGACTATTCAAACGTTGCACAAAATCCAAATCTATCACCACAAATAAATCAAACAACAAAATAGTAAAGATGCCACAAACTATTCTTTTGAAAAATGCACCGAAGAACTAATACAGCAACTTAGTAACGAAAACTTGTCGAAATCGCATGATGACCTACCCATCAATAAAAAATTGCAGCTAAAAAAAGAGAAAGGGATCCGGTTAAAAGACTTGAAGTAGAGAAAATAATATATTTATTTAAAACCACCATGCAGGAAAGAATGTCATAAAAGATGTTATGAAAAATTCAGTGAACAAGAAAGAGAGAAAATTTGGTCAAATTTTAGAGGGCTTGACATGCAAGAACAAAGAAATTTTATATCTACACATGTAAAAAGATTAAAGAAGTCAATAATAACCAAAGAAATTTCAAGACGAAATAATACTTTAATATGGACGCTTCGGAATGCATGCAAAACATTTTATTTAGGCACGCTTGGGTTTAAAAATGATCAAACTGTAGTAACTGTATTAAAAGCTAAAACTAAATTATAAGCACGGAATTAAAAATGTTTATGAAATACCAGCAGCACCTGAACAGCGTGGTCGAGCTAGACCATGGAACTCCTTTTCTGACCAATATAAGCAGGACGTTAAAGAGTATATAGAGAAAATTCGTTCCACAGTTTCACACTATAATTTGGCTCATGCTCCAAACAGGCGTTATTTGCCATGTGGAGTGTTTTTCATGGATTTATATAGATCATACATAGCTTTCTGCGATGAAACTCAAATTATAAAATGCTCCTGGGCATATTTTCATGGCATCATCAAACAAATGACTTTGTCTACATCTCTTCCAAAAAACAAAATATTTGCACATTATGTCAAAGAAACACAGTGAAGAAGAGCACCAATTTGAGTGATTTAGAAGAAGAAGATGATGTGTTGGATTTAGACGGAGACTTGGACATTTGAGAAAATAAAAGAATCTCTATTTTACTTAGTTTCTACTTTTAAAGTTCCTTTGATTTTCTTTGATTTAGAAAGAGTCTAATTTTGTTAGTAATCATGAAGACTGATTATAATACGAGAACAGTAGATTTTGATTAGAGCCTTAAATTTAACCTTAAAGTTCCTTTGATTTAATAAGCGTTAAATTTTGTTAGTAATTATGAAGACTGATTACTTATATTTCATAAAAAAATTCAAATTTTGCTAAGTGTTTAACTGTTGACCACACGCCGATAATTAGACCAATTTCAGTTAACTTATAAATAACTGAGTTTGGCATAATTCACCTTAAAGGACTTGTCACAGCTAACACCTGTATCATAACTTACGGGGCGTCGCGTAATAGGTAAAGTATGGACAGCTTGCCGTGCCTATCTCTGTTATTGAGTTTATTACAATAAGTATGGGTATTAATAAAAAAAATACTACATCCCGGTATTCAGCACTATGAAATATGTTATATTATTCAAAGATATCACAGTTAATTGCATTAACTTTCTAGAAAAACGCAAATATCTGAAAAAAACTTCAGAATGCGATATCTCAAAACTATGATTTTTAACTTAACGTAGATAGGTGTGACACGGCAGTAGAGCCGAAGCCCACTACGAAAAGAAGTTTGCAAGAACCCCACAAAGGTTCTGTCTCTTCTTACTAAGATATACTCGACTGCGACGACCGAAGTGGCGTGGTGGCGAGTCTACTCGCACTCCACTCCTGAGGTCGTGGGTTCGATTCCCACACGGGACAAATATTTGTTTGTATAAATATAAATATTTGTTCTGTTCTGAATGTTTTCCTATGTATATTAAGTGTGTATTTACAAAAAATAAAGGAAAGGATTTATGTCCATCCATAATAAAGTAACTGTAGGTCACGACGAAGTCCCTGATGGGTGATGGTAACCTTTGTTGGTGGTGTGCAGGCATCTGCGTGGTGTCCGGCTCTGGTTTCGGGCAGCGACCTGGCACCTACCACTTCCGCACCACCATCCTGCCGCAGCCCGCGCTCCTCCAGGAGATGCTGGACATCTTCCAGCAGTTCCACAAGAAGTTCACCGCCAAATACAAGTAGACCACCAGATCGCATCCATCAACCCACTTACCAACCAAACGAGCAGTCAGCCAGATACCAGGAGTCTACATCAACAATGAACGACGGATTTGTGAAATTGGAAAACATTTCAGAATCGTCATACATTACATTACCTTGAAATATAGAATAATATTTTTCTGGAATTGAAAATCATAAAAGTACAGCCAGTAAGATATCAACAACGCAGATAGAGATAATTAAAGACCTTCTTGAATCAACCAACTAGTCACCGCAAAACAAGAGGAATACAGCGTAGATTTTGTTTAATGGTATTAGCAAATAATCCTTTATAATATTAGAATTGGTGTAAAACAGTTTAAAGACCTCACTTAAAAATCATTATTTTCATAACAAAATATCTTCATTCCTCACCTCTTGGCCTGGGCTGGCTGTCAGAATGGTTTTACTGTTAGTCGGCAAAATGTATACATGTTTGATGTTTAAAAAAAATCTCAAGTGGACCTGTTGAAGACGAAGAGATAATATAAGGTTGATTGAACACTTTGAAACTGTGAAAGTGAATTTATTTCACTTATATATAAACTTTCTTACTAAGAAAACCGATCATAACAGTTCTTGTTAACAGTAGATGCATGTTTACTAATTTGTCTGCCTGTTACCAGATTACTTTTTATTTACAGATATTTTATAGGTACCTAAACAATTTTAAAAAGTATTATAAATTATAATATTTCTAATTAAAGTTTGTGTAAAGTTCACGAAAATCATGTGTTAATAAATGAAATGCAGTCAATGCTGTATAAAAACAGTACTTCTAACTATCTGCATCTGATTTATAATTAAAGGTTTATTGCACAATTAAAAGAATTATTTAAATGTAGCTGTTGTAATAAAGAAAATCACTAAAATATAATTTTTCTTATGATTACTGAATTTAGCGTTAAACAAGTAAACAAAAAACTAATTTATGGCAAGAAAATAACTTCGTCATGTCGCCGCCATACTTTATAATTATATAGCAACTTTGAAGGGTTAATTTATGTATTCATAGTGTTGTATATTTTATATTTTATTGTAAAACAATTGTTTTTTCTCATGATATTGGTCTCTAGTCTTGGATGTGCCATGCCACGCCGAAGAGTTGGGAAATGTCACTTTGGCAGCAACTGTCATTAAGTGTACTGTGTTTCTATATACATTTTAATGTGTTATGTATGCTTTATTATTTTTACGATATTTTGCATTTTTTTGTATTAACTTTTAATGTTATTTTTGAAACGAAACTGTTAAGACAATAAATTTTAATGTATGTATAAAAGCTAGTGTTTACATTTGTTTTGGTTTATTAATTTAATTAAAAGATATACCTGTGATTTTTTAACTAATTACATTGTTTGTTTATTATCTAATGAAATAGGGTGCTATAACGATGTCGAAATATTTAGTTTTTACAGACCTTGTGGTATTTACTATTATTATTATAATTATTGCAAAATTTGCGAAGTAAATTATTCCAATGTATTGGGACATTCCTTTTTGTAGGACAGTGAAGAAATTAAAATATTGTTAACGTGTTGTTTGTTTAGTAAATAATGAAGAAAGAGTTGTGATTGGCCACAGTTGTTTTATTTATGTTCTAAATTCCAGTTCCACCTCCCTCCTAGCCTCGAGACATATATCTAAATTATTTATGATAATTAAAAGCTAACATAAAGTTGTTAAGAACTGGAGTGAGCCAGAACTCTTTTCACTTTACAATATGATTTAGGCTCGCAAGAAATTAAATCGCACACCATATAAGGTATATTGATCCTAAAGTACTCCATTGCGAGACTGATTTGCAAGATTAAGTGGCAGCGGGCGGGGGACGTAGGTCTAGGAACCGACGTCTCATGGGGGTTCAACCGCGTTAAGGTATTAATGGTGACTGCGAAACTACGGTCTCTGTTCTTTGCTGCATAGGTCTCCAATTGTAATGTCCGTCTATTTTAGGAATCCACCGGTTTCCCACTGCATTGGCGAACTCACTTCCTTAGGTTCGAGTGCGTTACCCAAGCGGAAAATTTCTAATTTCACAATTGTTTATAACCTTACACAATTACACACGACGTCAAACACTGAAAATCTGATTAACTCAAATAGTGAAATTCGAACTTTTTGCCCCTCATTTGCCCACATCAAAATTGGCTCCGAAATTGTATGAATGAACTCTTGATAGAATTATCTATTATATTAACTATTATTATTGGGATAACACAACATAATAGTCCACCAGCAGTTGTCATCTTATGTTTTAAGACATGGTCTTATTAGCCCTTATCAGTCAGGATTTCGTGCGGGTCACAGTACGGTTACTGCCCTAGTCAATGTCGTGTGCGTTCGCGGAGCGGAATGTTGTTGAATTTAAAGATTTTAAGTATGCAGATAATTAGTGTATGACGTCCTGTAATTGTGTATGGTAAAAAAAAATTTGTGTACGCAGCCATTGTGGAGAAATTCACCAAAAACTGATTCCGCTGGGCGAACGTTGTCCTGGCGGAACTTTTTTTAATCCATAGACTTTAGAAGAAAAGAGATGTGTCCAAAAATTAGTGTGTATTTGTGTGTAATTGTTTATGTATGAATGAAATCAGTGCATGCATAAACTTCGGAGAAATTCAAGTTTCCGCTACGCGAACGTTTGGCCATTAGCTAGTTTTCATATAAAGCGCTTACATAGAGAGCTGTAGATTTTTACATACGTTGTTTTGAATTTGTTTATATTTGTTTAAAAAACAGATTTAGAAAAATTCGTAGGGTTTAAAAGATAAAAATATAAACGTAAAATACACTTATTAGGTCTTAGTTCTTAACGTATGCACTATGGGGTCTAGATTTTCACGTTTATACAAACCCTGTAAGTGTCTGCAACATGTTGCCAAGTATCAATGATGTCCCTTTAGTAATTAAAAAGTTATAAGATAATTTACCATGAATAGATCACTGTTTACAAAGCAGTCGAATATCACGACGTTCTAAAGGAATTGCATGGTAAAATGTATGCCAATAATTAGTTTAATCATTCAACTATTCATATGCAAAATTTCATGTCATTAAATTCAATAATTAAAGAAAGACAATTATAATACTGACGAAGCATCGAAAACCTACATAATCCGACCAAGTTCGGATAGCTATAAAAAAGCGGCCGTGCCATATATCTAAGAAACGTTCTTAACTTGGAAGGTTAGTATTTATTAATATTTATTAATATGGTACAGTTGCGTACACAAGCGTTAGGAAAAAATAAAACAATACAATATGTTTGTATTTTTTTAATAATAACGCCACTATCTACGATAAAAATAAATCTTCTATTAACAAGTACTTCTCTATTTAAATATCCGTGTACAAAAATATTTTTAATTACTTACATAAAATACTTAACTACGTGATTAAATATAACGTTAATAAACGTTTGCAACGACAGCAATAGACTTAAATGTATTTTAACTAAAATAGGTTTAATAAACGATTATAAATATAAGGGTAAGTATAATATTTCGAGCTTCATTAAAAATTAAAATCACATCACGTAAGACTATTCAGTTGTTTGGATTAATTGATCAACATTAAAAAAGTGCTTAGAAACTATAACATTGGTATAAAAAAGGTATTTTCAAGAGAATATTCTTAAATGAGTAGCAAATACAGTAAATTACCTCAACATTTCTAAGTATCGGTACCTAATATTTTCTAGTCTCAATAATAAAATCACAGATTAACAATCACAGGTCACATAACTAGACTATTCAGTTGTTTAGGTTTGAGAGTCTGCCTAATATAAAAATAAATCAACATTTAAAAAGTACTTATAAAATAAAACATTGGTATAAAAAAGGTATTTTCAATTCAATACCAATTATTAAATGAGTAGCAATTACAGAAAATAACCTCAACATTTCTAAGTATAATGTACTGTAGCTTAAAAAAAATCACAGATTAACAATCACAGATCACATAACTAGACTATTCAGTTGTTTAGGTGTGAGAGTCTGCCTAATATAAAAATAAATCCACATTTAAAAAGTACTTATAAAATAAAACATTGGTATAAAAAAGGTATTTTCAATTCAATACCAATTATTAAATGAGTAGCAATTACAGAAAATAACCTCAACATTTCTAAGTATAATGTACTCTAGCATAAAAAAAATCACAGATTAACAATCACAGATCACATAACTAGACTATTCAGTTGTATAAATTATTGCATGAGGCATTATGTTTTTGGAACTATTTTGAATTTTGCTACATAAATCATCGTAACACTGAAATGATTTATTAGTGTACGGGGGTCTCAAACAATGCGCC
The DNA here is from genome assembly GCA_949126915.1 of Musotima nitidalis. NCBI lineage: Eukaryota > Metazoa > Arthropoda > Insecta > Lepidoptera > Crambidae > Musotima > Musotima nitidalis. The sequence goes on from OX421429.1 coordinate 18,448,614, forward strand.
TTGTAATGACCAATACCTGGCATTTGTAAAGGTGGTACATACTCAATAATAGCCAATATTAAAACTATCTTATTATTTATTTCAATATTACGAGGTATTTCCTCTAGATTTATGTACAAATTATGTAGTTCAAAGATAATCAAATCATTTAAATCATATTTAAAATCGACAGTGCCTATTCCACAAAAATCACAAACAGGGGGATTGTCACTCCTCATACCAGATTCTACAGACTCTTGAAATTTGGCAATGCCTTTATACTTAATGATATCAATGTTTAAAGGTAGGTATTTACATTTAAAATTGCTGTTATTTATGGAAGTAAAGCATTCTTTGTTTGAACAACATTTCTTTCTATTTCCAGAAAAGTATGGCAAACAGATGTCTTCAATTATTTTTGTTACATTGTACGCACAATCTATAATTTGGCACTGTCTTGCATCGAGTGTATTGCCATTACCATTAAACAATGGATTTAGTAAAATGTCTCGTTTTGCGTATAACGTTTTGCAATTCTTTTTCGTATTAGATAATTGGATAAAAAAACGAGTGAATGAATCTTTGTTAATTAAGGGATCTATAAAATGACGGAAAGAGATACGGTCAGTATATGCGACTGCGAAAGCTTGAGCCACTGCGTCAAATGCACAGGTATTAGTCACTACATTTTTGACAATTATTATTATAACACAATTATTATTATTTATCTGCCTAATAAACTACGTAAATGAATAAGTGTAAAGTCATTTTGGGTAACTTTGAATTGCAGTTAACTTTGAACAAAACTGTGAAAAAGGTTTCTTAATATATTTCATGGAAACTTTTTGTTGTTTCAATATTGTAACTGTGTAAAATAATCGCCATTAAGTTATATTAAAAACATTTTTCAAAGTTTTGATCAAAGTTAAACTGCAATTCAAAGTTACCCAAAATGATGCATAGCTATTAATTTATTATAAAATCTTACCTTATATCTGTTATCAACTTCTCACTATCACTCACTCAATATACCTACTACATAATTATGTTAAGCTTCACTGTTACACTATAACATTAATACTTCATTAATAACGCACTTTGTCAATATTATTATGACAGAGAATTGGCGATGCATTAACAAAACAACAGCGCATACGCACGTTGTCCTTGACTACACATTTGTTTATAGTCATAAATTATACACTTTTTGTTGTCTTGTGTAGTTCGCGAACGATGAACGATTAGGAAACGTATCTTTTAACTGTACGAAAAGAAATGTTTTAGACCACAGATTGCTAATTGGTTAGTCGGTCTATTAGTTCGCGTAGCGAAGATACTCCGAAGAACGACCGGGACCGAAAAAAACAGAGGGAATGAGATCTATTAGGGTGTGAGTGAATAAGTCGTTCGTGAATGATAGCATTATCATTTACCAACGGATTACTACCGACCGACGAATTGATGCAAATGCAATGCGAATGAACGCATAACAAAATAAAAAAATCGTGTTTACTATTTAAGTTTATCATGTCAAAATTTGCGCACTGAGTTAAAAAAAATCCTGTATATGGACCGGGGACAAAACAAAATCAGATTCAAGTTCAACAGCAAACGAATCCGCGCGGACCGCAGATAATGAAAACATATTGCCCTCTCTTTTCTTCAAGGATGGAAGTGCCGTTTCAAGCGGGAAGCCGCCTATCGCTCGTTGCGCGCAGCATGTTGTCTATTTTTTCACTTCACTAGAATATTTTTGATCAGTTCGTAACTACAAAACTTAGACTATTTAACAAGAAATTAGCTGTATGAATATTATTTGTCTTAATTAATATATCTAGATTATATCTCAAGTCTCAAGCGCATACTTAAATAAAGTACCTACGTAATTAGTACCTACTTCCCGTCATAGTCAAATACATTAAAAAAGTAGGAGTAGAAAATAAATGACCTATAAATTATATCAAAACAACAATTGTGTTATCACCTGTACCAATTCAATACCGGTATTATAATGTAAATTTTGGGATGTTACCTAAATATATCGCACGGCCGCTTTTTTATAGCTATCCGAACTTGGTCGGATTATGTAGGTTTTCGATGCTTCGTCAGTATTATAATTGTCTTTCTTTAATAACTGAATTTAATTACATGAAATTTTGCATATGAATAGTTGAATGATTAAACTAATTATTGGCACACATTTTACCATGCAATTCCTTTAGAACGTCGTGATATTCGACTGCTTTGTAAATAGTGATCTATTCATGGTAAATTATCTTATAACTTTTTAATTACTAAAGGGACATCATTGATACTTGGCAACATGTTGCAGACACTTACAGGGTTTGTATAAACGTGAAAATCTAGACCCCATAGTGCATACGTTAAGAACTAAGACCTAATAAGTGTATTTTACGTTTATATTTTAATCTTTTAAACCCTACGACTTTTTCTAAATCTGTTTTTTAAACAAATATAAACAAATTCAAAACAACGTATGTAAAAATCTACAGCTCTCTATGTAAGCGCTTTATATGAAAACTAGCTAATGGCCAAACGTTCGCGTAGCGGAAACTTGAATTTCTCCGAAGTTTATGCATGCACTGATTTCATTCATACATAAACAATTACACACAAATACACACTAATTTTTGGACACATCTCTTTTCTTCTAAAGTCTATGGATTAAAAAAAGTTCCGCCAGGACAACGTTCGCCCAGCGGAATCAGTTTTTGGTGAATTTCTCCACAATGGCTGCGTACACAAATTTTTTTTTACCATACACAATTACAGGACGTCATACACTAATTATCTGCATACTTAAAATCTTTAAATTCAACAACATTCCGCTCCGCGAACGCACACGTCAATGTCACCGATGATATACGTCGGGCTATGGACAATAAGTTACTTACTGTCTTAGTGCTGTTAGATTTTAGCAGTGCTTTTAATTCTGTGGATGTTGATATTCTCTTAGCTGTTTTAAAGTCTATCAATATTTCTGATCAGTCTGTTACGTGGTTTGATTCTTATTTGCGAGGCCGCATGCATTGTGTTCGTCAAGATGATTCTATTTCGGATTGGTGTCAGGTGTCATCGGGTGTGCCGCAGGGTGGAGTGCTATCTCCACTTCTTTTTTCTATTTTTATAAATTCTATTACAAATGTTATTTCCTCTTCCCGCTTTCATCTATATGCAGACGACCTTCAAATTTACAGTAATTTTTCTGTGGATAATGCTGCCTCAGCTTTAGCTGAACTAAATGATGTCGTATAAGTGGGAGGGCTGTGGCGCGTGGCCTTGCTTTAAACGTTAGCAAATCTCAGGCTATCATATTTGGTAGCAGGCACTTCACATCCTCTACATCCTTGCAGCAACTGCCCTCTGTGTCTTTGAACGGCACTTTAATACCGTACTCTAGTGAGATCAAAAACTTGGGCATCTACTTAGATACCACCCTGTCCTGGAGAACGCAAGTTAATGAAATAAGCCGCAAAGTGTATTTCATTTTCCATTCTCTCAAATGTTTGCAAGGATACCTACCCCAGGCTACTAAGATTTTGCTTGTACAGACACTTGTTTTTCCTATCATAGATTATGCTGATGCGTGCTTTCTGGATGCTACCGAGGAGCTTCTTAGTAGACTTGAGCGTTAGCAAAATGCGTGTACCTATACGTTTCGTGTTTGGCTTAAGAAAGTACGTTCACGTGTCTTCCTTTCGCAAGACGCTTAATTGGCTTCCTATACGTCGTCGTAGGGATTCCCGTATCCTGTGTTTGTTGTTTAATTCCTTATTTAACCCATCTTACCCTTCCTACCTTCGGGAACGATTCTCCTATATTCGTCCTCCCGACGCTCTGTGTCGGTCAAATGTCCTCTTTCTTCTTAAATTCCCCTCGCACAGTTCCGACTTCTTTTTCTATTCCTTTTCTGTTCATGCAGTTAGACTGTGGAATGCGTTGCCTCCTAATATTCGCACTTGCAAAAATGTGGGCCTGTTTAAAAGAGCTGTAAGATGTCATTTCTTACATGACTGATGAATTATATCAAGTCAATTATATAAAGCATTAAGTACGATACTATGTTATCATACGTGGTAGGTTAATTTAAGTGGTAGCATACATATTGTTTATTTTTGTTCCTTTTATTTCAATTGTTTTTTTACACATGTCGTCTACTATTGAATGTTTTTTTCCTTATTTCGGACTGCTGGAAGAGATTCCTTTTGGAATAAGCAGCTCCATTGTACATTGTTAAATAAATAAATAAAACCTTATGAAACCTGAACAGTTAGAGAACTACGGGTTAACGAAAATACATATTTATCTTATTATATTCTTTATGTTAGACACATACCTACGATCCTAGGCTATCTACCTTTACAGTTCAACAGCTCATCACGTGAAAACGAGTCGAGTGATTGGTCGCAAAAAAGAAAATTTTAGTGATGCTCGATCTTAGTATTGTAGCGGCACCGTACAAGCGATGAACGAAACAAAAGATGAATGAAAACCTGAATGCCGCAAACAGAATTCCTCAAGCTCGTAACTATACTTATAAATAACACCCAACTATCATCAATGGGCCGCGGCCCCCGGGCACATCCATCCGCCCGGTGGACGATCTTCGCTTTGATGAGGAGTATCATCCTCAATATAAAGGCCTCTGCCCACTGGGACGGGTAAAGTTTTCACGATGCGAGAATTCAGCTAAGTGTATTTCTTATTGACTTCAAAAAAAATTGAGGTTTCTGTACGTCAGAACACGGGGGCTTTAGGGGTTGCAATAGAATAATAATAATTTACTGGTGCATCATACCTACTTATTTCCAAAATTAACCCAACTCTTGGTACATTTTTATCAAAATTATAAAAATAAATATTTTTTGACAATTATACTTACCAATTATTTAGTTCCAAGCATTAAGAACTTGTGTTATGAATACCTACTAAAAAACGGATAAACATATATAAACACTTTTTTTCTGTAAATACATACTTAATATACATTAAAACACCCTGACCAGAACAAATATTTATGTTCATGCACACTAAGATTGGTACTGTGTGGGAATCGAATCTACGACCTAAGAAGCGAAGTGCAGGTATATTGACCTTCACGCTATATCTTTTGTCAAATATATTTAACTTTCATTAAACTATACACCCACCACCACGAATCAGCAAACGTAGTAGAGGGCGGCCCCCAACGCGATGGACCGATGATCTGGTCAGGGCGGCGGGGAGCCGGTGGATGCAAGCGGCAAAAAATCGATCTACGTGGAAAGCAGTTGGGGAGGCCTATGTTCAGCAGTGGACTTCAGATGGCTGAAATGATGATGATGAAACTATACACCACATTATTTCATATATAATAATGTTAGCAATGTTGTTATTCCCCTACTCAGCTACTTCATGTTACATATCTACGATTCGTGAACTCATGCGAACATTGTAAGCTCGAAGGGCCAGCCTGCCCCGTTTCGCCGGCGTGCCAAAAATGTGCTGTGTTCGCGACATTACTTCCGTGGAGTTTCGGTCGTGTGGCGCGCAATAAAAACATATTTTCCTATACCCGTTGACTGCGTAAGTTATGTCTAGTTTGTCGCAATAAGAGAGATTTATAGGCCTGTTTTTGTTGTTCAGGATACTTATTACAAATGCTTAGGAACAGTATGTATAATTTTGTAAATTTTTTTGAAGCCAAACTACATTCAACTCATAAAAAATATTATCGTTACCAAAAAATAATATAACGAATTAAAATTAACTCGTTATTGATTGCTATGTCATTATTTCCGGGACTTACTCTTTGGACTACGATATAATCTGCCGCAATGTGTGGCTGTGTATCATACTGTGGCCTTTTTGCAAATGAGCTTGTTCGGAAGGCAAGATGCAATCTTTTATTATGTCATTACGGGACAACACTTCATGTTTTTTTGTACATATGGAATATAGAACATAATCAAAGTTTTACAACTATTTCAAGAAAAGACTATCCAGGCATAATATTATAGAAACATTACCATTTAGTGGAAAGTGAGACGGGCCCCCTACCAAAGGGAAAATCTTCCATCGGGTGGACAGATGTGCCCGCTGACTGCGGCGCAATCGTTGATGGTTGGGTTTTATTAATATATAGCGACGAGCCTGTGGAATTCTATTGGCAGCCGTGTGGTTTCTGGCTTAAGAATAGAACCACCCCAAAGCTAGGGTGTCGTAAGAGGCGACTAATGGCTACCCTTCAGGTAAGGCTTCCCGCCTTCCAACATGCACCACCTAGCATTCCGCTTAGTGCGCGCCGCGTCGGTGCCTCCCCAGGTGCCAATCGCTTCAGATGTCGCCTTCACAGTAGCAATACTAAAGGCTATTACAGGGAGAGATTAGTCGGTTCAAGTCCGACATAACCACACATCACCGGGTGTGCGGTAAGCGGGGGCATAATATCCCTTCTCTCACCGTGGGGGGTAGTTCCTTAAAGTTAGTTTCTGGAACGCAGAAAAAAAGAAAGGAATTCTATTTGCGCGATTTAGGATTTAATTTATCGCTTGTACTGTGTCGCCATAATATCGTGTTTACCGGCAACATTCGCCTGCCTGTTTAGGTATTTGTTTGCCTCTGTATGATACCAGTTTTGCTTAATAAAACAATATGAAAGTAGAGCTGACCTTCTGTCTGTGATAGTGGCCTCGACTCAGACGCGAGGCGTGAGTGTGACGAGCCCACAAAGCCCCGCTGTGCTCCTCATCCTGCCCCGTTATGACCAATAAACCATCCCCGACTGCCTCGCTGTGTCCAAACATATCTGAACTTCTTTACGGCCGGGATTACTTGGTGATGCTTTGTTGTCGAGTTTCCTTAAAGATGCCTTCTTACGAACTTTAAGTAACGTTATTATGTTATGAGTTATGAAGTCACTTTATTCATAATTCTTTTGATTTTTATGTGTTAGGATTGTCAGTCCTGAATACTTAATAGATTTATTTAAACGTTAAAAAAGTTAAATTTAAACATTTCCAAGAAACTTGCACATTATCTTTCATGATAACCTAAGTAGTAACTAGGTACAAAACTATATTATGAATATTTTCGAAAAATAAATAGCAAAATCTAAAAAATATGCAGACACTTAGCAACTTATTTAAAAAATATTTACCAAAAAACGAATGAAAATTTAAAAAATACTTACTAATAAAGTTATGCACTTTTTAGTAAGTATTATTTTATTTAACAGGCGATATCATAGAAAAAATAAATATATGACTTATTTGTATAAAACAATTATTGTAATATTTTCTTGACTATTAAATGTGTATCAGACAGTATTTTATCACAATCATTGAAAAGGTTAAAGTTCTAAGATTAGAATTACTGATAATATCTATGTTATTGTTTAAGTCATCCCCAATATGGCAAAGCGGGGGAAGTCCTCCGTGCTACAGATGCTGAATGACAATAGACAGGAAAACTAAGATATACCACGTCACCCGGCCCGATATTAATTTAAACTAAAAGCATTATGAATCAGTACGAAAAAAGAACCTGTTCAAAATGTTATTAGTTGCACAATTTACCAATAATACTGAAAAAAGTTTGGAGTACAAATTTCCGGTAGATAAATGGCAATAGGCTCGCCACCTATTACGTGGGACTAACTATATAATTGGCGAATTGTGGGCGTATAATATGCCTCTGCCTACCCCTTAGTGGTAACAGATGTGAATGTATGTATGTGTATACCATAAATAAAATCGTAAATATGAACCTATAATTATGACTGTATATGTGATTCTGAAAGTATACTCAGCGTAATATGGAGTCTGAGCATTTAAGTATAAATGCCAGTTAGATACCCAGCAAATAGAACCTTAAGTATTACAACTGTCAGCGTGGTGGAGTGTGACTCAAAACCCTCGCACCTTGGTATGTGAGGTTCGTGCTCAGTAGAGGGACGTTAATGGGTTGAGATGACGAGGAATATATTTTAATTTCAAAGAGTAAATGTAAGAAAAAATAATTTATATCAACTAAGCACATTATTAACATCTCACCTGCTAGATTCAGGCCTCAAGGTAAGAAGAATTGTGATCATACTCCTCCACGCAAATCCAGTCCGTATTTATTTATTTAATCTTTATTGCACACAAAAAAGTAAGTACAGTTAACTTAATGCCCAAGGCATTCCGTACCAGTTAACCATAGGGTTAGCAGAAAGGGTTAAAGGCGGTGCTACAAAGTAAAAACAAAGAAATATTAATAAACTTACATAAATCAACACACTTAAGAAAATACTAATAAAGTACACTACATATACATAAATAAACATAATACAGGCAAGATGATAGTCATCATCACATCAAATGGCGTTGAGCTGCATGAATCCTTATTAAAATTTCCAGGGTCAGTTGGCGCAGCCACTTCTCAGCAGCTGGAGTCAGAACATGAAGTTCTTCAAGACCACCGGGAAAAGAGTACAGCGGGCAATCGTTTACAACATGGGCCATAGTTTGATCTGGCGCTCCACAATCACAGGCCGAAGACTCCTTCATTCCCCATTAAAGGGGGTGATTGGAACGTCCGCATCCTGTTCTGAACCTATTTGGCCTGACCCATAATTGACGTTGAGCACTAAAACCAGCGGGCTCCTTTTTTAGGCGGATATCGGTTCAGAAAGGGGATCTTGACTGCAAGCAAGTAATTTTAGACCTATTTCAGTGCTGCCTACTTTTAGTAAAATTTTTGAAAAACTTATTTACAACCAAATGTTAAGATTTTTTAATAAAAATGGCTTAATGCATTCAAAACAATTTGGATTCACTAAGGGTCGCTCCACAACCGATGCAGGTGTTGAGCTTTTGAAACATATTTTTGATGCTTGGGAAGATTCTTTGGACGCTTTAGGTATTTTTTGCGATCTGTCCAAAGCTTTTGATTGTGTTCCTCATGAAACATTGATAAAAAAATTAGATTATTATGGAATAAGAGGCTCTGCATTGGATCTTCTTACTTCTTACTTAAGTAATAGGATTCAAAGGGTTGAAGTTAATGGAAAGCGATCTCAGGGTTCTGTAGTAAAAATGGGGGTACCGCAGGGCTCGATTCTCGGCCCGTTTTTGTTTTTAATTTATATTAATGATTTGCCACATTTGGTAAAGGAAAATCACGAGATAGTATTGTTTGCTGATGATACATCATTATTATTTAAAATAAAGCGATATCAGAACCCAGACGATGTAAACAATGCGATCTCAAAGGTGGTGCACTGGTTTGACGTTAACAATTTATTATTAAATGGGGCTAAAACGAAATGCATTAAATTCGTGACGCCTAACGTCAGACAAGTAAACACCACTATTAAAATAAAGGAAGATGAGTTGACCCTTGTGGATACCACCAAATTTTTGGGTGTTATATTAGATTCTAAGTTACAGTGGGGCCCACATATTGGTGAATTGTCGAATAGACTCAGCTCTGCTGCATACGCGGTAAAGAAAATTCGCCAATTAACAGACGTTGAAACAGCTAGGCTTGTTTATCATTGCTATTTTCATAGTGTTATGTCGTATGGTATTCTTCTGTGGGGTTGTGCCGCAGATATTCAAAATATTTTTGTACTGCAGAAGAGGGCCATACGAGCAATTTATAATCTACCATGTAGACATTCACTAAGGGATAAATTTAAAGAAATTGGTATTTTGACAGTGGCGGGTCAGTTTGTTTATGAAAACCTAGTATATGTACACAAAAATTTTGATAAATTGAGTAAGAAAAGTGATATACATAACCTAAACACAAGAAATAAGCATAAACTAGTTGTACCTGCCACTAGGCTCCAAAAAATTAACAAATCTTTTAAAGGTCAATGTGTGCGATTCTATAATAAAATCCCAAGCAATATACAGCAATTAAGCCTAAATAAATTTAAATTAACAATAAAACGCAAGCTGTCTTCAAAGGGATATTATTCTATTAAAGACTATATGGCTGATAAAAATGCTTGGGATTAAACCGCCGTTTCATACAGGCTATTCTAATATGAATGACTTAAAGCATGAATATTGTTATATTATGTTGCATTGTATAGCGTCACAGACAAATGAAGATTGTTACTAACCAATCGATAATTTAAAAGAGCATAGCCTGTGAGTTTCTTGCCAGTTCTTCTTACAGAGCGGTGGCTCGGAACTGGCACTTAGATTCGCTTGCACTTAAATGTTTTTTGTTTTTTTAAATTATTTGGTTGCAAGTGAATCTAAGCTTCGTGATTTTAGTATAGTTATATTTTATTTGTTTTTGTTATTTTTTTATAATCTTGACGTTTTCAAGTACTATGTAATAGTTTATGAAATAAAGTATTTTTGACTTTGACTTTGACTTTGAAGCGGTGGCAGGGTAGTGCATCAAGTGTGCCTTGGATGGGCATACCTTGACGGTGACATTTTTGCCACTTAGACGCAGCAGCGTTGCATCTACGCAGGTCAGGAGGAGGTATATGGGCCAGCACTGGAAGCCAAGGAAGTGGGGTAGGTTTTATTAGCCCCGTAATAATGCGCATCGCCTCATTGAGCTGGGTATCTACTTTACCGGTGTTTGCGCTACGGTACCACACCGGGGCACAGTACTCTGCAGTGGAGTACACTAACGCCATTGCGGTAGCGCGAAGTACCGGAGCTGAAGCCCCGCAGCTGGTACCGGCAAGACTTCTCAAAGTGTTCAGCCTACTTTTAAGTTTCTGTTTTCCAGGTGCTGCCTATAAGTCAAGGACCGGTCCAATGTCACGCTCAGGTATTTATGCGCATAATTGTGTTTCACTCAAGTTTCCGTTTCGCGAGGCAGCTAAGATGATAGTAGGCAGACTTAACCCGACGAGGACTTATATAAATAAAGAAATAACTTAAATAGCAGTCATGCGGCATAGTTTAAGATATTTTTACTCTGTGCAAGTCTAAAATCAATAGGCAAAGCGTTCCATAATTGAGCAGGATAAATGCCACATATCTTACTCCGTATTGACGGAGAAAGGTGTGTGGCATTCTGTGGCGGCCACTGAGGTAAAATGCTACCAAAGGTAATAAACGGGAAACTTATCTGAAAGCAATAACTCTATTAAATCTGTAAGATTTTGTAATGAATTACAAAATGGGACGATCGCCCGACGCGGCTGCTGATAAAACCGCAATTGCTCACCTCCCCGATTTACGACTTGACTTTATGGCGAACTGCACGATACCATTGCATTATGACGCTCAGTGGCGATCGCGATTGCAATCACTGAAACGATGATAACACCATATTACCTTGGCAATGTCATTCCGATTGAATGAATACCTCAAGTACACACTGAATAATACACATAAAGAAAGGGTTATTCTACTAATTTGGCCACACTACACGGCGGTTACTGACTAAAAGAAATGTATGTGAAAATTCAAATATTGACACATAATGTGCGGACTTATCAGGGTTCTCTGTTTATCAATATGAAAATGTCAGACTTTAAAATTATTAAGGTTTGAATGTTGCTCAATCATACAATTATTTCTTTGTAAAAAATGTTAAATTTTTAAAAAGTCCAAATTCGTCTGCCTTACTTTGTCTTTTGGAATGAAAATGTTGTATCTGTTGTTTTAGGAAAAGAAATACAATAATAATAATAATCATTTATTTCAGAATAATAATTTCATAGCATAACAAAAACATAAATACGGTTGAAACAGATACATTAAATCAAATCAAATACATTAAATTAAATCAAATCAAATCAAATAAAAAATATATTAGACATTATCACTATAAAAATAAAAAGTTTGCCAATAAAAGAACACGACAGAATTAATGATAGTTATCAAAATTATATAATCCATTAATTTATTTCCAACAATATTGAAGTCATAATGGTGTATAATAATTAGATACGTATAGGCATATTCTGCCACCGTCAGCGTGGAAATGTTGAGCTTAGATTTATATACTTTTACTATTTTTAATTCCACGTCATATCAATTAATTAATACATTTTCATGTCAACGTAGCTTATACTAAATAAATTACATTTTGTGTAAGTATTACATAATGACTACATAAACCAATTCGTATTTTATTGAGACTCTGGGCACAAAGTTGCATTTTATTTTTAATTTTAATTAGTAGGTATCTGTTGACAAATTTATTGCACATTATTCTGTGACGTAAAATTTATTAAAAATACTAAACAGTTTCACTAATACTCATTGTTTCATTCGGGGACAACCTTCCGTCAAGGTTCTGAAAAAGAAAAGCCCCCGCCATCTGGGCCTCCAACACCAGCCGAAGGTCGGGCCCTGACCCCCGCGGAGGTGCTAGACTGCTATCTGTCCCAATGTTTGTTCACAATAAGTAGATATGAGAGCGCTAGGGAATCACCAGCACCCGAAGATAACTCGAAGTGGTCGCGTGCGGCAAGTGGAGCCACGCTACTGAAGGTTTGCGGATAAAATAAATCACTTTTCTTTAGTTTAAATGGTGGATATTTATTGAAATTAAAACTTTATATTTCTTGTGATTTGTAAGATCACTGTAATAGTTGAATTGGTTGGATAAAGTTGTAAATATCTCTAGTTGTAGATTTGAGGCAAAAAAGTATGAAGGAGGATTTTGAGCCTGTAAGTTTGCAACTGGGATACGCTCAGATGATGATGATAGGGTTAGAAGGACTGACGCAGTTTTACATTTGTTAGATACTCTATATATTTTTGCATACCATAAATGTTGCAGGGTTGTTATTTATGTTGTGTTGCACACGAGGGACCCTGCCAGGCACAGGCGATTTGGAGAGGAAAGACCTTTATTAATTAGTTATTATTTACAGGTAAATTTTATATATTTAGTCTGTGTTTTGAATATAAAATGTTGCAAAAACAAACTTGATGTGTTTGTATGTTTTGAAAACGTATTGGTGAAATAAAACTTATTTTGACAAAACTAGTAAGACATTCACTTATTTTACACAAATATTTCACGTTGTTTGTTTATATAACTATTTGTTGTTTGGGAATCTAATCAACGGCATTTGGCATGGAGTGCGGGTATACCAAACTTCGCGGTATCGGACATCAGATAGTAAGACAATCAAAAAATAAAAACAGTATTTATCTACAGAAATCAGTATATGAGGTCCACCTAGTCTCCGCTACATAAGAAGGCGCATCGTTTTCATCTTTACGCACTACGACGAAACTATTGCACGCAATACTTCCTTCTTGCTCCTATTTAATTTTCAATTAATAAAGTTCAACTCTACTTAACTTTGAATATGAAACTGGAACAGACATTGACCACGGAGACCGTCAACAAGAACTTGCTGAATGTTGACTACGCAGTGCGCGGGCCCATCGTGCACCGCGCCATTCAGATCGAGAGGGAGCTGCAGAAGGTGGGTGCTCATCAGTGATCATCAGGCACATCGCTTAGATCAAACAATATTATTTAATTCTTCTTCCAGGGCAGTGGCTCGGAACTGGCACTTAGATTCACTTACACTTAATTGTTTTTATATTGTGCATGTAAGTGAATCTAAGCTTCGTGATTTCAGTGTAATAATATTTCGATTGTTTTTTTTAAATATTTAATTATGACTTTTTCAAGTACTATGTATAATAGTTTATAACTTTGACTATGACTTTGACTTTAATGTACACGTCGCTTTGATAGATAGGATGTGCTATAGTGTAAAGTTAGCGTCGTGTAGTAGAAGTTAGATCAGAACACGCCCTAAGGCTTTTAACAATAGAGACGTAGGTCGATCTTTATGGAGCTTTGGATGTTACTAATTGCCTGCACACTACAAGAAAACCAATTGCAAAGCTTAAAAGCGATACAATTTTCGGCCTTCTTCTACAACCCCAGACAGGCTTGGAATATTTCTTAAATATATAATATATATATTGAGAAACTTGACGCGATATTTCATTTTTAACTACACGTTCTCATGTGTAATATGATGTAGGTTTACGTTTTTTTAAATATTTGTACCGTACGAGGTGACAAAGAACAATACAATTAAAGAAAAAAAAATTAGGGATCTCAAACTGTTCCTCACCTTAAATATATCTCACACCATTCAAAAAGTCACAAATGTTACAGCTATTCAGCAATGTGTTAAACTATAAAAATAAAACATATTACAAACTATGATCATATTTAATAGCGGAAGTATGCCTATAAAAGTAGATCATCCTTAGCTTTTAAAAGGGACAAAATGGCTGGTATAGTCGGCCTCTCCCTTAAGCTCGAACACTTTCAGGAATGCGGCCCCAAAGGGGTCAGGATTCCGTTTTAGAAATTAACGATGACACTTTATAGTTTCATCAACGAATTCGCAATTGTATCCCGTCGTTATTATACTATGCATTCTGATTGAACTGACATCACAATACTCAGGGTTCTATACAATGTAATTTGTCTCCAGTGGTGCTCCTGAAGTGAGTTCAAGTAGAAATCTTTCAGGGTTGTTCGTTATATAGAAAGATAGATTGACAGAATGTAACCCTTTTTTTGTTTTACGTCGGTAACAAAATGCATTTACGCACTGCCTTCCGGCCAAAGGGGGACCGAAAGGGGGTGTGGGACTCACCACCGGCAGACACGACCGCCGGCAGCAATACCCACTAAAAATCTTTCGACGACGCCCGCCGCTTGTTGAGAAAGAGGCGGGGGCCAGTACCTGGGTTGCAGCTTCTGACACCCCGCCTGCGGCCAACGTCCCCCGGACCAAAACCGGGAGGACCTCCTCAGAGAGGCGCAGTGGACGCGCCCCTCCTACCTCCCCCTGCGACCATAGCGTATGTGGCCGACTTCCCGGAGGGTCCATGGTTAGACAGCAGGGGCCCCCTGCCCCCGCTGCCTAGACCCTCCTGGCGCTGCTGAGCGGGCCCTCCTGGCCTACCCGCAGCGCCCTCCATAGGTCCCTCTTAGTTTCCCCCCCGGTAGTCAGTACTAAGGGCACCCAGAGTCGTCGGTCTCTGGGTGTTACCTTTTCCCTAGCGCCTCCTGCGCCCTACCGGGAGGTACTCAGCCCCCCCACCACGACAAGGTGGAGACCAGTCGGGGGGGGGGGGGGTTATGTAACCCTTACCCTAACCTTTCACAAGGCAGTGATGAACATATTCCGTCCATTAACTTCACCTTAAGGTTGAGTTCAGGTAGAATATCGTGTGGTGTCAGGCTAGAATAGTGCCTCTCATCTCATGGGAAGTCGTGAGAGTCGACGAAAAGAAATCCAACCGGACGATGGGCAGCGAGCTGCGTACTGGCTTGAAAGAAGAAAGAAAAGAAAGATTTGTTTATTAACTGCACAAATAAATAACAATTGTTGAGTTTCACAAAACTGAAAATGTGCAGTCAAAAGGCATTGCTTTAGCTTTAGCTTTTAGGTTTGCGCTGGCTTGAACTGCAATGACACCTCCGCCTGCCCAGAGAGTGGTGACTATGGACAGATATCCCCAATAAAATGTAATCTATTGAAAAGGCCAATGTGCAACAGTGGACTTTATAACGCTGATATGAAGAACATTCTCAATTGATCTGTCTGTAGAGTGTATGACATTTAAACTGGAACCTGAAACCTAAAAAGAGCAAAAAATTCCGAGATTACTTTCAGGAATTCGTAGTAAGACCCCTATAGTTAAGCAATGGTTACTGTGGTTTCACCTAAACTGAAGTGATTAACATTCCACTGCTCAAAGTTAGTGTAGCAGCAGATTTATCGTTTTAAGAGCTCCAAATCACAAAGAGATTGTTATTGTTCTATCTCAATCGCACCTTCGCAACCCCGCTATTCGTAAACTACTTATTGATTCAAAAACATTAATTAATTTGGTGAATTGGGTTGATATGTAGTCTAGAAAACCGTGACGGCATGACTTCGTTATTTAAAAATATAATTTAGACTATTTTAGACCATAGAGAAACTTGCAGCATTTAGGATACTAGTGGCAAGACCTCACTTCGCTTTAGTAGCCATTTATTACATTATTGGATTATCTTAGATTACATAATTGGAGATTGAATAGAGCTCCCCATGTTTTTCTAGCAATATTTAATAAAAATATATTTATAGCCTATGTTCATATCATCGTAACCTAGCATTATCCCGGTTGCCTTATACTTAAGCTCATGGCCCAGGGTCTGCTCACTGGTTTAACCAGATTGAGCTGAATTTCTGTTATTACATGGAGCGACTGCCGTCTGACCTCCGCTATTCAGAGGGAAACATAATTCTATGATTAAACAGGCTCTATTTGAGACGTTCATGACAGCCGGGACCAACGGCCTAACTTGCTTTCCGAAACACGGAGCAAGCGATAAGTACATAACTTCGAAAAGTCATAGTTGCGCCACCATGGTTTAAACCCGAGACCCTCTGAGTTTGAAGGCAATGAGTCTCACCCCTGGGCTATGGCCGCTCATACTTATAGCCTATGTTGCTGAAAGGATAATGTACTTACTATTCTAATGGTAAAATAAATTCCTTTTTGAGTTTATTTATTACTAACATTCAAGAATACAAAGCTTTCCTTATGGCCTATCAATATGTATCTTAAATTTTTGTTTTCTATTTTGTAATTGTTATAATATTATACTTTTTCTTTCCTGTACTGTTTAGTTACGTTATAGGTAAGCTTAAATTTTACAGTAACAGTGAAATTGTATATTTGCTGGCTATACAATAACGTAAGCAGTACGGTAATAGTTAGTTTGTAGATAAATGCTGTTTGTTGTCCTATATATGAATAATAATAGTAATAATAATAATAATCCTAAATGTTGCGCTCCTGCCGTTGCACTACGGCTATTTTGGAGTGCCCATTTAATCCTCTGGCTAGTCACCGCCTGCCATTTACAATCATTTGAGACTGATGATGACGCAGGTGTCCGGTAGTCTCCTCTATCCATAGTCCAATTTACCCAGTCCTTCAGCTTTTCAACCCAATATTCCGGCCATAGTAGATTCCATCTTATCCTAATAGCATTGCACCAACCGGGGATTGTCCTTAGGTGTATTTCTATAATGCACATAGGGATAATCGCCGGTTGGTGTCACATAACCATTAGATCAAAATTGTCTAAGGGGCCTCTACGTGTTGGCATCGGCCCCACGCATGCCTTCCAAATGTCCGGGTCACCATTGGCCCGAGATTGGAAAAAGACAAACGTAATAATAATAATAATCCTAATAGTTTCTGGAATTCCTGGAAAAGTTCCATGCGTTCTCTCTCTTTTGGGGTACCACAGGGCAGCGTGCTAGGGCCTACGCTATTCCTACTGTATATTGATGAGCTAGCCAATTTAACTTTACCTAATGCAAAGATAATATGTTATGCAGATGACACAGCGGTTATATTCAATGACGGTTCTTGGAGGGATTGTTTTGTGAAGGCTGAACTTGGAATGGCAACTATATCCAAATGGCTTCGTCGTAACCTGTTGACTCTAAATTCAGACAAGACTAGGTTTCTCTGCTTTCACAAAACGATTGCTTCGTCGCCAAAGTTTAGTCAAGATATTGCCATACATACCTGCGATAGTGATCACTTTACGCACGATAATCCAAGTTGTAAATGTAATTTGATGCAAAGAGCTAAATCTGTAAAGTATCTGAGGATAACGATTGATGAGAGACTTACTTTTAAAGATCACATTATTGCATTATCGGCAAAGGTTAGGAAACTTATTTACATTTTTAAGGAACTTAGAGAAATCGCAGACCTAGATCTCTTAAAGGAAATTTATTTGTCTCTCTGCCAGTCTGTGCTCACATACTGCATTGGTGTGTGGGGGGGTGCATCAACTTCACATTTAATAATTTTAGAGAGAGCTCAGAGAGCAATACTTAAAGTTATGCTTAGAAAACCGTTTTTGTATCCAACCACACATCTCTACCAAGAAGCAAGCCTACTAAGCGTACGACAATTGTATATACTAAAAGCGTTGAGTCACACACACAAACAGGTTCTAAATTCCTCAGATTACGCAAGTATGCTAAATTTAAGAGTCTTTCGACTACCTTATACATTCGTAAATACTTCTTTCGCGCACAGGTTCCCAATCCATATGTTTCCTTATTTATACAATAAAACAGTTAATATATGTAATATAAAACATGATACAATGCGAGAAGCTCATCCAAAGTTGAATACTTTTTTACGTAATTTAAACTATCATGAGACCGAAAGACTTCTTAAAATTATTTCGTAGATTATACACACATAACACACACACACGACAAATTTCTCACTCACGCACACCCTCACCGCATCCACACAGTTAACACACATACACACACACACGCGCGCCCACACACACACACACACACACGCGCGCACACACACACACACACACACACACACATACAAATTAATATTATGGAAACACTAGACTAGTTAAGGTTTTAATTACTTTCTGTTATTTGTTTTTTTCGTAACAATACATATTTTGTTTCTGTGTCCTTAAACACGTCAGCTTGATAACCACGATACAGGCTGCGCCTAGTGTGGTTGTCACCGAAATTTGTAAATAGATATAAGTGGACTTGAATAAACTTATTATTATTATTCACTTATTATTATTATTATTATTATTATTAATAGTTGTCCTTAGGTGTATTTCTATAATGCACATAGGGATAATCGCCGGTTGGTGTCACATAACCATTAGATCAAAATTGTCTAAGGGGCCTCTACGTGTTGGCTTCGGCCCCACGCATGCCTTCCAAATTTCTGGGTCACCATTGGCCCGAGATCGGAAAAAGACAAACATAATCCTAATAGTATAATAATAGAAGAAGAAATAAGCAAAAACTTGGCAAAATTCTTTCTTACGGCGATACATGTTTCAGATTCTTAAGAGTATCCTATTGTTAATTCAAGTAGTCAAGGCTCTTGTCTGCCATGCCGGAGTGATATTATGAGATACCTTCTAAAAGCTCTTTGTTCCCCGAATCTTTAATTCAATCGACAGTAACAATTGGGCACTTTCACAAATGTAAATTTTTTTTTTACCTTACCTTTAAAGTATTTTTTAATCAGTAGATTCGATTGCAATCTTTAAAGGCCTATATAATGACTGTAATGATAAACTGCATATTAATTGAAGCGTAAAAGTAATTAGCGGTGACATATACGAGTATAAGCATTGTTCAAAGCTTATTAGTAAAAGTTGTAATGTTTATTGTTATTTAAACTAGTTGTGTTATTACTGGCAGTTTTTATGAATTTAGCTAACTCTATATTCGTATGAAGTTTATTGCTACGATTTTTGTACATGATCCAAATATATATAATATAATAATAATTCCGGTTACAAACACATCAATTATTTAGTTCCAAGTTAATCATTAAGAACTTGTGTTATTAATAGTGAATGAATTGTTTCGTGCAAAATTCCGTTTATATGCGGCATATTTAGATACACGGAGATAGAACGGTACACGTTCATGATAAACTAAAGTCATGGTCTCTCCCAGGGCGTGCCGAAGCCGTTCAAGCTCGTGGTGCGAGCCAACCTCGGGGACAGCCACGCGCTGGGGCAGCCGCCCTTCACCTTCATCAGGCAGGTACGTGAAGTGCTCAACTGATGTCATCGTTGCCATTATATCTTATAATACATTATAACTACAACAATAAGCAATATTATAAAATTTATATAAAATGTATGCCCCAGGTGGTCGCTCTGGCAGCGGCTCCGGAACTGATGTCCTCGCCAGAAATTCCTGACGACGTGAAGCAAAGAGTCCGGGAACTGCTCGCAGGCTGCACGTGAGTACCATGTGATGTATGGAATCTACTGCTCACGTCCTGCTGCAGTGCAGACGAGATGCAGCGAGTTACATCAGGGAAATTGTTACAAAAACCTATTATTAGTGTTTGGCGTCCTGCTGTTAGAATTTGTAAGCCACTCTACATGTTGCTTGCCTCATCTAGTCTTTATTGACATATCTTTTATCATAATCATTATCAGCCTACATTCATCCACTGCTGGACGCAGGTCTCTCCAATGGCACACCATTAAGCTCGATCTTCAGCTCTTCGTCTCCAACCTCTGTCAGCCGTTATGCTTATGTGGTCTGGCTAGAGGTCGTCCTACACTGCGCTTACCGAGCCGTGGTCCCCACTGAAGTATCCGTGGTCCGTCTACCCCAACCGTTACCATATGTATAAATATATGTTTACTTTTTTTTTCGGAAGGAAAATCATAGAATGACTTTCTCCCGCTGTTGGTGGTGTGTCAGACTTATACTGACTAAAAACCATACATTTTCCTTCGCGGAAACCCTTTCGAACAGTCCCGCAATCTCGGCAGGCTTGCCCCATGCCTCAATGTGCTGATATCTTTTTGAGGCGCGCGTGAAACATGAACGCGGCGTAACAAAAACATCTCTAGTGATCTTTAACTTATTTTGTACAGTCACGGCAGCGTGGGCGCGTACTCCCCGTCGCCCGGTCTGCGCGTGGTGCGCGAGAGTGCGGCGCAGTACCTGCGTCTGCGTGACGGCGTGGCAGCCAGCGCCGACGATGTGTGGCTAGGCAACGGCGCCTCCGACGTCATCAAGGCTGTTCTCACCATGTTCGCAGGGCAGGTGGATGGCAAACCTTCTGGTTAGTGACTGACTTTTGTATCCCTTCAAAAAATAGCTCTCAGACTGTTATGATTACTTATCTGACACATCCCTCATGTCCTAGATTAAGACAAGTTTATAAGTCAAGATGCATATCGCTTTGCAGCTTTAAATAAGAGCATATATAGCATCTGTTGTATATGTTGTAATTACAACAATGAAACCACGTTCCACATTCCGAGCTAGAATGCTATCCTCGCACGCATTTTGGCAGGTAGTGAATGCGGTGCAGGCACTAGGTGTCTGCGGAGCTTTTTGCAAAGCAAGTTGGCGATTTTTATCAATGTTTTATGTGACTAATGTGCACTATACTTACCTGCATCCGACAGGGATATTGATTAAAAATACCAAAACAATGTTTCACTATGACAGATTGGATTATACTTGGCAGTTAAAATAACAATTTTGTATGAACTATCTGTCAAGTAAACGATAGTGATAACTTATTTGGATCGTTTGGAACAGGTCTTTAAATGCCACTAAATAAATATAAAAGAAATCAGATTTACAGAATCGAAGAAAGTAAATCAAATGCCTAAACATTATTCGAGCCACCTGGAATACTTAGTCTTATATACCTCATAACTACCAGCTGTCTGATATAATCCTCCGCTCCTCAGCGGTGATGATCCCGATCCCACAATACCCGCTGTTCTCGGGCACGATGTCAGAACTAGGCCTCCAGGCTGCGGAGTACTTCCTGGACGAGGCCCGCGGCTGGGCACTGAGCCCGCGTGAGCTGGAGCGCAGCTGGGGACTGGCTCCAGAGAGGTGCACTGTAAGGGCGCTCGTCGTTATCAACCCTGGAAACCCCACTGGACAGGTAACTTTCAATTTTTTTTCACTATTTTATTTATGGTCTTACTCGTTCACAATATGGGCCAGTAAGGGATGGATTAAAAATATCTTTGTAACACTTCCCGCGCTATAATAATTTCCCGAAAAATCAAGAAACTATTCAACACGACACGTGTTTCGCCCTTACACAGGGCATCTTTAGGTATCTTACCTAAGATAGGAGCCTTAGAACAACGATGTCTTCGCGACCAACGCTGAAAAGAGAGAGATGCACTCTCGAATTGAACATTAGGTATACAGCATAAAATGTAGGGGGAGACATTACTAAAAGCTTTCATAGAGCTTTGAAGTCAACATGGAAAGTTGCTATTCACGATTCTTTGCCACTATTCAACACTTGTGTATATTTTCGAAGAAGTTATGTCTAAAAATTCACCATAAAGATGATTGTCATTTGGTTGATGAAAAACCCCAATAGGCACTGCAATTTGTTACCACTGGAAATCAGTTTTTTGGTCCTAAATGATTCATTACTTCACCTTTCAAACTGAAATACATAATTGTAGTGGAGACAGAATATCTGGCACCTACACCTGGCGTCTTACTATCATTAAGGTCACTTATTTAACACATACACTCATTTTAACTTTCGTATAAACTCTTCGCTGTCGTATGCCTATACACTAAAACCTTATTTCCTTTTGAAGGGTAATATAATTTTTACTGCCAATGAATAGAAGTCTGCCGCTCATGAGTTCTTTTGTTCTGTTTCGCTGTTCTACCTAATGTGTTTTCAAATCCCAAAAATGTGCAGCATTTCCTTCACAAATCCATTAGAAGCGCGAAAAAATGTTCTCTCACAGGTTGAACAAAAAGGCGATTTCTGTAGCAGCGAGGAAAGCTCAGCTGTTCTGATGAAGGGTGGGTATTAGGGTGGAAAACCACGCGAGGGGCTCGTTTGGGGCTAATTGCTTTTGGGCGGTGCTCGGCGGGTCGGTCAGATTTTCCGTATTAATAGTGTGGCCCGTGTTTTTCTTCCTTACATGATTTTGTAAACAAGTTGGACATTAGGCCGATGGTAATCGCTCGTGATTACAAAGCAGTTTAATTTGTATAGTCGCCGGTGGAGTTAATTGACTCACTAGGATAGGACGTACAAGACCCGTTCTTATGAACTGGTGGGTAATTTCTTAATGGACGCATTTCATCCGTTCATTTTATATTATAATTAAAGAAAGAACATATTATGCAAATCATTTTTGACACTATTCTTGCTACTACATAAAATTATTCTATCACAATATTTTTACGCGTTACGCCACATTCACAATAAAAACAATTTAGTCAATAACAAAAAGATATGTTAAGAAATATAAAACTAGTTACGGTATTGTTAAACTCGTAATAAGAATACTCGTATATCTAAAATTGAGTCAGACCTTTTCAAATAGGCTAGCGCGAGTAGGTACAGGAAATATAAATGTTTAACCCATGTGTACAAAACATGTGATTTCTTTTTCAATTTTAAAATAATTAAATAATTTTATGTTATATTTTATGTTAAATTTTAATCCATCCAAATAAGAGGTAATTAGAATCTATTTCGTTCCTAAAGATCAAATCTAGAAGGATTCCGAGAAAGTGCAGCTTGAATGAATGATAAACAGACGGGAGTGTCTGAGCTTGAACGAAACTAACTAACTAAGGATCTCTGCCTTCCTAAAGCAGAGTACTCACCGGCCATGTTACGTATCCAACCTTCAAGTCAGTACGGCTCATCCACGGTCATCGTGTATCTAGCTGCGAGCTCCCACGCGCATAATGCGAGCCGCCTTTATACACGGCTAGATGAGTACCCTGCTTAAGGTGCGACAATATGTATAAATTGAGTTATCTTACTGAATAAAGTTTTATTGTGATATGGTTGATTAATGAACTAGGTAACCCTTGTAGGCCGGAGATAATAAAAAGCAATACCCGTCTCGTCAAAGTAACTTTGCAGAATTAACGAGGCGCCCGGGCTCCCTCTCCCCCCCCCTTCTGCCGCCCCGCGCTCGCTGCTCTAACTTTATCTGCGATTCGCTAAGATTTTCACTAAACTTCTCACTTTTACATGAAAATACAGATTTACATTTCTTGCTTTGCAAAAATGTATAAAAACTAAAATCTTGTACGTTCAGTGATAATTTTTCTATTATTGTGTACTAATATAATTATTATATGATAAAATATTTTCTTAGCATTTTTATGAATTAGTTAGTATGCATTTTTTTGAAATACATTTACAGGCTGACAACTTAACAATCTATGTAGCAATAATGATTCAGTTCCAAGATTAGTATCATTTAGAACAATTGCTATGGATACTAAACAACGGATAAAGATATATAAATCCTTTTTTTTACAACTACAATATCTGAACTTTTGTCCTTAAAAATTGTTGATCTATTCAGTATGGTGTCACCCTAACTAAAAGGCTTTTTGAAATTGATGGGATTGATGAAAAGAGCTTGCAAGTAGTTTCACAGACTTACTTATAGAAATATTACCTGTTGCCTACGGTATTGTACAAAATATATTCGGTGTATATATTCGTTATTGCACAAAAAAAGACGAAGTACAAAGGTGGACTTATTTCTAAAAGTAATCTCTTCCAGTCAACCTTAACTGAAGTGCGAGAGTGAGTAGTAGTTATCTTATCTTATGAATGAATGAATGAATGAACATTATATTGTATACTAAATATAAAAAAAGTAATAAAACAATATATGGTACAATGGGCGGCCTTATTTCTAACAACAATTTCTTCCTGGCAACCTTATCTTATCGCGGGGGGCATAGACTAACTGTGGCGCACTTTGACCCTTATGTCGGATATTTTGTGCATCATCTTTTGTGAGTAGTATTTAGTATGAACTTCTAAGTGATATAGCTACTATCTATTCATAGAATGAACTTACAATAATCGATTAAGTAGTTTCATAATTTACCATTCCCAAACAAACCTCTTTAAAATAGTAGTCCCTACCAGAGTCCGCTACACTTCGCTCCAGTTCATTCCTAGTTTTTATGTAAATGTTATCACGCGTTAACCGATTTGTTATTCACCTTTTGCGAGCTTAAAACGTCATTCGAGTGTCGAAAATGAGATATTGGGATATTCATATCGGATTACCAGATCGGGGCCGCTCCATCATCACGACCCGGCGTGCAGGCTTTGTGTGTAAGTGATGTAATACCGGGGAATATATTGGTGTACTTACTTACATACACACATAATCCTTCCACTGTTTCCTTTAAAATGCAATTATCCAAATGTGTTTTTTTTTAATAATTTATTTCTTTTAGTTTTCTATTTTTTGTTGTGTTTATATTTTATTTGTAAATTTGTAGCTTGTTTTTTGTTTTTATTTTATTAGTAGAAGTCGTATTTTATTATCGTCGTGTTAGTCTATTTTTTTTCTTGTTTTTATTTATTTTGATATCAATTATTATTGTACATCATGATGTACTTGATGTGACCTTAACTTTTATGTCCATTTAAGGTTGCCTCGAAAAAATTGCTTTAAGCGATAAGGCCCATTGCATATACTTACCTGTTTAATTTTCTTTGTTTTTATGTGTAATCTTTATTATGGTGGTTATGATTATTATTAATATTAGGGGAGCCTTTCAAACCTGAAGAAACCTTGCTGCAACAATTTAAGAGAAATCTATAGTTTTAGCAAAGTTTACAAGCGACATTTGTGCTTGAATGAAGTAATACCGCGTCTGGGAATATCGGTATATATTGATATATTCTCACGCCCATGTTGGGGTTCCCATTTGGGGGGAAACCCCCCAACAGTTAAATATAGAGAGACGATTTTCCGGACTTCTTGGCGGGAAAGTGAAGCGTCATGACTGCAGTGTTGTTTTATTTTCTAAAATTTGTGATATTTCGAACATTCAAGTGTAATAACGGTGGATTATTAACCGTTAAGTGTTTGTGAACATACATGAGTGTTGGTAAATCAAAACAAGCTGTGCAACATCACTTTTCAATTTCTCTCAAGGAGTCCATGTGACTATTATATATACATATGAACTATAATAGTATAATAGACTATAGACCTACATCTTTACTGAGGATTTATTTATTTTTATTTATTGTAATAGGTTGGGGAAAAACTCTTTTCGTATTTTTGTATGAAAAGTCAAGACATTTTTTTCAAAGTTTATTTACATTTATTTACAATATATATGTACCGTTTTGTTGAATAACTTTCTGCCATTTTGTGGGCAGAGACATTATCCCGTTACTGTAGAAACTTTGGGACTTCTGATCAAAAAAACGGGACAAATAGTTTTGGCAGTCCTCTCTTGAGGTCAACCTTACAGAATCTAAAGAATTCTGCAGAGACCGAAACAGGTGAAAATCTGAAGGCGCAAGGTCAGGGCTATATGGTGGATGCACTAGGACCTCCCAGTCGAACTCTCTTAATTTTTGCTGAGTGGCTAAAGATGTGTGTGGTCTAGCGTTATCGTGATGAAAGACCACACCCTTCCTGTTGATCAATTCCGGCCGTTTTCTCTCGACTGCTTCCTTTAATCTCATCAGTTGCTGGCAGTAAAGATCAGAATCGATGGTTTTGCCGGGCGGTAAAAGCTCATAATAAACAATGCCCTTCCAATCCCCCCATACACACAGCATCACCTTATTTCGTGTTAGGCCAGGTTTGGCCACAGTCTGTGAAGCCTGGCCAACTTTCGACCACGACCTTTTTCGCACGTTCTTGTCGTACGTGATCCACTTTTCATCGCCAGTTATCAATCTCTTCAAAAACGGCTCGGTTTCATTACGTCTCAATAATGAATCGCAAATGAGTACACGGTTCATTAAGTTTCTTTGAGTGAGCTCGTGTGGCACCCAAATATCGAGCTTTTTTGTATAACCAGCTTTCTCCAAATGGGTCAAAACTGTTTTGTGGTCAATTCCCAGTTCTTCAGCTACATCGTAACTACTAATATGCCGATCTTGCTCCACTCTTTCAAAAATGGCGTCCATTTTATTCGTAACAGGGCGACCAGAGCGAGGTGCATCTTTAACATCAAAATTTCCGGACTGAAAACGTTTGAACCAAATTTGTGCTACTCTTACTGACACTGCATCAGGTCCATAAACATCACAAATTTTTTTCACTGCTTGAGTTGCATTTTTGCCTTTTTTATAATAAAATTTTAAAATGTATCGAATTTCTTCATTAGATTCACTCATTTTAACGGAGCGAAAAACAAATGAAAAATAGCGGGAAACAACTTTTTTTTATTTTTTTCTTTTCTTTACAATGGAACCTTTTTAATGTTACCAAAACCAGCCAGACACAAATAGTACAGTCAAAAAAATTTTATAATAAGTTTATACCTACGTTATGCGAAAAGACTTTTTCCCCGACCTAATATATAGGGGCTTAGGGGAGGGTATCTCATCTATCATCTTTATCACCACTCATTCTCATTTACTACGATTTATATATTATTAATATATCATTTGCTTCACACTGGCTAAATGTGCTACACGAAGCCATTATTTAAAAGAAAAAAAAAGATTTCCCATGGTTCGTTGTATTGTAGCCGCGGGCGAAAGCTTCTCTAGAATAAATTTAACAAAACCACTCAGAAATATAAACGGATTTTTGTCCCAACAAATCGGAAATCGAACGACGAGCCCGTCTGGATGCAATAAAGGGAAAGTTTCCAGATGAGGGGTATCCGGGTATCGGAGTATCCGGGTAGTGTTGAACCGGGACACCCGCCGCGATCTGCATGCCCAATGAGGTCTGCTGGCGTACTGCAGATGGAAGCAGCAGGCTGGCTTCAACTTAATATTGATATTGACGACCGATATGGCGTGGAGGTCAGTATACCTGCCCTTCACTCCAGAGGTCGTGATTCCCACACAGGACAAATCTTTGTGTGCATAAATATATGTTCTGATCTGGATGTTTCCTATGTATATTAAGTATATATTACCAACAAAAAAAAGTATTAAGTATGTTTATCCGTTCTTTAGTATCCATAACACAAGTTCTTAATGATACTTATCTTGGAACTAAATAATTAGTGTGATTGTAAGAGAATATTTATTAATTATATATTTCATATGAATCGTTCAATTTTACACTCTAACTTGTCGTTCGGTTATGAGCCACTTATTTAATATGTGAGAAGAGTTTCTCAAAAAAATATAAATAGTTAGTTACGATCTCTACACTTTAACGAACTAATACATGTCTCTTTCTCTTAAAAAGTTAATTGTAATGTTATGTAGTATATAAAGTCAAAACTCGGTTATGTTCCTGTAATGTAAAAGTAAAACAATATTTTTTGTCGATTTTAAAAAAATTACTGTCAATAATATTATAAACAAAATAATATAGGGTGCATAGGGTTTTTAATACGATTTTACGTTACAAACAAGTGAATTTCATAAAATTGGTGAGACTTAAGTAACATCAATAGTTTTAATGGTAGGTACCAGGAATTCTGTCAAGCAACCTTAAAAAGTAAAAAGCTCAACAAGTGCTGCACCATCGAATGATTGTGTTTATTATATAAGGGCCGTGATAGAGCCGTCTTTCTGTCTGCTCAGAGCCATTTGCGGTGTAGCCGAGACACGTACACTTGTATCCCGTCCGGGTTGTCGACAGCCGTATGGTGATAAGATGCTATTGGGAGCTGGACTTCAATATCTGCCTGGCATAATAGCCTTTGGATAGCTCTTGAAGAAATGGACTTGTATTTTCTTAAGGTTTCAGTTTCGTATCGACTAATAAACATGAATTTGTTAAAACACGAGGGGCTTCTGGATTTCATGTGCTTCGGATTGATGCCTTAATAATATATTTTAAACTTTCATTGCAACAATCAACAGACTAAGATCTGGCTAATATAATAGTTCCCGATAAGCGGCAATAGGCTCTCCACCTATTACGTGGGACCATCACTAAAATTGGCAAAATGTGATCATACGTAATATGCCTCTGCCTAACCTTTTAGAGAAACAGGCGACATTGTATGTATGTACGAACTTAAAAGGAAATTTAAAAATTGTAATGAGTTTCTGGCGTGTACCATTTTAGAAGAGTTAATTATTCCAAATCTGCTTATGTGATCCATTTTCCAACGCGGCTTTTTATTTCTATATACGATATACCACGGCTCTGTTGATTTCGAAAGCATTCAGAATTCTGAGGTTTTATTTTAAGTAACACAGTAAAGTACTCGATACACCTTACCTTACAAGTACTTACTGCTTTGCAGTGGTAATTAAATTTAATATAGAAATTAATGGGACCTAGAAGAAAGACATGAGCGTAGCATTGCATGTGAAATAACTGTAGTGTGTGTAAATTTTATCAAAAATATTATTATATAACCTTACGCCCATGTTGTGGGCAGTCATCTTGTTATAACTATTTAAAAGCCGTCTATGTTGTAGCAAACTTCACTTTTAGCACAGATACCTCTAGAGGTGAATAGGGATCCTACCAAGATCTGAGGAGCCCAAGCCCACCTTACCTGCAAGTGGTGAACCTGCCAAACAACGGACGAGGCTCTTGCGAACATAAACGTGCAGGTGTGATATTATGTCTATGACCTTTAGATGATACGTGTCAAATAATGGAGGCTAGTCCTTCGTCCACATTGTCACCAGACCAGATTCCATTTCCTTAGTCGCTTTCTCCGACAGCCTCGGACAAGACATGGAGTGCTAGAAATATTTGAGGGTGGCGCTACCATAGGGTTATCAAAACCATTTCGAATATCTCACATTAAAAATTCAACATAAAGCGTCGAGTTGGCCATCGGAAATAATTAAATTTGATGTTTAAGTAAATTCACATTTCAATTTAGCCCCGGCCTGGCTGAAATCAAATTGGAGAGGATCAGAGATGTCACGACAGGAAGGGATTAACCGGCTCCACAGATTTGTACAACTGATTAAAAGTCACAACTTTTGAGCTCCGAATAAAATAACCTTGAGTTTAATTTTGTAACCAGTATATCTAAGGCAGTATCGTATATTTTGCGATTTGAGTGTCGTTAACCTAGAACATGTGGAGCTATTTTCCGCAGACTCAAAAACTAACTGACAACTGACAATACTCTGCTTCGATAGTTCACAACATATATTTTTAAAAAGGTAAAGCAGAGATAATACGATTACAAAAAATAAAAAATAAAAGTTGATTTTTTAAATTAATTATATTATGCTTAGGTTTGTTGTTTAGAACTCGTTTTAAAGCTGGTTATTTCCTTTTTGAATAAGGATTATTTTCTTCATTAATAACTGTTCTAAATAATTGATGTCTTTTTACTAACTTTAACGATATATTTGACATTCTTCTAGGTCCTTAATTATTATTTGTTCGTCTGAGTTGTGGTTGTCGTACACAACTCAACGATTTATAAAGGCTTAGCATAGAACTCTGTATGCTACTGAATAGGATTATAAACTGTGCCCTCGCAATCAAAACGAAAACCTGAATTTTGACTCGTGTATAATATTTAATTGATGCCGGCTTTATGCAGCTATATTGCGATGGTATTATTCTTCTTTTATTAATAAAGTTGGCTCACACCACGTCGCCCACGTTAAGTACTTTAACTTTTGTAGTAAGCAGAAACTACGTTTAATTCGGTGAGATATTGACACATATAATTTAAAAAAATACGAGTAAGTCTACTGGTAATTTTGTACATTGTTAACATACACACCGTACCTATTTGGAACTCTTTAGTTCCGTGAACGTTTCCAGTACCTAGAACCATAGCTACGAGCGCATTAATAATACATTGTATTATTAATAACGAAATAAGTGACTTGCGTGAAGATTTCTGGGAAAGTAAGTTTCCCGCAACAACTTATAGACTTTGTGATTAGTTACATTACTTTGTATCACGTAGTGCCTGAGTCATAGCAGTTATTGCGTTTTATTGGATCATATTGGCTAGTTAGGCTCGTTAGGAGCGAATTGTGGCCATATTAGACCTACTCTCCTTCATCATTATGTGTTATTTATATCAAATACAATGTAAAGGTATATTCGTTTACCTGATGGAAAGTAATTACATACAACAACAATTCTGGGTAGGAAAACCCTATTTATATTAAGTATTTATAAAAGAAAAGTATATATGAACGTTTATCCGTTCTTTAGTATCCATATCACAAGTTCTTAATAATACTTATCTTGGAACTTCGTTGATGTAATCGTCAAAAAATATTTATTATTTATTTATTTTATTCATAACAATTACAGAATTCATAGAATTGACTTAGAATCTTCAATTTGTTGTATTTCTTCATCGCTTCTTTTAAGTTCATAATATTCTAATAGCTCATTTAGCGTTATATGTTTCAAATGTTAAGAAGAGCGGAGACTTTTTATACTTCATTTTATGCTTAAAAGCAGATTCTGGTCACTTGTTACTTATATGATATTTGAAAGTAAATAAATAATTTTGAATTCGAATATACCGAGACATCAGTTGTTGTAGAAACGAAATGATACTACCACAGATAACAAAATCTATACTGGTACTAATATTCGGCGGTAAAATCCTAATTAAGTTAAAAAAAAACTTTTTTTGAATATTGCAATTTCAGTCTAGTTTAAGCAATTATATCATTAAGCAAAATTCGTTGTCGTTTACCGAATAGATGGTCAAGACCTCGTCTGTACTAACGTAGGTACAGACTACACTTGACTTGTATACACTATTCTTTGAGATTTGTATTTAAATATATGTCTTTCAACAGGTGCTAAGTCGAGAGAATATAGAAGAGATCATAAAGTTCGCATACGACAAGCGGCTCTTCATAATGGCCGACGAGGTATACCAGGAGAACATCGTCAGCAAGCCCTTCTTCTCCTTTAAGAAGGTAACTGGCTTGAATGAGGAATTATAGATCATCTAGGGCCTATCCATGTCCCAATGGTACAACAATACTCGGCCGTGGCTGCCTTATTGCGTATATCATATGTACTCTCATGGCTGCAAAAAGTTTCGGCAGTCTTGGACAGTCGGCCGCCTGCCTGACAACTATCTGTGTGTTGATAGTGGTTAATCTCCAAACCAGATGACAGGACTTGACAGAGTTTTAGTCCATTATGCTATTGAGCTAACTTTCACGATGTAGGTAGTAAATCTGGGAATCGCACATATTATGCAGGTTCGAAGATGGGGTGGTAAGTAGACGTAAAAATTTATGATGATTTAACGATTTTACTTTGACTAAAAACTCCTCCTATATCAATCCGCACTGGGTCTGCGTAGTGGAGTATAACATGGTCTCTTTTATCTTAGTTTGTGAGAGAAGGCGGTGCTCAGTAGTGCGTCGGTAATGGGCTAAGATTACGATGATGGTTTTGACTAACGTAGTTTATATTCTGTTGCATTAATAAAAAGTTGTATGGTTCAGGTGATGCACGAGCTAGGTGCCCCGTACTGCAATATGGAGCTGGCGAGTTTCATCACCAGTTCCAAGGGGTGGGCGGCGGAGGGCGGGCTGCGCTGCGGGCTGGTGGAACTGCTGCGACTGGCCCCGCCCACGCGCGCGCTCTTTTCAGCCACTCGCGCGCTCGCGCAGTGTCCCAATGTGCTGGGGCAGTGCGTTCTAGACTGTATAGTAAGTATTACCACACTCAGTCTTTACCCACATTTCCTCAGCAGTTTCAAGGGCTGTGCTGAGGTAGAACTGCTGCGGCTGGCCCCGGCAACGTGCGCGCTCTTCGCCGCCACGCTTGCGCTTGCGCAGTATCCCAATGGGCTGAGGCAGTGTGTGCTTGATTGTATCGTGAGTATTACCAAAACACACTCACTCTTTATTCACACCATGGATGTGTGTAAATTCTTAAGGTATATAGAAAAAAATAATCCATGCATCTGAAAAAAATTAAAATGTTATGAAATGTATATAGGCATGTTCCGAGAACAGTAATTAATATGAATGTTACCTCCCCCCGAAGGAAAGAGGTCGACCGAAATAGAGATAATGATGAATAACCACCATGAGTGAAAGGGAAAGACATGCTACGCCGACCCCAGATACACTGGGAGCAGGACAGAAGAATGCTGATGACGAACAGAATTTTAGACTTTCTTGCTAAATCCCTAATACAATTCAGACGCTTTTACGTTAAGAATATATAAAAGTTCATCCCACTATTTTAATCCTACGTCTGTTCTTCCGTCATTTGCTATAGGTATCAAATACGATCTGTTGTCTGTCCGTCTGTTTGTTATCGTTCATTTCACGAGAGAATAGCTATTGAACCGGAACTGGTAGACAATTCAAATGTTAACAATGTATTTACGTTTCTAAGGAGTAAAAGATTTAAAAAAATGGTTTCCTTTTTCATACAAGCAAGCTTAAGACATGAACAGGTAGGCTACATACACAAATAAACTCGTATGGGAACTGGAGCATGAGGTAGGCTCAGAAGAACCTGTGTTACAGGTCACCAGATTTCACACCTAGAACGATAACAAAAAAATAAACACAGTACATTTCAACAATTAAGAAGCTGACGTATTATTTGGTTTGTTTCCCGCAGATGCGGCCGCCTCGTGCCGGCGACGCGTCCTTCCCGCAGTTCTGGCGCGAACTGTCCCGCGTGCGTCGATCGCTGGCCGAGCGCACTGCTCAGGCCGTCGTCACCTTCAACGCCATTCCCGGATTCTCTTGCAACTCTATCGATGTGAGTACAGTTTTAAGCTCCTAGAAACTCCATAGGGTCCAAATACAACCGTGTCAGCTCATTATCATCATCACAGCCATTAGAAGTTCTCTACTGAACATAGGCCTTCCCAATCGTTTTTGTCGCTCAAATACTTTCAATTGCAAATTTTAATGACAACATAAATCACTAATCACCTTGCACAGAAAATGGCTTAATTAATTTGCTAACATTTAAATGACCTGCATTACTAACCCAATTTATATATTTGGGCTTTTACAAAATAAAATTTTTATTATTATAATCGTCATTTATTGATCACTTATTATCAAAGTAGCAAGAATCTTTGTATCCATACAATCTGTATTTGTAAGCATTTTTCTAAATGGGCTACTGTACTGATAAAAGGGATTGTAGTCGATTTTGTGCTTCGTAATAAATCCTCTCGATATTTCATGGGATCAGAGCACCAATATCATTCTCAATACTCGACTGCAGTACAGGGACGTCCTTGTATGTGTTTATATAAGTGTGTGTGTGTGCGGCAGGGTGCGATGTTTGCGTTCCCGCGCGTGACGCTGCCTGCGCGCGCGCAGCAGGCGGCGCGCACGCTCAACATGGCGCCCGACCACTTCTACTGTCTGCGGCTGCTCGAGGAAACAGGTCTGTATGATACCTTTCGTTCTAACACCTTTAAATATAACAGCTTTATTTACAATCCCTTTATTTTGGTTCCGGCTACATGACTACATCGGCTTGACCTATAAGCATTGCTTGGCTTAGCAAACTCAGAAAATCCTTCGGAATAATCCTACGATATTTCATCTTATCAATGAAGGTTTTAAGTGAAATCGTACCGAATAAACGAATGCGTATTCCTGAACAAAATTATAAGTACTTGTACAGTATTTCAAGGTTCATTTCTAGGCTGGCAGTTTTACGACTCATGAATATTGTTCCGTGATTAAATATGTAAAAGAAAGCGCGATGTTGAGCTCCCTATCAAATTTACATGGGGCTCTGCAAAAAGAGTCTGAAACGGCTTTTAGAAGGTCGGTCGGCAACGCACTGGTGATACATTTACATACATATTATCGTTAGAAATTAAGAGGAGTAGGGAGTAGAGTAGATCTTAAGTACTGATAGATATTGTTAAATTACACCAATTATTTTAGTTCCAAGATAAGTATCATTAAAAACTATACATAAATACTATTTCTTTTTGTAAATAAATAATTAATATACATAGGGATTTAAATTAATATACTTTTTGTAAATAAATAATTAAATACATCCAGACCAGAATAATTCTGTTCATGCACACAAATATTTGTCCTGTGTGGGAATCGAACCCACGACCTTGGAGCGGAGAGCGGGTATACTCACCACCAAGCCATATCGGTCGATGTGATCAAGAAGTGTTACCTCATCCAGCTCTAATTATTTTTATATCTAGTTTCATGACAAAACCAGTTTAAATACAGAAGCGTTTGAACACATTTTAAATTACCTTTTTTTGGAAATTTATGTAAAAAAAATATTTTTCCATATTCAGGAATATGCGTGGTGCCTGGGTCGGGCTTCGGGCAGGAGGCGGGCACGTTCCACTTCCGCACCACCATCCTGCACCCCCACGACGAGTTCCAGCACATCCTGGACTCCATACGCTGCTTCCATCGCAACTTCCTCCAGCACTACGCTGATTAGCACTTCATTTAATGACGGATCTCACGAGGATGATAAGACAGTATTTATTGATAATTGCTAAATTAAATATGTACGTCTGAACGGAGTCGAACTTAAGTAGGTACTGATAGAATAATAATATATAAATAAAATAGGAAGGGTAAAATGTTATAAAAACAACTATTATTCATTCGAACAAATGAAATAAACACTTGCCTACAAAACTCAGCACTACACTGTTTTTTTTCTTAGTTATAGAAGTCAGAGATTTCAAATAAAAACTTTTTATAACAAATTTATTTTTTAGAAACTACTAAACTATAAATTGGTAACATTTTTAAGTAAAAGAATAGTAAAAAAATGGATGTTATTTAGTCAGTAAAAGTCTGACACACCCTCCCGCTCCACCCATGGCTTCTCATACACCCTTGTGTGCTCACGCTTATTAGCCTTCTTACACAATTAGCATATCAGCCTTATAAAGTCTACTGCTGAACATTGGCCTCTCCAATAGATTATATTATACTGGGGGTATTTGTCGAAAATCACCACGCTGGGAAGGCGGACTGTTGATCGCAGTTCAAGCCACAAAGTACAAGCTTGCAGTACAAGCAGGCCTACCGCCGAATTCGATGGATTACCGGTAATCCATCTAGATCAAACTTTGTTTTGCGTTCATTAATCCGTACCGGGGAATCTGTCGACAGCCCCCTCTCATTCATGACCTTCAGTCCGTGACAGACCAATAGACCAATTCGAAATCCAATTTGCCTTATAATCTATTGCCATCGAACTCGGCGGTAGGCCCCCAGTACGCAGGATGACGCTGCTGCCCATCATCCGGTAGGATTTCTATTCGTCGACTCTTATGATATGAGATGAGAGAGGGTGGCTTATTCTAGGCCTGTACCACACGGCAAACACCCGTCGTTTGAATTTCGGGTGTTTTATATAACAGCCCCAGTATTAGCATAATTGATGCAGAACAAGCATTTCACCATCAATAACCGCCGCAGCCCCGAGCCAGTATTTGTATGACAATGGCGTGTCGGCGGCATGTTAATTACCCGATTGGCTGTTTGTGCCGCGTTGTCTTGTCGGCTGACACATGTTGCTAATTACTAATGAGCTAATTTGCAGTATTGTTGAGGTTAGCTCTGACTATGTTTGATGTAGGAACCTGATTGTTTAGCTATTTAACAGGCATTAAGTTATTATTAGAAGCGCTCTGCGATGCTCGGTGGTCGGAAACGATAGCCGAAGTACAGCAGAGTTTACAGAGGTCAGTCCTTGGATGGGTGACCGTTTGTGTGACATTTGATATCGAGCGCTTCCGTGCTTCGGAAGGCACGTTAAGGCGTTGGTCCCGGTTATCACTAAATGTGGTAGTCGTTAAGCCATGTTAAAGGCTTATGGGCGGCTTGAAAAATTCTAACAGGAGGACGCCACACACCTGCCTCCGCCAATCCGCACTGGGTCAGCGTGGTGGAGTATGACCCAATACCCTCACACTTTGATATGTGAGAGGAGGCTCGTGCTCAGTAGTGGGACGTTAATGGGCTGTGATGATGATGATGAAGTTATTATTTATGTAGACGGTGGATGTAGGCGACTCAGGATCGCGCATGTGGAAACCTATTGCATTAATCATTATTTAAAGTAGACAGTTTAATATTGCTGCACTCTTACAGGATTTATGTAAATTATAAAGTTACATAGTGTTCAGTTTTTACTTGTGACATAAATTAATATAAAACTAGTCTCAACTAACGTAAGTTCATTTTCACTAAGAGATCCAACCAAGTTAAAGACAGCCATGTAGATGTAGTATGCATAAAATAATAGTCTTATAATATTGGGCCAACTTATTATAAGTTGCCCTAAGTAATAAGAATAAGAGAGATGCCATTAAATCGTTTCAAAATGAAGCTACGCGAATGGCTCATTCATTAATGTTTTTATTCTTTGTGAGAATTTGAAAATGTCTAGTGTGGCCGCGTATTGATAATGTTAAATAATACTTTTTCTCCTACTTAATTATTGAATGTAACTGACCTGAATTAAATTAGATAATAATATAAGTGAGATAAATTTAACATTTGTAATGCTTTATTTGTAACCATGTCACCTATTTATCTTACACTTTCAAATAAATATACTTTCAACCTTTAAGAACATTAAGTTCATAAGATTTTTTATGTTTATATTCCATTTCTTTTAAAGACTATTAGTTTTTTCTTATTCTGTTGGCAAACATACTATTTATCCTATTAAAACAATAAGCATGTTAATATGTAATCTGTGATGTGGCGGACGGCTGCCAGGACCCACGCCTGAACTTTAATGATGTCTGGATACACGTGTCTCGATAGGTTAAAAAGATTACTACATTTTACTGTCGGTATTAAATATAAAGTGAAATATATTATTGCTGTTATGTAAATTATTTTATAATATGAATATAATAAGCTGTTAATTATATTCTAAGAATTTGTCACTTTTATATGAATAAACGTTTATTACATTTTTTTTAAATATTGTTATTTTTGTGTTTTTATTTATCATACTAAATTGTAAATCATCATAAAAAATTAGCTGTATTGCAAAAAGAAAATCAACATAACAGAGAACCAAAAAAAAACGCTTAACTATTTAGTAAATTAAAATAAGAAGCGGATTGAATCTTCACATATATTTATATAATTTACTGTTTTTTGACGAAAATATATGAAAGTCACATAGCATCCGTTTATCAGCGAGTCACACGAGACCATCGTAGCACTGCTGGTAGTCGCTGCAGAGCGTGTGGATCTGCCGCCCTCGGAAACCAGCCAGCTCCTTCAGGAGGAACTTGCTGAAACGGTACCTGATGAGGTCCTCGTCAATCATCTTGTTGCCCTAGTGGAACAAGTAAATATTGTTGTTGTAGATAATATAAAATTCAACTATATAATAAATAAATGTTCTCTTACAATCACATCAATTATTTAGTTCCAAGATAAGTATCACTAAGAACTTGTGTTATGGATACTAAAGAACGGATGAACATACTTGAATACTTTTTTTTTATAAATACATATTTAATATACATAGGAAAACACTTAGACCAGAACAAATATTCATGTTCATGCACACAAAGATTTGTTCTGTGTGGGAATCGAGCCCACGACCTTTGGAGTGGAGTGCGGGTATACTGACCTCCACGCCATATCGGTCGTCAATAATAATTTTATATAAATTCTAGGGAGCCTCAGCAAAGTTTCGTTTAACAACCGAAAACGATTTTTTTACTTGATGAACTTACATTATTATATTTAAACAACAACGCCTTATGTCAAGTAGGTACTATTTAACAAACTCAAACGAAGAATTCTAGATTTCACCAGAATTATAGAATGCAATATCTCTCCTATTGCTTTCTTCAATTATTTAACCGCACCGCCGGCGTATTTTTATCATCGGGCTTTATCATAGTTTTTTCCATTGACTTATCCGTTCACCTGCCTAGTTTGCCAGCGCCTAATAAACGGTTGTAAAAAATATCAACCGACAACACAGAAGTCGATATAAACACTTAAGAATCATGTTTATATTTATATCGATTCACCATATTAGCCCACAAACATCCCACTGCTGAGCACCTAAAAAACGACGCAAGAATTGTACAAAACAAGGTGAGAGAGATCAGACTGTTGTTGCTGCTAGAACTCTTGTTAGAATTGTTCAAGCCGGTGGGCACTAGTTTAGAAAAGCGTCTACCACGTGTAATAATCACCGGGACCAGTGGCTTAACGGACCTTCCGAAGCACGGAAGCACTTTACTTTAGGTCATACATATAAAATTTTCTGGATTTGGTCACGAAAGGTCTTACGTGGTATTCCTCTCCCAACATTCCCATTCACTTGCCCACTCATTACCACCTATCTATCTATCTATAGTGCCTAGACACAGCAGCATTTCGTGGCAGTTTCTGTTACTCAGTTACAATAAATAGTGTTTCAATTAAAACCTTTAAATTTACATACAAACAATATTTACTGATTTCCCAAAAAGATAAAAGTGTAATGTTAATAATACCAATAATGATGACATAGATTGATGTCATTTATAGTTTGTCACATTTTTACTTCGATGTCTGGTTGAGTTATCTGCATTTCACTACCTATTCGATTCCTCTTTTTCATTCTATTCATATATGTACTTAATACTTTTATTTTAACTTTTCATATGCATATTATATTATTCCATTCCTTTACACAAATTTCTTAGTGTCCACGGAAGAAAAGCGTCGTGACATCGTGTGGTGTCCGACACTGCTGCGCGGGGGCACCGTTTCAGTACTTAGTATATGTTTTAATGTTGTTTTCTTCATGTGTAAATTTAATCGTTTCTCTTTTTCCGTGTACCTACTACGTTTATTTGTACTAAATGAATTTATTTTCTCTTCTTCTTTCTTTCTAATGTCAGTATTGAAGAAGCCTACAAATTCATATGAAAGCGGGTCACTCACCATTACCAACCATTTCTATTATGTAAAGGTCTGCACTTTCCATCTGAATCTCTCCGTTGTCTAGGACACTGGTTACAATGAAACAAAACAATAATTTCTGCTTCACGTACCACAAGGATCTCTTCGAAGACCCTGACGGACACTTTCCTCAAGTCGATGAGCGAGGCATCTAGCAAGTTGCGCCAGAGGACCTTGAGTTCGTCCTGATGGCTGCATGGGTCCTCGCGGTAGAGCAACGTGGGCGAGGTTTGGTTGATGTAGTAATTTCTATAGGGACAATTAAAGGTTTATAATACTGCACGTGCGGCGATCTTCTGTGTGCAATTTAACAACGAGCTCTTCTGTGCCTCGGAAAGCATATGAAGCCGTTGATCCTTTTTTTTTGTTTTTTATTTACGTCGGTAACAAAATGCCTTTACGCACTGCCTCCCGGCCAAAGGGGGGACCGAGAGAGGAGTGTGAGACTCACTGCGGCAGACGCGACCACCAGCAGTCCTACCCACTAAAAATCTTCCGACGAAGCCCACCGCTGTTGAAAAAGGGGCGGGAGGCCAGTGCCAAAGTATAAAGATTCTGACACCCCGCCCGCTGCCAACATCTCCCGGATCAGAACCGGGAGGACCTCCTCAGAGAGGCGCAGTGTGTCGCGCCCCCCTACCTCCTGTATCCTGGTTATCACTATAAGAATAGACGGCTACTGTAAAACGAAGTTATTTTTAAAAATTACTTGTGATGTATCGTATGACATTCATTGACATTATACTATAAGGATGCGTGGTTCTCGCATCAGCATTTTTGCAATTCATTGAATCATACTTTTCTATCATAAAATGAGCACTCACCAAAAAATCACACGTCCTCATACATCATTACATTTCTTAATTAGAAAATAAAAACTTCATCTTTTAAATCTATCTATCGTTTAAACTATCAGGTAGAGACTGGCTCATATATACCTACATACTACATATGACATGACATATTGTCATGATAGCTAAGATAGATGACTGAGCCTTGTTCTAGTGATATAACATTTTTTTTTCCAATGTGTCACGTCATAATGACTACAACTGCCTGATGGTCGACTGCTAAAAAAAAAAAAGCGCTTCATACCGTGAAATAATCACTGTACAAAGCGTATCCACACACCACGGCCTGCTAAAATGTCGTTTCACGCCCCGCTTAAAAGACCCGGGACCATAGGAAATAGGAAACACATGAGCCGGCAGCGAATTCCAGAGCTTAGTGGTCTTGTTCAGAAACATCAATTCCTTGTTATAATTTAAGCACAATTTGTTGACAAGTTTCTATCCCAATTCTTCTCCACTCTAGCTCCTGCCCGTAATGATAGGGCTCGTTCCTTTTTAGTTGTCTTGATATTTATGAGTCTTCCATCGGAGCTCAGAGTAAACTATTTACTCTGAGCTGCATTACAAATTGTCTTGAGGTGAATAGAAAATTTAATCACAGAACTACGGATAACTTCTGTTTATATTATAGGTCCGTAGACACAACACAATACAATAAATGTTAAAGGGAAAATTATAATTGTAGCAAACAACTTACAGCCCTTGCAACAATATATGTTTAAAAAAATACTTAACCAATGGAACACCTGTATTCAGCGGATATGTTGTGGAATAGAGTCTCGAAAATGTAAGGACCCTCTCTAGAGACATATTTGAATCTAACGGGGGCTTGATTGGCCACCACCATATCATTGACCAGCTGCTTGGCGCCGTGGAAGAGCTGGAATAAGAAATATTTTGTTAAACTAAAACTAAGTTCATAATTATTTTTCTTTTTTATGATTTTTTTGATTTTACAATGATTATTTTTCGTTATGAAATCGATAAACTTGGATGCATGAATTTCTACAAGCTCTGAAATTCGAAAGGCTGCTTTACGGACTTCAATGGCACGTTAGTTTCAATTGTTAAGAAATTGATTGTAATTCAATATGAAGCAAGATAGTTAGTCATTAAATTTCTTGACAAGATTGTTTCAGATAGTTAATAAAAAGATGGACTGTGCCATCGAGATGAACGACAACGTATAATTGTAGATATTGATGAATATAAAAACATGTTTATAGGAAATGTGTCAATATACGAACACGTCTTGTTCGTGGTCTGCTTAAAATCAATCAATAAATGTTTATCGTTTAGGTAAATAGTCTGATTCTATCCGACGGTTAGGAGTTACATTTTTAAACACGATTGTACTTTTACCATCGTGTGCGTACATACATACATTTATTTTTACAAAACTCAAATTGTATAGTTAATTATTTAAAGAAACTTGCAGAGAATACAGCCTCACTGTTTTGCCGCTACTATAGGTACAAAACATTCGTAAATCTTACTTAGATAATATAAAAACTTCTCTAGTTTATCAAAAAACGCTATTCGGTAATTGGAAGTACTAATGAAGTCTGTTTGCAGCAGATGGAAACGGCCGTACGATCTGATATAGGCCCTCCGTGATACGGAGTGATCCTTTCCAATCACAGGCCGCCTGCAATTGGTTCCATTGGAAAATTATGGTAAAGCCGTTTGTTCAGCAGCGGACTTTCTTGGGCTCAGGATGATGATGAAATAATAAAACGAACCCTAGTAAATATAAGCTAGTCATTTGAAACTTTTCAGCAA
This sequence comes from Musotima nitidalis, assembly GCA_949126915.1. Lineage (NCBI taxonomy): Eukaryota > Metazoa > Arthropoda > Insecta > Lepidoptera > Crambidae > Musotima > Musotima nitidalis. The sequence goes on from OX421429.1 coordinate 18,490,621, forward strand.
TTTGTGACCTTACCTTTGTACACTCATTCATCATGTTGCTAAGCATAGCATTAAACTGCGTCTCTTCAGGAAACTGATACGGACACTGGACAAGTGTGGGCGCAGTCACATTCTCTACTTTCGTAGTAGTCTTATCTATATGAACATCTGCCCAGCTATATTCTTCTTCCATACTTGTATGATTTAGTTCAATGCCTTGTCTATTAATTTCTTCGTTTATAGTTTTCTGGTCTACCTCTAAATCAGCTCTGTTGATGGTTTTAATATTTAGTATTGTTTGATCTACCTCGATTTCTGTTCCCTTCACTTCACCTTCCAAAATTGTCTCACCTTGTTCACTGTCAGTTCTGTTTTGAACCACTTTCATGTCAAATGAAAATTTACCAGCCATCGAAATATTCCAGCTCCAACTGGGCACTAAAACGAATGCAAACAGAAATACCTGCCTATCGTCTTTCAGTGGCATTTTCCAAGCAGATGGTGATAAAATTGCTACATATCGCGATAAGTGTCCATAACAAGTTAAGTGTAAAACTTTTATTGGTTCCGTGAAAGAGTGTTGGTGTATGTGGTGTGAGGCTTGGTTTGCTAAATTATACGTTAGGACTTTTGCAGGTAATATTCATTCACGAATCACGATCACGAATTCTTAACGGCGATGATTTTAATATGTATAATAACTATGATCGAACATTTTAGTTTTAATTTAGAGATAAATAAAATGTTTTTTTTCAGAGAGATAATATATGTCATGCGCCGATATTTTTTTTAATTATTTATTTAGTACACATAGAAATATACATACAGAAAAACTAAAAACTAATTGGATACAGGGTACAGCTTATTCCAAAAAGAAATATCTTCCTGCTGGCCCGCGATATGAAAAACTTAAGGTAAAACTTGCTAGTATGTGCGTTGTAATACAATAAACACAAGGGAGACAGTTACAAACAAAATAACAACAAATATAGTTGTACAAGTCTACATCTTGTAGATTGGACTTAGCGTCAGCGTGGTCAGCGGCGAGTCAGCCCAGTTGCAACATCCTCGTGCAGCGTCGGCACTTTACACAGACGTTGCACATCTTTATATCTTTATATGTGTACACAACATGTAATTAATATATAAACCATACAATTATAAGCAATAAATTAGATTTCAACCGTCCGTGTTGAGTCTCATTCCTCTCTCTACACCTCCTACTGTCGGCCGGGGCTACACCCCGGTACAGTTCCTTCCCTTCCTGCTGGTGGCCAGGGCACCCCCTGGTACAGCATTCCCTTTCCTTCCTGCTGGTGGTCAGGGCTACCCCCTGGTACAGCAGTCCTTTCCCCTCCGCTGGTGGTCAGGGCTACCCCCTGGTACAGCATTCCCTTCCCTTCCTGCTGGTGGTCAGGGCCACCCCCTGGTATAGCAGTCCTTTCCCCTCCGCTGGTGGCCAGGGCGACCCCTTGGTACAGCACTCCTTTTCCCTCCGCTGGTGGCCAGGGTACCCCCTGGTACAGCATCTCATCCCTCCTTCCTCTTACTGTACGAGTGGCGAGCGGCGGCTTACAACCGCAAGCGGACCACCGTACATTATGGTCCTTCGAACCAAATTGAACTTTATTCCCTAACACCTACAGTCTAAACTCATTTTGTCTCTGCATACACATTATTTATTAACACTACATGTATTTAATGTTTCTATTAATTGCACAATATAAATTGACATCATTTTAAAAATCTTAACATAACATAATTCTGTAGGTAAACAATAAACAGTCATGTTACGAAATAATTATTTTTACATTTTACAATGCATTTCTATTGAGCAATAAACGTCTCACGTTACAACGTATGTAACGTAGCGTTAATGTTGATTATCTTTTTACAATACATATATTTCTACACTTATAGACTTAATAGTTTTATTAGGTTTTATAGTTAGTTTAGTAAAATAATTTCGTAACATTTTGCTAACAATGTATAGTTAAGTCGCCTTGGGTTGTCAAGAACTGGCACCAAGAAATAACTTTAATTTTGGGGAATTTGAATACACAGCTCTGTTCTGCATATAATTTCAACTTAACTTCAATATTCTTACCAACCAGGAAGGATAATGAGCTAACAGCTTAGTTCTGCATTTAGACTTGACATTTAATATCCTTACCAACCAGGAAGGATAATGAGCTAACAGCTCGGGGAATTTGAGCAAACAGCTCAGTTCTGCATTTAGACTTTACATTTAATATCCTTACCAACCAGGAAGGATGAGCTAACAGCTTAGTTCTGCATTTAGACTTTACATTTAATATCCTTACCAACCAGGAAGGATAATGAGCTAACAGCTCGGGGAATGAACAGAACGGAACATGAAGTGTAAACAAAGAACTAAAACCTAACAACATAACAAAAAGTGAAATTTTAAATGTTTTTTAAGAGAAGCAACGCTGGAGCAATTCTGAACGTGCAAGGGCAGATCATTCCATAACCTGACTGCATGAACTGAGAAAAAATATGAAAAGAAATCAGACTTGTGAGGAGGTAATTTAAGGAGGTAACGAAGATGAGGTCTACAAGGAGCATCGCAAGTGTGGAGAGTAGGAAGGATTAAAGAGAACAATATAGAGGAGGCAAAGAATTAGGCCGAGTATTCCTGCGTAACCTGATTGGGAGCCAACATAATTGCTTACGGAAGATCGACACATGGTCATACTTCAGAAGATAAATCGGATGCAGTTGTTTTGCAGGCGTTCGAGCTTGTCCAAAAGTTCCTCAGTAAGGTCCAAATAACAGGTGTCTGTGGAGAAGGAGAAGGGATTGAGCTAAGGACACTTTTGTAACTAATGGAAGAAAATCTTGAAGGCATTTGAGAGAGTGGATGGAGAAATGCACTCTGACATTGACTACATGCGCATGCCATGACAGATTAGCCTCAAATAATACGCGTAGATTTTTCACTGTAGCCAATAGGAACGCATCGGAACGGAATATTAAGATTATGACTTATCATTTGTTCTGATCAAAGTAAGACATCTAAACTGATGCTGTCCAGTTTAGTGCTTACTTTTGTCTGTACCCACTGAAGAGGTATTTATGATTAAAACCTCTGTTGCAAATTAAAGATATGTACTACTTATAGATAATGCGGGCTATGCAACAACTAAAGAAAATTTGCATACCTATTTCTAAAAAGGCGTTCGCTCTGAATTGAAATTGCGGTAAAGGATATGAGCTCATAGCGTCTGATAAATATAGCGCTGCAATTTTGTAGCGAGGCGCTTATCGGGGATTGCAAGATAAATTCTGTCAATATATATTTTCGCTGCACTCCGACGCTTCTCGCTCGGAATAAACGGATCAGTTTATTTTTCATGTCATTTTGATATCAATATGCAATATAAACGGTTTAGGTATCATGCCCACTGTCTGTTATTACTTTAAGCAAATCGTACAAAGTGAATGTCAGCACTGATAACATGCAGAAAGTGTTCTTACATTTTATTATATTTCAGTAAGTGCCGGGTAGAAACTAGAAACTACCATAACTTTAATGACTTCAATCAATTGAAATAGTAATGTGTTTTCCGGCACTATAAATTTGGAGATGGTAGAGAGAAGAAAATGACTTTGATTGTTGAAATGAAATAACATATAACACGATACTACAACCTTAATCTAAAAATAAACTACATACACATACGTACATACCATCACTGTATCCCAAAAGGGGTATTATACGCCGATATTTCGCCAGTTGTATTAGTAAAAGTAAAGTAAAAGTAAAAGTAAAGTAAAGTAAAAAGTTCTTTATTTCATAAACTATTACATAGCACTTGAAAACGTCAAAACAAAGTATACATGAAATAAAATTTATATCAACCCTGAAATCACGAAGCTTAGATTCACTTACATGCAAATAAATAAAAATTAGGTGTAAGTGAATCTAAGTGCCAATTCCGAGCCTCCGCTCTGTGAGAAGAACTGACAAGAAACTCACAGGCTATGCTCTTTTAAATTATTTTTATTACATGACACACACAGTGTAAATTTGATGATACTGAAAGGGTCCCCCGAAGCTGTAACCAATAAAGTAGCACTAAGGGAACCTTCCATAACAGTCAACTAAGTATGTATTGTGAAACTGAGCTGAGCCTGTACAATAAGGGATGGTCACGACAATGATCTGGTTGACTTTTTATTCTAATATACACATACAAGTTGAAAATGTTAAGCCCAAGCTTGTTTATCCGATAAGTAATCATTAACAGCATAATACCCCTTTTGAAGAAACTGCTTTTTAACTACAGTTTTAAAAGTTGCCAATGGTAGATCAATTATTTCCTGCGGAATTTTATTAAAAAATCTGATACTATTACCCAAAAATGAATTTTTTGTTTTGTGAAGTCGACAATTTGGCAGAGAGAGCTTATTTCTATTCCTAGTATTAAAATTATGTACTTTTGAATTTTTATCAAATGTATTAATGTTTTTGCGAACATACATTATATTATCAAATATATACTGAGATGCAACCGTTAATATGTTAATTCTTTTAAACATCTCTCTAAGAGAATCTCTGGACTTAAGATTATAGATGGCTCTTATGGCGCGCTTTTGTAGTACAAATATATTATGTATGTCCGCAGCAGATCCCCACAATAACATACCATATGACATAATGCTATGAAAATAGCTAAAATAAACTAATCTAGCTGTTTCTTCGTCTGTTATGAGTCTTATCTTTTTGATGGCATAGCATGCTGAGCTAAGCCTTCCGGACAAATCCATTATATGGGGGTTCCACTGCAATTTAAAATCAATATTGATGCCTAAGAACTTTGTGTCATTTAATAACTCGATATTCTTGCCATTCATTTTCAAGTTAGTTGAGACTTTTGTAACATTAGGCAATGAGAACTTTATACATTTAGTTTTACTTGCGTTAAGAGATAGATTGTTAACCGTAAACCAATGTAAAACCTTCGCAAGAGCATTATTTATCACGTCAGAATGATCCTTGCCTCTGTTCACTTTAAATATCAGAGATGTATCGTCAGCAAACAAAACTGTTTCGCACAGATCTCTAGTATAGAAAGGTAGATCGTTAATATAAATTAGAAACAATAAAGGGCCTAAAATCGAACCTTGTGGAACTCCCATAAGCAATGGCGCGCCAGAAGACTCGACTCTATTAATAACTACTTTTTGAGTTCTGTCACTCAAGTAAGATTTAATTAATTTTAAAGAATTACTATTAACACCATAATATGTCAATTTGTTGTTTATTGTTGGTCCCACGTAATAGGTGGCGAGCCTATTGCTTTATTTATAGTTATAGGTTATTTATATGTTACCTATACAAGGTCTCCTATAAATAAATAATCTATGTATCTTAAGAGAAGTTTAAGTATGTTCATATAACCGTGGCCTAGCATTTATAGCAAAAGCTTTGTGTGGTTTGCGGCTAAATGGGTCTGAGTGGGACGTTTGAGCTGAGTGTTTGTTTGATAGTTCGACTTTAACTTGTATTCAGACTGCAGTAGCGACGTATTTGAATAAGTAGTTAGTATTTAGCAGTTCCCGGCCATGGGGGCTGAGCGGCACTTTCGCCCACTTTTGAGGGTTGAGGTCAAGTGGGTCTGACCACACGTGCGGGCCACCATATACAGATGCGAGTTGTAAAAGTCGTGAGAACTTAAAATAATGATTAGCAGTACAATTATGCTGCGTTATTCGTTTTTTTGCATACATACTTAATCTCACGAACATATCAATAAAATATATTATCAAGTTTAAAATTGATACTAAATATAACGGATATTATACATAATCAGTTTCACCCTCACCTATTACGCGGGGACAATAATGTATTAATTAGCGAAATGTCGGTGTATGAGGTGCCTCTGCCTACCCCTTCGGGGACACAGGCGTGATTTTATATATATATTTTTTATTGCACAAAAAACAATAACAAAAAAAAGCCTTACGTGAAAAAGACAAAGTACAAAGGTGGACTTATTTCTAAAAGAAATCTCTTCCAGTCAACCTTAACTGAAGTGGGAGAGATAGTTAGCGGGCATTAATATCACACTACAATATGATAACATTACATATATACAAAAATATGATATAAGATACATATAAGATATATAAACCTACTTAAGTATATACATAAAGAAATACAAGGAAAAAAAGACAAGCTCTATAGCAAGTGCTTCTTTAAGTTTGTCTTAAAAGACGCAATTGAAGGACTGTCCCGGACATCACTTGGCAACTTATTCCACAACTGTGCACCACGGGCAGTGAATGAATTACGGAAGAATTTAGTATTATGTATGTAGGTCTAAGGAGAGGCATATTATGCGCCCACCCAGTTTAGTTAAGTGGCGAGTATTATGCCGCTTACCGGGAACTTTACTACTCTTCTACAGTAGAGTATTTAACAGATTTAGTGTGCTGCTGGCCTAGAACAGTGCCACCTCCTCCAATCTCACGGAGAGTCGTAAGAGTTAATTAAGAGAATTCTTACGGGACTATGGGCAGCGTCATTCTGCGCAATGCCTTGATATGCGATCTTCAACCCGCTTGCCAGCGTGGTGATTATAGGCAAATCTCCAGTAGAATGTTACCTATTGGGAGGCCAATGTTCAGCAGAGGACTTTATAACTTTGTGCCTTTATTTTAGCGTTAAAAGATAACTAGCATACCAAAAAATAAAATTACGTAGATAATACATTAATAGCAACTTCTTTCACGTTTAAAATCAACAAAGAACAAAGTCAACTTTGTTTTGTTGTTTGTTTGTTTCTTTTGTTTGTTGAACAAAGTTAACTTCTTCTGATCAACCCCTGGCCTATGAAACGGAAAGGGATGTGTCATTGGTGACATTGACACAGATAATAAAGGCGCCTCTATCCGGGATTAGCCGGGATTGGACACTTTCGGACTGACGTGACTTCCACGAGCTTTTCGACGGACAGTAAGCCGTGACGAGAGACAACTACCTATATATCTATTACTATAGTTAAAAAGTACTCAAAATCACAGCCCATTAACTTCCCACTACTGAGGCGTATTGGATTATACTAAGATAATAATTAAGATCATATATATATTTTTTAATAATTAATTTATTTGAATCACAAACACACACATGCAGAAACAGACAATATAGACATAATAATCCAATTAAATCAAAAATACACAAACAATAACAGAAATATTTAAAAAAAACCATAACTCACATAATAAGTCCATGGCATAATATGTGCGGCAGTGACGCAAAGGGACCAAAGTTCAGTGATATTTTCCCTCGATGAGAGCAAACACTGATTTTCAGCTTTCACCCAAGGGAGTTGCAGCTTTACGCAGAGTTTCTATGCTACACGCTGACCCAGTGCGGATTGGCGGAGGCTGATGCGTGGAATCCTTATGATCAAGCCACCCAATTAGTCCTCTAACATTAACACATATCATCATCATCATTTCATCCCACTTTCCACTACTGAGCACGAGCCTCCTATAGGAGGTTATTGGGTCATACTCCACCACGCTGACCCAGTGCGGAGGCAGGTGTATGGCGTCCTGCTGATAGAATTTATCAAGCCGCCCATTAGGCCTCTAACATGGTTTAACGACAACCACATTAGGTGATAACCGGGACCAACGGCTTAACGTGCCTTCCGAAGCACGGAAGCGCTTGATATCAAATGCCACACAAACGGTCACTTATCCAAGGACTGACCTCTGTAAACTCTGCTGTACTTCAGTGATTGTTTCCGACCACCTAGCACCGCAGAGCTACGAGCGCTTTGCTTAACACATATGGAGGTAACTTATTAGTAAGTTAGCAAATAGTAGTTACTAAAAAGGTAGCCCGATGTCTTCTGGTTTTAGAGCAATTGCTCGATCCACTTTTTTGGCCGGATACCAAGAGGGCTGATGCAATTTCCACAGCAGTGCTCCATTTGGACCTGCATTTTTCTTCTTATATGCTACCTACCTTAGACTTACTCACAACCTGTACGTACATGTATAGGATGTTAAGTAATTGGATGTGATCATGGTTATGGAAACGTTACTAATGATTTTGATAAGATTTTCGGTATAAACCAATATTTGTGTGTGGGTTGTTCTGGATATTGGAAATATGCATAAAACATCTTACTTTGTATGTTTCTCCGTTAACTAGTAACCACAGTACAAGATTTAGATATTTACCACGACTCTCTTGGGAAATTTTAATCTAAAATACAGTCATCCTGACACTGAAACAGTTTTTAGGTTTTCGCTGTATGCGTTTTTATTTGTTATTTATCTTTAATATTATATTTCATACTTTTCTGTTGTCTTTTGTTTTAATGTTGTGTTCACCTGTTATAATTTTAAATGAAAACATCTTATCTGTAGGTGCACCAAATAAAATAAATAAAGATCTGACAAGAAGCGGTAAATGAGATGATGAATGAAGTCTTCGAATATTTAATATATTTTTAATTTATTTCATCTAAAAAGAAATATTTAATTGCGTTTTTATTTTTGGAGCTAGACGAAAGTTAGCTAAGGGGGAACAGATGTTACTTTTATAAACCTTAATCAGTTATTACATTTCTACAAAAGACGGAAAGACAGATGAAGTCGGGGACTTTCACTACTCATGTCCTTTCAACTGACAAGCAGCTTTACAAACGTCTCGCCAATGACAGGTGAATCTCCACAACGAATAATATTCCTGTTCCATTATCCGAGGTCCTGTTTTTGTTATGGTAATCATAACAGATTAGACGAGCGCCCGTTTCAAAGGCTGAAGAACAAAGCCGGCTGGGAGGCTATTTCACAGTCCCGGCACAAACACAACGGCCGGGGTGGGACCGTGGGCCCGCGGGACCGTGGTTCCGCTCTTCCTGAACTCTCTATCACTCATTCTTATATTGATTGTTCTGATCCCGGCATTTGTTCAATATTCAGTAATTAACCGGAGTTTAATGGCGTTTCCACAATGGGAATGGGTTTTTTAAATGCTGCACAAAATTGTAAAGAAATTATGTCATTATCGGGGAAATATATTTGAATATATCAGATAATTGTACAAAATCAAGACTGTGGGAGTATAAATCACCTGATGATACGCCTTACCTGAACTATGACAGTGATAGCACTGTCATCAAGAGTTTTTGTGACCACAAGGCATCCGTGTGAAAAATGTTATATCTAGCAAATACAAAATGTATATCATCTTTGAAGTCCGATTACATTATGTTTATTATAATAACGTAATGTACTAGTATTATTGAGTATGTCACTGCGGTAGAACTTTACTAGTCGTCCTCTTTCAATGTAGAACTACCGACAACCTTGATAAAGTATTCACAGAAATTTCAGTGGCCAGCGACTGCATCAAAAGATTTCAAGGAAAAATCAACGTTGAAAGTTAACAATCGTCGTAGAAATAATACTTCGTTACTAAAGCCTTTTGCTTCGAACTGAATCGAAATCTATGTAAAATAAAACGATAAAAAACCTTCTATCCGTAGCAAAGGAGCACATTCATGTTCGTGCTTTGCAATAAGTATTCACTATCTTCTGTCTATTCCAACTAAATGCGTACTGAAGACAGAACAATTTCCGTATATCCTCACCATTTGGAGTCAACTTTACTGTTGTGGCTTTAAAAGTCATAATTTGCAGGATCTGGCAGGGTTCGCGGCGTGTGTAGTGTACGTACCCCTAAGTTACGGTTCCGGGAAGCAATTCGACATTTGGCAAATAACTCGAGTCGGTCGCGAGCCAAACGGCGTCGTTAAGTACTAGCCGAGATTAGAATTGTGAGAGAAAGGTTTCGGTGCGCGCTCCTCGCCCCGCGCTCTGCCACATGTATTGTATTGTGTGGGATTTGCTGTTTCATTCTAGATTGGAACTAATGTTCGGTTGTATTACTTCACTTATTGTTTTCGCGGAAGAATAGGAGTTAGGATTTATGTAGGCGAGCGGGAGGAAAAAGATAATATACTCTACTATAGAGATATAGAATCTTTAAGAAATTAGTTGTATAGACATCGGAGGAGCCTAAAATTAAAAAGAATAGTTTGAGCCTCTTTGGCGTTAACCTTTGCACAGCTTTTATCAAAGTAATCTTTCTTAATTTAAAATAACTAACAGTAGCATACATTTATACTTAAAATTTACTTCTAGATAGACTGAGATCAATTTCTTGACCATTAATTATTTAAGCAAGTGATGGATTAAAAATATCTTTGTAATAATTCTCGCGCTACTATGATTTCCCGAAAAATCGAGAAACTATTCAACACGACACGTGTTTCGCCCTTACACAGGACATTTTCATTGTTCTGAGGCTCCTATCTTACCTGAAGATGCCCTGTTTAAGGGCGAAACACGTGTCGTGTTGAATAGCTTCTCGATTTTTTGGGAAATTTTAGTAGCGCGGGAATTGTTACAAAGATGTTCCTAATCTATCACTTGCTTACAATGGATTTCCGCAAAGTAACGCCTGAGTCAATAAATTTTTAATTATTTCCTTCATTCCATTGAAAACAAATAATTGTTGATGTATTATACTTTATTAGTATTACATAAATCCTTTTGACTTTGTTGACATGACCCATATTGATATGATACCGTTTGTCTATTTTGCCGTTAGAAAGCAATGCATTTTTTTTTTTGGGATGCAAAATCATCAAATGACCTTCTCCCGCTGTGGTTGGAGCGGGAGGGTGTTTCAGACTTCTACTGACTAAAAACCATCCGTGTTCCTTCTTGAGCCTGTAACACCAAGGCCGCGGTAACCCTTTCGAACAATCCCGCAACAGAAAGCAATGCTTGGAATGACATTATGTTCTGATTCTAAATGTGCTAGCTTTAAGCCAACCATACATACGAAATCCAAATCCATATTTTACAACGAATTTCAACGGGAACTCCATATTACAATATACAATAACCCAAAAACCGGAATATGGAAGCGCCACTAATTGGTGCCAATATATATAGCTTTGTGGTTGGTGTTCCGTAAAATACGCCACGAATTATAATAACAACTCAATATCGCGCACCTCTAATGTGTAGTGAGTGCTCCGACCGACTACGTGTCTTTGACTTGGCTCGGGGTGCTGTTGTTTGTAATTAGATCGCTAATTGAATCCACTAGCACCACGGCGCTGTGATTACCGTCTCTTTACTGCTTGTTTACTGTAATTGGTACAGAACTACTGATAAATATATATCTTATCATTGCGCAAAAACATACGCAAGTGGGTAAAACTGAATTTGGCTGAGTAATAGGTACACAATCTTGAAGTAGTATTTTAAAGTATCTAAATAATTGTTTAAGATACTTATGAGGTATTTATGTTGTGGGTGTTTGGGGATTCTACCAAGGCCTGAGGAGCCCAAGCCAACCTCACCTGCAAGTTGTGCACCTGCCGATCAACGGACGAGGCTCTGACGAACATAAGAGTGCCCGGTGATGGCAATAGGCTCGCTACCTATTACTTGGGACCAACTAAATAATTGACGAAGTGTGGGCGTATAATATGCCTCTGCCTATCCATTCGGGGAAACGGGCGTAAATGTATAAGTTATTAATGAAGCGTTCAGGCCTCGTGATGCTATGGTCTGAAATTATTATGAAGTAATCGAGATTACTGAATTACAGTCGAACAGGCAACCGGCAAGGTTGCCGGCTGTGAGATTTTTTCAAAGAAATTGTCATGGCTTAACGCCTACCATTATATTGTGATTGTCGGGACAAGCATCACCCTTCAGCAACTCCAACAATGGCCTTGGCCAATGGCACCTTCTGAAGTACGGAAGCGTTCATATTCAAATGCAATTTACAGAGGGCCGACTAACCGAATTCTTTTGTCCGTGTGCTGTTAGTCTGCACAGTACGTTCCTAAGATCAGCACGTGTAGCTCAGGAAAAAAAGGAGACGACGGGATTAATAGTAAGCTTTTTTTATTTCCGAACTGAGATTATCGCGAAAACTTTAAATGTCATCGTTCCATCGGGTTACAGCTGGGATAAGTCTCAGTGTCTGATTACATCTAGGGACTCCAAGGCCCCGGGGTGACGGAGCTCCGACGTGACAGCGTGCTTTTGTTTGTAATTAGATCGCTAATTGAATCCGCTGTCACAACAGGCGCTGATTGCGATCTCGAAGGCCTCCTTCACTGTTTATTCGCAGTAATAGCTTTATTTAGAGACCAAAACGAACAAATAGACTTGTTTCGGAGTCGGCAACGTCATGCCTTACTGATTACCAAGTCTAATCAGCTTAAATCAGAAAAAAAATCTTTCATGTTACAATCCCGCGATATAATTATACGATAATTTCATTCAATATCCAATTCTATATGTTCAAGATTTCCTGTGATAGTCATCCGCAGTGAAAACTCTGTGCTAACACAGATTATTATAATTATTCAGATCTGGCTGATTTGTGATAATTACGTCTTGCAAATCTGATTAGTCAAGTCCGACAGTAATTGTTTGCAATACTTATATACAATATTTTAAAATTTTTAAAATTTGTAACATCATTTATATCGCTTAATCTTACCAGCTGGTATATGATTTACAATATTTCGAAATTGTCACCAAATTGCGTCGCTTCAAAGGCTTTTAAGTTAAATAGCTATTAAATTCGCAAGAGTCGGACCACACACCAGTCGTCAGTAAACATATTTGGATTAAATTGAACCAAAAAAGTAATAAAATACTTTTAGCTGTTGGAGCGCCGATGGCGCGTCGCCTAAAGAGCTCTTTCCTTTTCATTGAACCGTAACGGGAGTTACGGCGGCGGTGCCTTTACGAGCGGTTTTGGTGTTTCATTACGTGCGACACTCGTTGGAGTGTTCCGGGAATTACGTTTGGTGCAAGGAGTAGATAAACACTGCTATAGGAAAGCTTCTTGTCGTTATTTTTGACGGTATTTGTACAGAGACTGGCGCCCACAGTAGCTTTCCTGATGTTATACATGCGAGAGCGAGTTTGATTATTTCTTAAAATTTGTAATCTCTAGAAAATTCAATCAAATCTAAGAAGCTCGCTTTTTCTGGAAAAAAAAAAGTAATGATCACTTTTTTTTTCCAGAAAAGCGTGGTTCTCACCAATGAAATCACAACTCAACTTCAGCAATACATACATACATAATTTAACTTAATTAACCACACCCACTAATTAAGTTTAAAACAATTATGCCAAACGGGATACCAGCTAGGCACCAAATACCGCACTTAAATAACCACAATAAATAATAATTAATTAGGTTAGGCGCTGAAAGTTACTATCGAAAAACATCTTCGTTACAAATATAAATGAAGCCCAATATGTCATGAAAATTGTCGTAAAATTTAAGAAATACCCGTGGTTTCTTACTTGGGGTATTCTGTGATGAAACCCGTAATTTTTATGAAATTTTGTAGTAAATAAAATAAAAGTGGGAGGCCATAGGCTACTTTTTTCTCGGAAAAGGTTCCCCACTCTAATCGTGAGTTAATTATTATACACAACTATTTGAACAGTAATGATGCCCTGTCGAATATAAATTTTACAAGCTAATATTTTTTTTTTGACACGGTCGGTGTAAATTATATGCTGGATCTACTGCCCAATGTCCAACGGAGCTGAAATTTTGCATACACACAGTTTTCGGCGACAATATGCAATACCCTCCAGATTGTAATCATTACAAAATAGCCGCCGCTTTAAGATGGCGGATTATAATAGGTTGGGGAAAAAGTCTTTTCGTATTTTTGTATGAAAAGTCAAGACATTTTTTTCAAAGTTTATTTACATTTATTTACAATATATATGTACCGTTTTGTTGAATAACTTTCTGCCATTTTGTGGGCAGAGACATTATCCCGTTACTGTAGAAACTTTGGGACTTCTGATCAAAAAAACGGGACAAATAGTTTTGGCAGTCCTCTCTTGAGGTCAACCTTACAGAACCTAAAGAATTCTGCAGAGACCGAAACAGGTGAAAATCTGAAGGCGCAAGGTCAGGGCTATATGGTGGATGCACTAGGACCTCCCAGTCGAACTCTCTTAATTTTTGCTGAGTGGCTAAAGATGTGTGTGGTCTAGCGTTATCGTGATAAAAGACCACACCCTTCCTGTTGATCAATTCCGGCCGGTTTCTCTCGACTGCTTCCTTTAATCTCATCAGTTGCTGGCAGTAAAGATCAGAATCGATGGTTTTGCCGGGCGGTAAAAGCTCATAATAAACAATGCCCTTCCAATCCCACCATACAAACAGCATCACCTTATTTCGTGTTAGGCCAGGTTTGGCCACAGTCTGTGAAGCCTGGCCAACTTTCGACCACGACCTTTTTCGCACGTTCTTGTCGTACGTGATCCACTTTTCATCGCCAGTTATCAATCTCTTCAAAAACGGCTCGGTTTTATTACGTCTCAATAATGAATCGCAAATGAGAACACGGTTCATTAAGTTTCTTTGAGTGAGCTCGTGTGGCACCCAAATATCGAGCTTTTTTGTATAACCAGCTTTCTTCAAATGGGTCAAAACTGTTTTGTGGTCAATTCCCAGTTCTTCAGCTACATCGTAACTACTAATATGCCGATCTTGCTCCACTCTTTCAAAAATGGCGTCCATTTTATTCGTAACAGGGCGACCAGAGCGAGGTGCGATCGATCTTTAACATCAAAATTTCCGGACTGAAAACGTTTGAACCAAATTTGTGCTACTCTTACTGACACTGCATCAGGTCTATAAACATCACAAATTTTATTCACTGCTTGAGTTGCATTTTTGCCTTTTTTATAATAAAATTTTAAAATGTATCGAATTTCTTCATTAAATTCACTCATTTTTACGGAGAGAAAAACAAATGAAAAATAGCGGGAAACAACTTTTTTTTACTTTTTTCTTTTCTTTATAATGGAACCTTTTTAATGTTACCAAAACCAGCCAGACACAAATAGTACAGTCAAAAAAATTTTATAATAAGTTTATACCTACGTTATGCGAAAAGACTTTTTCCCCGACCTAATAGTTTAAAATGTAAAAATCATTCTCTTTTATACCAAAGTACAAATATACAGTAGGTGACGGCGCACTAAAACAACTTTTAGAAAGACCATTTATATTATTAAGTCTTGTAAACAATTTTTGTTTTATTGTTATACTTTTTGTATTTTACAATATGTAATAAACGTTTTGATTCTGACCTAAATACCGTTTTAGATTTTGACATTTGTAGGGTAGGGTACAGTAATAAAATAATATCCAAATAGACTAGATAGCCTGGCCTACTCGGTTTCATTTCTTTAAAAGCTGAAAACAGAAATAACTCATTAAAAATATACCAAGAAACAATTTTCCAAACTAGGTAGGTTCACGTTAACGTTTGAGAGCTGGACCAAGAACTTTCGAAGACGAAACGTTGCCTTGCAATCATTTCGACATCAGTTTAGTTTAATTGCAAAACTTTCAGCCATTATTTCGCCTTTAGAATAACTCCATTTAAAATATTGAAGAATATCTTTAACTCCCCATTGAAGATTCGTCTGAAGAAACTAGTTTCTACATAATTCACCAAAACGCTTGTAAAGTCAGTCTTTGGGCAGGTACGGGAGTTTTATGTGCGAGGCAATAGGGGCGAAGTTGGGTCGTTCCGGACGCCCGAGGCGAGTTCCCTCGTTATATATTAGGCTGTGGATCTAATTTGTGGAGCCCGACGACTTACTGCCGCACTCGCGCGAACAATCAGCGTCGGAGGTGCTTATAAGCGACAGGGAGAATTTTTCCAATGTTTTTGGGATCCTATATTGCTGACACTTTTGATATTGAACTAATACTTTTTTGTTTGCAAATACTAAGCAGCAGTCTATTTGGGGCTAATTAAACCCACGTTTTAAAGAACAGGTTTGATACTTTTTGAGTCTATTTCTTTGACATTTTAGCGACATTTTCATTGACATAGTGGCGTCATGTGTCGGGTCGTCACGTTCCCTAAAATATGGTTGAACGAAACGATTGCTGGTTCATGCGTCATACTCGTGAACAGTTGCCGCAATAGGGGACTGGTCTGCTCTTTTCTACTATTTTTATACTTAATTTTATTCATCTTGCTAAGAGAGAGAGAGAGAGATTAATATATATTTTTTCTTTTCTTTAAATTTTGTGTCTGCAAAACACAATTTTTTTTTGTAGTCTGTTTATGTAACCGGCGGGTGAAAAAACCAAACTTGACGATTGTCTTGCCCGTTCAAGCTCCCGCACGCAGTGAATGGGCGCGTTAATTTTTAATTTTGACCTTAATAGGAGTCTATTGAGCCAAACTTGAATAAATGATTTTGATTTTGACAGGGTGACAAAATAATTCTTTCAATAACAATTATGCTTTAAAAGTTGGATTTGCTGAAAGTAGCTGAATTCTGGTTTACAGATAGATAATTAGCGGAATTAATTTTGAAGTTTAATATAAAAAATACACATCGCGTTCTTAATTTTTTTTTAATAACTTTTACTCTGTTCAATCTTCAGCAACTTTTATCTTTGCAAATACGTGTCCGAATATGATTTATGAATATAAACGTGCTTCCCACAGCGTGCCGGAGATTGGATCTCAAATTTACGGGATTTAATTCCTCCGTTGAATTGACGTTGGCTTTGCGGCAAAAACACGAGGGGGTGGCGCCTACTGTTAACTCGGGATTAAGAAAATAATCTTTGGAAGCTTTCAGTTCGGCTTGTGTGGCTTATGTAATTGTGGAACGCACTTTTAGTACATCTTTTATCTTTAACCTTTCAGTGGCATAGAGGCTGAATTAAAATTTGTCGCCTGTTAATTACTTAAGTATTTTATAAGTCAACAAACTTTCTTAATCGACCTTTTGTATATGTTCTGCTTTTCCAAGTAGTTAGAACAGTAATTAAATGTTTGGTGTTACTTACATTCGCTGGCACAGGCAGGTGTCTGAATATTCATTTAAATATAAACTTTAATGTAACAATAATAACGCTGTTGCTGACGTCTGTGTCAAATCTTGTACTTTTGTTGACCTGCTATTGTTGCTTAGCGTATAAGCGCGTCCGATAGTTTAAGTTAAGTCAAAATTGTTAATATGTGAGTAGTTTGTTTGACTACATATTTACCTTATTATTACATAAATCAACATAATTTTGTAAGACATTGTACTATGTAGTTATTTGCTATTTGAAATAAAGAGAAAAAAAGTATGTAGAAAAAATTATTTGATAATATTATAATCGACCTTTCATAATTCATAATTCATAATTCATTTATTCATTGTTTCATGCGGTTATAAAGATGTTTACATAAAATTATCCGACACATGAACCCTGAAAGGGCACAACAATAATGGCAAATATACATAATAGCATAAATTTATATAATTGTCAACATTAAATTTTATAAGTCGGCCGATCACAAAAGATGTCAATTAGTTATTACGTTAATCATATGTTAAGAAGTTTTAAAAATTATGTCAACACCGAAGTAAATAAAAAAATAAATAAAAATCGTAACAAAGTAAGTCAAGACAAGTTCCATATGAAAATCAATATTGTTCAGGTTATTCATTGAAAAACTCTTGCAATGAGTAATAACATTTTGATATTAAAAAACTTTTAATTTTTCTATTAAATTGAGAGTCTTTGAGTTCGTTTCTTATATCAATTGGGATTCTATTAAATATTTTAATGGACATAAAGTATGTGCCTGAGTTGCACATTTTTAGAGTGTAAGAAGGTAGTGCAAGTCTGTCTTTGTAACGCAAGCTGTAGTCACGAGAATATTGCGATTTTGCTTTTGGGTATAAAAAACTATATTTTCTAACAAATTTACATATTTCGAATATGTAGAGAGATGCAAGGGTTAATATATCTTGTTCTTTAAAGTGTGCTCTACAACTTTCCATATTATTTATATTAACCAAGATTCTAATACACTTTTTTTGCAAAATAAAAAGATCATTAACATCCGCGCTATTGCCCCACAAAATTATACCGTAACTTAACCAAGCGTGAGCGTAGGCGTAGTAAGCGGTAGTCGCGGTTTTTATGTCAGTTGTCTTTTTAAGTTCATATAGAGCATACGTGAATTTTGATAATTTGCTAGATATTTTATTAATATGAGCTTTCCATTTTATATTAGAGTCTACTTCTATGCCCAACAGAGAAAAAGAGTCGACACATTCAACAATATTACCGTCATATGAGAAATCAATCTGTAATGGAGCTTTTTGATGCGGTCTGAACTGTACTAATCTTGTTTTAGAAAAGTTTAATTGAAGATTGTGGTCATCTAGCCAAGCTAAGACAGCATGCAGTGTGCTTTTTAACTGACCATCTAAATCATCGCTTGTTTGGCAGGAAAAAATTAATGATACGTCATCAGCATACAATATAGCTTTACTCTTAATACTTTTTGGAAGGTCATTAATGTATATTAAGAATAAGATGCAACCAAGCACACTTCCCTGTGGAATTGAGCCCTGCGACACTGCCTTCTGGGAGCGCACATTTATATGAGTCGAATTTGATGTGTTATAATTATCAATTTCTACTAGCTGTTCACGGTTCTTTAAGTATGTAGAAAACCACCTATGAGCAACACCCCTAACCCCTACTCCATATAACTTATCAAGAAGGATCTTGTGTGAAACTCTATCGTAAGCTTTGCTCATGTCGAGCATTAAAGCTACCGCATATTTACGCTTATTCAATATATCCAATATTTCGCGAGTGAAAGAAAAAACAGCATAGGTTGTCGATCGGTTCTTACGAAAGCCGTATTGATTTTGGTCATATATATTATATTTCTCGCAAAATGAATTAAGGCGAGTAGCCATTATCATTTCAAAGACCTTTGCAAAGGTAGGCAACAGGGCTATAGGCCGAAATTGACTAGGGTCGTAGGCATTAGCTTTTTTTGGGATTGGTTTGATTATTGAAATCTTTAATAAGTCCGGAAAAATACCTTCGTCAAACGACTGATTGATGAGATCCGTTAGCGGCGTTACTAGCTCTTCTTGGCAGAATTTTATAAGAGTCGGTGGTAGTTCGTCGACTCCAAAACTAGTTTTATTTTTAAGTTGTTTGATTGTATTTTTAATTTCACTTTTATCAACTGGCCTCACAAACAATGTATTGGGAGTAAACGTAATAACAGGCCGGCCTTTGCACACCCTACCTTCATCGTTTGCTCCGACAGTTTTAAAAAAATTGTTTAAAGTTTTGGCAACTAAACAAGGCGTCTCTATATTTTTATTGTCATATTTAAGTGTTATGTTTTTTCTTATTTTTTTAATCGATTTATTAGTTCTCTCTCTTACTATTTGCCACATTAATTTTGTTTTATTAGTAGCTCTTTTCATTTTATTTATGTAGTATATCCTTTTTGAATGGATTACTGTTTTTTTAAGTGTTTTTTCATATTTTTTGTAATATTTATATAATATGTTGTTATTTGTTTGTGAAATAAGTAATTTTAAGAGACGTTTATTTTTGCAACTGTTTTTTATTCCATTAGTTAGCCAGGTTCTATATTTACTATTGGTATTAATGAATTTTCTCGGTATAGTACGGTCAAGAATTTTTTGTAGATGATCATGGAATGCTCTATAATTCTGATTAGCGTTTTGGGTCGATTTGATAATATCGGACCAAACTGTAGTTTTTAATTCTAATTTAAATAGTTTCATATGCCTAACATTAAAAATGCGTTTTCTTGCAAATATGTTGTTTTTAATTTTTGCATTATCTCCTGTAAGCATTGTAAATAAAACACCCTTATGATCTGAGAAACCGTACTCATTTATGTCGACTTGGAAATTAGAGTCTTCAAAATTGGTCAATATTATATCTAGACATGTTGAGCTTTTATTAGTTATTCTAGTTGGTTTGTTGACGTTTTGTTTGAAATTATAGCTTAAACATAACTCAAGTAGGGCCCTTGATTGTTTAGTATTTTTTAAAACGTCGACATTAAAATCGCCCCCAATTATCACATTTTTCTTATAATACTTTTGTCTTATAATCTGCAAGAGTTTCTCAAAATTTATATTAAAAAAATCAATGTCCCTACTACTATTAGGCCAATACAAAGTTATTAAAATAATATGTAATTCTACTAGTCAAAGTCAAGTCAAAGTCAAAAATACTTTATTTCATAAACTATTACATAGTACTTGAAAACGTCAAAATTATAAAAAAATAACAAAAACAAATAAAATATAACTATACTAAAATCACGAAGCTTAGATTCACTTGCAACCAAATAATTTAAAAAAACAAAAAACATTTAAGTGCAAGCGAATCTAAGTGCCAGTTCCGAGCCACCGCTCTGTAAGAAGAACTGGCAAGAAACTCACAGGCTATGCTCTTTTAAATTATCGATTGGTTAGTAACAATCTTCATTTGTCTGTGACGCTATACAATGCAACATAATATAACAATATTCATGCTTTAAGTCATTCATATTAGAATAGCCTGTATGAAACGGCGGTTTAATCCCAAGCATTTTTATCAGCCATATAGTCTTTAATAGAATAATATCCCTTTGAAGACAGCTTGCGTTTTATTGTTAATTTAAATTTATTTAGGCTTAATTGCTGTATATTGCTTGGGATTTTATTATAGAATCGCACACATTGACCTTTAAAAGATTTGTTAATTTTTTGGAGCCTAGTGGCAGGTACAACTAGTTTATGCTTATTTCTTGTGTTTAGGTTATGTATATCACTTTTCTTACTCAATTTATCAAAATTTTTGTGTACATATACTAGGTTTTCATAAACAAACTGACTACTACTTCTATCGCACATAACTCAAATACATATTCAACAGCTAAATTATTGATGTCATTACATTCTATAAACTCAACATGTTCCTTAAGCAGAATAGCTACACCACCGCCCTCATGATGGGCTCTACAAAAGTGACTAGCAGTCTTGTATCCCTCTGCATGTAATAATTCAATTTTGTTTGTCGTTATCCAAGTTTCAGTCAAGCAAATTGCTAATAAGTTAAGCTCTTCTATGAGCGCCTCCAAGAGGTGTAATTTGTTTTTGATACTACGCACATTTTGAAATAATATGGGAAATCGGTTTATTGAGGAAATACTAACGAAAGGACTGATCGTTCTGAATGCCCGTTTGCGTATTATTTTGAGAGTTTCTTATGTGATCTCTCTGATCAGACATTGTTCGTCTTTTACCTACTATTGATTCATCTCGAAATGACTTTCTCGCTTCATAATTGAAAGCTCGATTCGTTTTTGACCTTATACGTTTGTCTCTTATCTGCTTTCGTTTCTCTAACCCCTTTTCATCTAAATATTCAGAAATCCAAAGGCCAGTGTTTTTAAAGAAAAACGAATTTGACAGTAAATATCTAGTCATTCGCTTGCTTATAAGTTCAATGGACAAGGGCCTCCGAGAACCCCTTCGCCCTACTCGTACAAAATCCTCGATGTATCCCGATAAGTCAACATTACATATATCAAAAAACAATTGAACAAGTCGATTATGCAGTTCGTTTTCATTTTCTTGTCTGTATTCATTAAGTCCATAGAGAACTATTTTCTTGCTATGGTCTTCATTAAATCCGTATTGTTCTCTATTTTTTTTAATTTGCGTATTATCAGAGCTATTTCTTATACAACTATTACTATTCTCTTGAAACTGCGTTGACCCAAGATTTGAATGGACATTTCCTTCAGAATTCATGAATTCAGTTAATTGCTGTTTTATTTTTGTTATGTTCGTTTCTAGGTCGTTGATGCGTTTTCCATTATTTGTCGACATGTCTCGTGTAACCCTATGTTCATTCTTAATGCATTCTAGAGATTCAGAAAATACATTAATTTGTGTTTCTAATGTTAAACATTTATTGTTCAGGCAGATAATGGTTGCTTTCAGTGATTTAACTGTAACATTAAGGTCTTGTAATTGGGTTTCTTGGTTTTTCAGTTGTTCAGTTGCTTGTAACTTGAATGAACGCAGCTCTGCGAGTATGAGTTTGCTTAAATTATCTGTGGAGGTATTTTCTATAAAAGTATCTCCAATTAATGAGGCCTGGGAATTATCCGATCTTAAGGACTCCTCACCATCAAAACAAACAGGTTTTCTCCTCCTTGTAATATTTTGACTCGAGGAATCTAGTATATCGGTGCATGAATCATCTAAAACTATGTCAGCATGCCCCGGTATGTTATATCTCACAGGGGTGTTACTGTTGTCTGATTTTGGTTTCTTAGATTGACAAAGAGGACATTTCCAGGAACTTTTGTGTTCAGTTGTCATGGTATTATAAAACCTTTTTTCAGACACATTGGCGCATTCTAGGTCATATCTCTTCACGCATTCCACACACTCTAAAAATCTCCTATCTAATATGGGTTGTAAACAACCGGCGCATGCTGAAGCCATCTCGCTAGACACGAAGGCTTAAAAAAAAAACTACTTCGTAAAAAATATTTCCTGCACGTAATGTTCTAAGCTCCAAAACAATTAAAAAAAAAATTACAATTTGTTTAGTACGAGGGTCCCGCGTAGGCTCGAACTGGGTGCATGCTGTCAATATTGGTGCCGGTCAAAACCGTAGCGCCACTTCAGAGGTAACATTTACGTTGAAATTACTGTACTATAAAGTGTGATAGTTTAACAGATTATTGTTATCAACAGAGGGTATACGGGGTTTACTTTCACTTCACCAAACTAATCAAAAAGTACTCACTGGTAGGTGTATTCATAACTTGATATCAAAAACACATTCTTTTCACATAAAATCACTTTCCTTCTTCCTTTTCTTATGTTAACTATAATCTATAAGTAGATTTTAGCTAAAGCAGGCTCTTATCTTCATAGAACATTCAAAGAAGTGCTCTGATTTGGTCGTGTACCAGTCTCCAACGTCAAATGATAAATTTCTTTCTTGACTTCTAATGAATGTTCCTGCAAACACTGTGATATGATTATCAACTAAGCTGGAGCTAATCTATATACTAATATTTATCAAATTATCCACTTTAGAATTTTTAATTATAAAGAGTTTACGGATGCGATCTTATCGTGTCGGCGGTGGCGCCATCTCCTTTTAAATCGATTTTAACATATTCCCTAAAAGTTATTTACGTTTATTTTCAAGACTAACCCTAGCAAGTAGCCTAGATCATTATATAAAGCTGTGAAAGCTTTGAATTGTATGCTTCTTGAAAATAAGTATTTTTCTGCAAAATGACCGGGATGGGGAGCAGGCCACGCTCCCCGTAATTCGCTTCGTAATTCACCCGCTGCCCATAACTCGATTATCCCGTACGTTACCTCCGATTGCCCCACCTACTTTGGTACAGTTTCCGCTGAGGCACCACATAATTCGTTAATATTGCGGAAATTGTGCGATTGGGGTTCAGTAAGTGTGTCATTAATTTATTTATTTTATACAATTGCTTTACCTCTTGATTGTTGATTAGTATATTTGTTTTATGATAAGAAGGCCTATATTAGGTGAATAGGGCAAGATTCTGGCACACATTACAGTTCCCGGTGAGCGAAAATAGGCTCGCCACCTATTACGTGGGTGTAAAAATATATTTTGCGAAGTGTTGGTGATACGAGTGTTAAAATTTAGATAACGCATTCTCAAAACCGCTCTGTGTAATAATCGAATTTCAACCAGAGCTCGTTAGACACGAGAGTAGACCCTGGTTCCTTAGCGTAAGTCTAGGACATAACTGTAATAAATGCTAGAATCTTGTGACTGCAGAACACAGGTTTTTGTAGACTTATCAAATTGTTTTACTATTAAGTACATTGTCTTGTAACTGGCGGGAGAAAAAACTAACCTTAAAGATTTTCTAGCCTGTTCTTTTACGATCAAGCTAGCGTCCGCAGCGAATGGGTGCGTTCATTTAAGATTTTAATATTGACTTTCATAATAGCTCTATTTATCCAAACTGGAATAAATGATTTTGATTCACTTAATATTTAGTAGTATTTTTATTTTTAGTAATTTATATTGTAAAAATAGGGTAAAGATTTTCATCAGTGCCAGCTTAAAATTCTGACACATGCTGAACTAAATTCCTCTTGGTGCATTCATGGTATATCTTTACAACCGACTTCACAAAGATGAAGGTTCTATGTTACTCTGTATACTTATATTTAGGTACGGCAGCAACGGTTTGGAGTTTAAGTAGTAGCAACATTGTTCTTATCCCGCGCACAGTTCCGGATTTGCGGCGGACTCCTTTATCCTCGCTGATGCCTCGACGCCTTCGGAATGCACTGCCGGCGCAAGCTTGCAATACTCCGGCAGGTTTATCTTAAAGCAACTTGTCCGTTCACATTTTCTGTAATCGAATTACACCGGTTTCTAGCCACTTATTAGTTAATCATATATTTTTGTACAGTAAATATAAATTATTAAACATAAATATTTTCTGACGATTACACCGATTATTTAGTTCCAAGAAAAGTATCATTAAGAACTTGTGTTATGGATACTAAATAACGGACAACCATGTACAAATTCTTAATTTACTTGTAACTATATGCTTAATATGCATAGGATAACACCCAGACCAGAACAAATATTCATGTTCAAGCACACAAAGTGCATTTTGTGTGGGAATCGAACTCACGACCTTCGGAGCGTAGTGCGGGTATACTCGCCGTCACGCCATATCGGTCCTCAATACTTTTATTTTACTTTATTAATTAAAACAATGTTCCTGGCCTTCCGGCGATAATTTCTCATCGGTTTGTTTAGTTACAATAAAAATAATGGTAATGTATATCATAAAGACACGAAACGTTGTTAAGTTTATAGTTAAAATTAATATTATCATTGAAAACACAGGTATTATAGAATTCACCTAAATGTGACATCTCACATAAATGTGATATTAGAAAATAGGATCATAGTTCATTATCCAATAGCTTTAAGTGTTCTTTGGAGTGCGCTGAAAAAAACACATTATGTTTTTATATCTGCAGTATGTAGTTAAAGTTAAGTAGTACATCTCACTATTTTTATTATTATGAAAAGTATAAATTCCGCTTAGTTTGGTCGCTATATAGCATAGCGTTGTGTCTGTGGATCACATATTACGAGTATTAAAACCGTATACTTAATGCAACCTGGGTTTTAAATCCGAGGCATCCTGACTCCAGTGTATGCATTAAAACCGTTATATTAGCAGGACGTTCAATATAATTGCATTTATAAGCTTTATATCTTTCCCACTTAATATGTACTTTAACTACTAAACGGATTGGGAGAAAACTTGGGACAAAATTAGTTAAAACCTAGATTAATAGAAGACATGCGTGTGACACCGCTGCTAGTATTTTATAAACTAGTTACTGTTTTCAGGTAGCTAGGAAATTACTTCCATAAATTCTCTTTGTTATCACTTATAAATCTAGTGCAGACGCATATGCTTAGAAATATGCCGCTTCATGTGACGAACAAGTTTTACAAGAGATCAAAGGCTATCCAATCAGTCGCCTATACTTCGTGGAACTTTATTTCCATTTAGTCAATATTGTAGAGCAAAGCTTGTGTCAAACAGCCGGCCTGTAAAATGGAGCGACATTTTCCGTAGTTTCATAAACCAGTGTTTTAGCAACCTTCATGCGCAGCTGGCATCGGAGTAAACACGGCCGACGTCAATGATGTTAGAGGCAGAAGGTCGGCTGCAATTCACATTATTTAATATTAGCTAAAGTCAGCTAAATAATTTTAAAAATGTATCTTCCTTCTTATACTCGGTTTCTGTCAATTTGGTTGGTTAGATGCGCAAAGCTTTGGAACTACTGGTTCGAGTGTAAATACTCTTTATGTGTTGGATAGCGTATTCATTAACGAAGGCTTTAGGGTTAACACCATTAGGAGCGGAGCTTCGATGAAAAATGTAGCGCGAAAGGGAAATATTATTATTTCGCTGCATCCGCTGCATTAAAAATTTCAGTGCGTGATCTATTTGTGTATTTTGTTAATTAATATCTTTGTAATAAAATAATGAGCTCGCATTTTCATCCACGACACACCTCAGGCTAGTAAGTCTGATTGCATCGAAGTTCACTGTACGTAGTTACCTCCCCATGATTGCGTTTAAACGCGCGTCTCGTTTGTGTTTTGAAGTTGACATTCTTTACCTATCAGTATCCAGTGTGCCTATCCCCGTATTTTCCGAAACGAGTCCCGCCCCCGCGTCTACCTGAATTGAATTCATTTCAAATGCATTGAACCCACTCTCCACCACACCGCCACTACGCCACACCGCCCGCTGCCCTGCCTTGCCCTACCGCTCCGTGATGCAGTTTTTACACCCGAATCTAATACAATCAGGAAACGACGAGTTTCAGGTTGTGCTGCAGGCGCAGCGGGCAAATAAATTGTCTTACGACCACGCAAATTATTCAGTTTCAAGATAAGTATCACTAGGAAATTGTGTTATGGATACTAATTAACTGATAATATAGGTAAAAACTTTTTATTTATCCATATTATCCGTTAAAAATATATAAAGGGTATATATACCTCGACCAGTATTTTTCGAGCATATCCCCGTTTAAAATAATTAATCCCCGTTTAAATGCAGGCCATTTAAATTAATTATTTAGAGAAGACAACTTAGATAAAATTACCAAAAAAACTATTTAAGCCATTCCAATGACAAATATTAAAATAAAAATAGTAGGTTTTTGCTAAAACTGCTAAGAGAATTCAGCGCCACGCCAAATTGCCAGTGCAGTTTACCGGTTCACAGCGAGATTAAATAACTTCGAAAAGCATGGCGTGGCGTCGACGTGTGGCTATTTTACATAGCACCTGCATTTTTTGAATGTCATAACTTCGTGTACGTAAATTTCAAAATGCTCTGATTTGGTTTCTTGTTTGTAAAAAAGAAAAAACAGATAAGTGCTATTGGAACTCGCGGAGAGAAGCGTCGCATTTAATAAATATATATATATTCTAAAATAATAAAATTATTTCAAGTATGTTTAAAAAAATGTTTGAATAATTTTATCGAAAAATAATAGATAGAAGAGATTCTAATTTTAAGCTTAGACTAACAGACAGACAGACAAGTGATTATATAAGGGTCAAATGTCACTTGGAACCTTAAAAATATGAACAAAAATATAATGACTTCGTATAGTTATCGTTAGTCTGTCAAATGACTTTTTATTTTGAGGCTAATTTGAACTTTATTCACGCTTTGTCTCTCGTTTATTGCATTATGGAAAATATTTTTTTGTAAACTTTTGGGTCGGTATCCCCTTTTGAGCGTGAATGAACGCCTGTAACAGTAGAAGCCGCTCTCACATAGCTACATTTCAGAAGCATTTTTTTTTACTATGAAAACATTTCTTTGCAAGTGCACGTTAGTGCAATTAAAATAATTAAAATTGTGTGTATGTGTGCGCGTGTGTTTCTGCGAGTGCATATTAAAGTCAATGTAAAAATCAATACAAAATATCTCCATTGCTTTAGCTTGCTAGAGTTTAACCAAGTTTAAGTTTCCAATGTAACCAATTTGTAGATTGCAGTAGCAGCTACGCGCCTACACAACCTACTTGCCGATAACATATTAGTCAGAATAAAGTTACTGTTCGTTACAGTTTGAATGTCTGTTGACACAACCTTGTCAATAGATGACGCTGTACTATTGTGATGACTTTCTGATTGGCACTATTATTATTTGTTTTCTAATGTATATATTAATGTAGTAATTTAGCATCAGTAAGTTTGGTTTGTAACAGAATATACATACGTTTTATTATCCAGTATTCTGGTTTTATTACTTGGCCTGGTGTCGTAATTTTTCATGGCCTTCGATCCGGATAGTGGTACAGTCGCGAAGTGAAATGTGTCAGTGGTGATAAAGTGAGCAAGTGTAGTAAGTACTAGACCTGTGTCGATCGATCATTCATAGTGACCCGGGTCGATCGTGACCCATACGAATGGTGATCGAGTCAAAATGA
Organism: Musotima nitidalis; assembly: GCA_949126915.1. Taxonomy (NCBI): domain Eukaryota; kingdom Metazoa; phylum Arthropoda; class Insecta; order Lepidoptera; family Crambidae; genus Musotima; species Musotima nitidalis. The sequence continues at coordinate 18,518,611 of OX421429.1, forward strand.
TTCGATCATTTCGATCGTTTCGATCGCTCTTCAGTTCTCAATCGGTCTGTTGCGTGACTGACGAATGCTTCATTATCAATGCACCATAGAACATATAAGAAATAAGTAGCTAATAATTATTTGGTATTGGTAATACGTAAAGTAACGTATCATTAAACTTTTGGGATTATCACTCATACTTAATTATAATTTTGTTAAATCATTTTTTTTGCGCGATAAACCCCAGCTTAAATATTATTAACCGACTTCAAAAAAGGAGGTTATCAATTCAACTGTATAATATTATAATATTATATGAATATTCCACCTCTAAGGGTGAAAAATTTTAAGTTTTTTTTAGTTTAATTCGGGCATAAACTTGAAGTCGGTTTTTTTATTGTTAGAAAATTATTAGTTATTTTGGATTCGATTGAGTTTTCATTTCATTCACCACAGCCAAATAATGCAATTAGCAATAAACACGCGAAAAAATTTGTCTTAAAAAAATGCGCATACAGCAAATAAAACTTCACATTCACAAGTAAACACACAATACACTCTTAAATAATTGCAGCAAAATTACCGAAACTAGCAAAAGAGCAGAAACGGGTTGCGGGTGGTAGGTCAACCGGTCATGGAGCAGATCAACTGATCGAGATCAAAACCAAATGATCGAATCGAACGAAATCGATCGGATTGAAGGAACGTTTAAAATGAGAGACCGTGCGAGAGACTTGCCTGTATGCATGCGAACAAAAGAGACAACAACAAGTTTGTTAGCTGCGTGAACGAAAAGATAGTAACGCTTCAAACAAAATGCTACTGTAACATTATAACGTTATAGTCCATTTTAATTTTGTGAGTGCTTATTTTTTACCATCGTCGGCCGGCTTGTGTTGTGTATCTGTATAGCGCTAGTGGGTTAAGCATGATCGAATCTTTTTGTAATCAGTGATTTGATCGCTCCCGTGTAGGTTGTGATCGAATCGAAACGATTCGATCAATCACAATCGACACAGGTCTAGTAAGTACCCGGGACAAACTGTAAGTTATTCAATTTATTATCTGTCAGGGACTTAGAAAATTCAGTGATGAACTGCGGACTTAGAAAAATTTTAAGTGCTTAGTGGACTTAGAAAAATTCGCAAAAATTGTGACAGACGGGGAACCTATGCCCGAAAACTTAGCGAATTTCAAAGTGAAAAAAGACTTATAAAATTTTCACCTACTAAAAACACTTGAAATAATTTTGCAGTTTAACATTGACTTACACTTGTGTTTTAATTGCGGATTCTCACTCACCCGCTAATCTGTCATTGACTCTTAACGTTTTTAGTGCGCTTAAGTGTTATTCTAAAATGGAAGGGCTAATTAAACTCCAAATGAATGCTCAAGAAAAACTTAATAAGAACTTCAATAATTTCAAAAAATTAAAATCACGTGCTACTCTAAATTACCTGACAGAGAGATTACAAATTTTAGATAGTAATTGAAAAGAATTTGAAAATATTCATGGTAAAATTATAGAGCAAGCTTTAGACAAAGATTACGAGAGAAGTTACATTAAGCAAAACGTTTTTGATGATGTTGAAGAATTATATATTGAATATAAATGCGCACTAAAGAGTTGTATGGAGACTTGGCAAGCTGTCACACCTGTGACTAAGAATGCAGATGAAGCTTGCAGTTCAGCTAGTTTTAATGCAGTCAATTTACCAAAAATAAGTTTACCAACATTTTCTAGCAAATATTAAGAGTGGCCGTCTTTTCATGATTTGTTTGATTCGCTTATACATAAAAATAAGTCTTTAGCAGATGTTCAGAGATTACACTATTTAAAGTCACATCTTACTGGCGAAGCTGAACAGTTGTTGCGTCACATCCCAATCACTGACGCCAACTATGTACTGTGCTGGAACCAGCTAGAGAAGAGATATAGTAACAAGCGTTATATAGCGAATTCAATTCTTACGAGATTATTTGGTCAGCGAAGTTTAACCTCAGAATCTTCCAATGGTGTCAAACAGATTCTGGATACAACAAGTGACTGTCTAAATGCATTTAATAGCATAGGCGTTAATACATCTTCTCGGGACATAATTATAATCCACCTTGTTGGTTCCAAATTGGACGGTGAATCCCGAAAGCAGTGGGAACACAAGATTAGTGACGACGCAAATGAGTTGCCAACTTTGAATCAATTCAAGGAGTTTTTAGAAAACAGATATAGAGCTTTAGAGTTTTTGAATCCCAATGAGAAGAAAGAAAACAAGGTTGACCAACCTAAGGTATTTAACGTCATTACTGATTACTGCCAATTTTGCACAGAAAGTCATTTGCTACATCAATGTAAGAAGTTTTGCAATGAAAATTATGAAAAACGTCATGAATTTATTAGAAACAACAGATTATGTTTTAACTGTTTTGGTAATAATCATCCAGTGGCTCGATGTAAGAGACGTACCACTTGCAGACATTGTGGACGGCGTCACCATTCATTACTGCACCCTGAAGGAAACGCGAGTTCTTCGTCAAATATGGAGACAAATCAGACGAAGCTTCTCGAGTCTAAAGAGACGAGCATGGTGCATAATGTTGAGGCTCAAGTAGAAACAAACCAAATTTCATCGCATTTTGCAAACGGTTCTATATCACCTGCTCAAGTAATGTTAGCTACGGCATTAGTTAAGGTAGAAACTAAAAGAGATTGTTATACACTGCGAGCATTACTGGATCAGGGTTCTCAAGCCTCATTCATTACAGAGCATGCTGTTCAATTATTGGGGCTCTGTAAAGTTCCTATCAAAGGAAAGGTTTCTGGCTTGGGAGGGAATCAGTTTAAATTATCCATAAAGCATAAGGTCATTTTTAAGATACAGTCCATTCATACCTCGTTTAGTTACGAAATCCAGGCCTATGTTTTAAGTGCTTTGACATCCACATTGCCAGTTCAAAAGATTATTATCCACCAGTGGCCAGAGCTGTCTAGCATTACACTTGCGGACCCTGGTTATGGTTCTCCTAGTAAAATTGATTTGTTACTAGGAGCTGAATTTTATGGCATGATCCTAACTAGTGACATAATAAGGAAAGGTGCTGTAACTGCACAGAATACACAGTTAGGATGGATTTTATCAGGCAGAGTAAATGACAATGAAGTATGCGATTAATTATGCGATTCGGAAATTTTAGGAGTTACATGGAACGTAAAGACTGATGCATTAGAGTATGTAGTTCACTTAATTCCTCATCCCCAACCAATTACAAAAACGAGTTTTTTATCCAATATATCTCGCCTTTTTGATCCTCTAGGATGGATCTCACCGGTTATTATCCAAGCGAAGATATATATATAGAGAAGCTGCGGCTTGCGGGATTAAGTTGGACGCGGAGGTTCCACCAGAATTGTTAGAAAGATGGGTATCATTCAGGGAAGAATTGTGTAACATTTTACATGTAATGTATTCGGTATAGTTCTTCGTCACAACATCCTTTTATGGGTGATTTGCCAGTAGAGTTTGTAGTTAACTTAATTCCAACGCGCCAACCAATTACAAAACGAGTTTTTTATCCAATATATCTCGCCTTTTTGATCCTCTGGGATGGATCTCACCGTTTATTATCCAAGCGAAGATATATATAGAGAAGCTGTGGCTTGCGGGATTAAGTTGGGATGCGGAGGTTCCACCAGAACTTGGTAAGAAAATGTGTCAAGAATAGCGTAAAATGTATTTGGTACAGTTATTCGTCACAGCATCTTTTTATAGGTGATTTGCCGCAATGTAGAATTACACCTAGTCGACCATTTAGTAGAAGCGGATTTGACTATTGTGGTCCCGTTAACGTCAGGATATCTAAAGGACGTGGTAATGTCGTTGCTATAAGGGCTATGTGATGTGTGTCTATTTGTTTGTATGGTCACTTGGAAGTTGTAAGCGATTTGACGAGTGAAGGTTCCTTGCCGCGTTCAAGCCGTTCGTGTCACGCCGAGGCCACTGTCACGAATTATGGAGCGATAACGGCACCAATTTCATCGGAGCTGCGAGTTAAAGAGCTTAGAGTTTTGTTTGATGCTGAAAAGAAGAGTGTTTTGGATGAAGTTGCAGAAACTTTAGGCCAATGTATTGCCTACCTACTAGCCATGCTGATAGTACGCCACTTACACCTGGTCATTTTTTAGTAGGTAAAGCTCTCGTTACAGTTCCAGAAAGGAACTTCATGAACAGTAACATTAGTATGTTACGCAGATGGCAGCTTGTACAAAAGCTTACACAATTGTTTTGGAAGAAATGGTCTAAGGAATATCTCACAACACTCTATAACAGGTATAAATGGACGAAAATAACACCGGAACCTCAAATTGGGGACGTTGTATTGATTAAAGAGGATGATCTTCCTCCCAGCAAGTGGTTATATGGTAAGATTGAGGATAAGCACCCTGGTCCAGATTGCATAACTAGAGTTGTTACATTGCGTTGTAAAAATAGCCTTTTAATAAGGCCTGTGTCAAAAATCTTTATACTGTACTTTACCTGTTGTCAATTAGATTACATTTTTAGTTCTGTAAGTATTAGTTAAGATGTTAAGTTACTTTTGTTCAGATTTGTATTTTATTGTGTTGAGTTTAAACCATTGTTTGTAAATCTTTAGATGGAAGATTGTTTCAAAGAAGTTTTTATATACTAATTTTATTATGTTAAAGTTATTTGTTGCCATGGTGGGCGGTCCTACAGAAGAACGTCCGTTCTTGGTGGGCGGAATGTTCGTTACAGTTTGAATGTCTGTTGACACAACCTTGTCAATAGATGACGCTGTACTATTGTGATCAGTTTCTGATTCGCGTTATTATTATTTGTTTTCAAATATATATATTAATGTAGTAATTTTAGCATTAATTGAGTTTGGTTTGTAACAGAATATACATTCGTTTAATTATCCAGTATTCTGGTTTTATTACTTGGCCTGGTGTCGTAATTTTTCAGTTACTGTACATTCTTTGCATGTATTTGTTATCGTCAATAAATGTCTTTCTTTGTATTATATAGCAATTTTACGATTGTATTCAACTTGTAAGTGGCTTCCAAAATGCAGTGCGGGAAGTATACGCTGGATCACGTGTCTTGTCATGGCGTCACGTCATTGACTCGAGGAGGAACGTCTGTCTCTTGGCATTTCGTAGCGTCTCGATTCGTGACTGGATGTCGATGCAAATTAAGTTCTGGCGGAGCGTCCGCTTCACATTAGTGTCGCGCTCTCTTTTCGTTCTGCCTCTAGGGGTAGAGTTTAGAAGAGTGTCTTTTATGAAAAAATATTGCTGAAATTATTTATGCGACTGGCAAACCGAATCGGTTATTTACTGGGACTTTGTACGGGACTAGTCAACTGACCGAGGGATTGTTATGTTACAATAAAACAATCTGCTTGAAGTAAGTACAAAAATATTTTATTTATCTAAACTATTTATACTATAGGCTGAGAATCTTGATAGCGCCATTCAGGATTCGTACAACGCCATCTATCGCCATCTATCGAGCCTTGTAGGAAGCTCGCGGCTAAACATCCCGCCCACTATGGACATAATGTCCAGAACTAAGTTTTTAGCATAATAAAACAAGACATTAAACTACATAACTAAATTACCATGAATTAAATTACAATATTCGATAGCAAAAAGTTGGTGGACTGTATGTAAAAGACAAACTAACAATAAAACCAAGTAAACATATAAAAACATCTTAACTCTAAACTTTAATCTAACAGACAATATTTATGAAGTAACAGGAAGTACAATTAATTTTGACACAGGTCTTTTCATCGTAGAACCCTTGCAACGCAACGAAACCACTCTTGTGATTTTGTCCGAGCCAGTGTGCTTGTCAATAATGAGCCCGTAGAGCCACCTTGCTGGTGGAAGGTCATCTTCCATAACTAACACAACGTCACCCAAATTCGGTTTGATGCGCCCATTTATTCCTTTGATGAAATTGAACTAAATATTCACGAGACCACTTGCGCCAGAAGTTCTGGACCATACGTTGTGTTAACTGCCATCTTTTTAATGAACTAATATTTGAAGTTTCAAAATTAATTTCTGGCACGAGAAGCAAGGATTCGCCTATCAGAAAGTGGCCAGGTGTTAATGGTTCTGGATCTTCTGGGCTAGTGGTAATGACTGAAATTGGCCTGGAATTAAGGCAGGCTTCTATCTGAGCAAGCACTGTCGTCAATTCCTCAAAGGTGAGTGTGCTCGTACCAACCACTCTTTTTAGATGATGCTTGGTCGACTTCACCCCAGCCTCCCAAAGCCCGCCAAAGTTTGGGGAGTGAGGTGGAATAAAGTTCCAAGTTGTACCGTTGGTTGCCAACCAATCGGCAATCTCAATGACTATGCTGGACCTTTCAAGATTGAACAATGCCTTCAACTCCTTGTTAGCTCCGACAAAGGTAGTGCCGTTATCACTCCACATCTCACCACAATGGCCTCGTCTCGCTGTAAAACGCTTGAAAGCAGCTAAAAAGGCTTGCGATGTCATGTCGCTGACTACTTCTAAATGTATGGCCCGAGTGACCATACATACAAATAAGCAGATGTAGCCCTTGGTGGAATGATAACCGCGACCCTTGGACGGCCGAACACTAATTGGGCCTGCATAGTCCACTCCACTTCTAAAAAAGGGTCGGCTAGGATTCACTCTAGCAGAGGGTAATGAACCCATTAAAGGATGTGTCGACCGAGCTGAATGGCGGATGCAAATGACACACTTGCGAACAAAGTGCCTGACGACACTCTTTGCGTGAATTATCCAATATTTGGATCGCAAATAATTAAGAGCTAGCTGAGGCCCGCCATGTAACGTTCTCTCATGAGCGTCAGCTATGATGAGATCAGTGAAATGCGACTTACGAGGAATAATCATAGGATGCTTTGAGTCCTCGTGAAGATTAGCCCTGTTTAATCTGCCGCCGACTCTCAAAATTTGTTCCTGATCCAGGTAAGGGTTAAGCGAGGTAAGTGTCTCCTTTTTATTTATTCCTTTACCTAACTGCAAACTATCAATCTCCGATCCAAAATGCTCCCTTTGACATAATTTAATACAAGTAAGTAATGCCTCTTGAATTTCAGAATGTGTAAGAAACTTATTAAATTTTGTATCATAATTTTGTTTTTAAATTTTAAGAACCTTTTACAATAGGCAATTACTCTAGTTAATTTCCTGAGAGATGAATACCTTGAAATTATAGATTCCTCATTTATTTCTTTTATTACAGTGTTGCATGCTACTAATGATTTTTTCTCCTCTAGATTAGTTTCTCTAATTTCCCTTCTCTTATTATTAATTTCTTTATTTTTCAGCCAACTAGGTCCCTGTATCCACAACTCTAGGTTAGCACACTCGGAAGGATTGATGCCACGTGATGCGCTGTCTGCGGGATTGTCACTGGACTGAACATGCGACCACTGACTATTCTCAGTGACGGAAAGTATTTCAGACACCCTGTTGCCGACGAATGTTTTCCAGCGACTCGGGTGACTGCTCAACCATGCTAGCACTACTGTTGAGTCAGTCCAGGCATGTATATTTTCCTTACAGATACTTAAGGTGACGGAAACTTCACGCAGAAGTTTTGAAAGTAGTACGGCACCACATAGCTCCAAACGAGGAATAGATACCTGTTTGACAGGGGCCACCTTGGTCTTAGCTGCAACTAAACTAACATGAACATGACCATGGGAATCCATACACCGAATGTAGACAACTGCTGCATAAGCGACATTAGAGGCATCAGAGAATCCGTGTAACTCTATAAGGACATCAAGTTGACACGTGTGAATCCATCGTGGCAAACGGAACTCTCTAAGATAGTTAAGATTGTTTCTATAACTAAGCCATTCCTTTATCAGGTGATCTGGAAGTTCATCGTCCCATGCTGATCCTGCTAACCACAGGCGTTGAATAAATACCTTGGCTGTTACTATCACCGGCGCAAGCCAGCCAAGAGGATCGAACAAACGAGCGATGTCTGATATCACTTCTCGCTTTGTTATGGGGATTTTGGGCGGAGGTAGTTGGACAGTATATCTAAATTCATCTAAATTTCTATCATAAGTTAATCCTAAAATTTTCGTAAGGGCGTCTATTTTTAGTTCTAAGGTTTCCTGACTAACATCGTTTATCTTATGAAACAATTCGGCATTGTTAGTAGACCACTTCTGAAGTTTAAACCCACCTCGACTAAGTAACTCGTTTAATTGAACACATATTTGTTCACCTTCAGCAACAGATTGACAACCTGTCAATAGGTCGTCGACATAAAAGGACGTAAGGACTCTCTCTGCTGCTAGAGGAAAATCATGACCTTCGTCTCGAGCTAGTTGCTGCAAAGATCTAACCGCCAAGTAAGGCGCAGAGGATGTTCCAAACGTAACACGTAATAATCGAATGTGCTTCAATTCAGCGTTTGGATTATCACGCCACAATATTCGCTGATAATCAGCGTCCTCATTTGCAACCTTGACCTGCCGGTACATTTTAACAATATCTGCAACCAAACTTATGGGGTGACAGCGCCACCGCATAATGGTTTGTCGTAAGTCAGGTTGCAGAGTTGGGCCAATCATTAATTCCTTATTTAATGATACCCCATTGTGACCTGAACAAGATGCGTCAAACACAACCCTGACTCTAGTTGTGCTTTTATCCTCACGCACTACCGCGTGATGTGGTAAGTAGAAAGCATTATTACCCAATTCTGACTGAGGGACCACTTCCGCATGTCCCAATTGAATGTATTCATTGATGACATTGCTGTACTGTGTTCTTAGTTCAGGGTCCTTTAATAATCTGTTTTCTAGATTATAAAAGCGCCTGCGGGCAATGACCTCTGACCCCCCAAACGTGCAACTGGGCAAAACGGTTTTGAAAGGTAGTTTCACAACATACCTTCCGGTTGCATCGCGTTTGGTGGTCTTAGAGTAAAACTCCTCACATTTCTGTTCCTCTTCTGTGAAGATCACCTTAGAAACTGAGGGCTCTGACTCCAATTCCCAAAACTTATTTAAAAGGTCATTGACCTCCGCTGTTTGTGCTACAGTATGATAACATACTGGCCTAGAGGTTGTCGACGATGCAACCTCACCAGACAAGATCCAGCCTAATTTAGTCTTCTGAGCGACTGGTGATCCCGGCGGACCCTTAACTAAACCATCCATTAAAGTTTCACCGACTACACACGTACTCAATAGTAAATCAATCTTCCCTGGTGTGTCAAAAGTCGGATCAGCTAATTTCAAAGATGAGAACGAAGCCGATATCTGTACGATCTTCTTCTCTGGCAAAACAGATGTCAGTTTATTCAATACAAAAGCCTCAACATATAAAACAAAAGTAGAATCTAGGCGTGACTGCAATTTAAAACGAACGATCCATTTAGAGGGCATTGAGTTTCCCCCGTCATCGCCTAGTCGATATATGTTGGTGTGTGCGGGTCTTTTCTTCAATCCGAGCAACTGTACCGCAGCCTCTGTTATGAAAGAGACTTGAGAGCCCTGGTCCATCAGAGCTCTTAATACAAAAGCAGTGCCAGTTCTCGACTCAACGTTGACCAAGGCTGTCGCTAACAGACCGTGGTTGTGAACGTCCGCAAAACAACAAATGGGTTTAGTCTCACTATGACTAGAAGAGGTAGCTGCGTTAACAACCGCCACCTTTGTTTCTGCTGAATCAGCAGTTTCTCCTTTGGTGGTTGACCTTGGGTGAAGAAGTGTATGGTGCTTCTTTTTACAAAGATGACATTTAGTATTCTGACGACAAAAATAGACAGAATGATTTGTTCCTAAACAATTGTAACAAAGCTTACTGACTCGGGCGAACTCACGTCGTTCATCACAAGTTTTCTTGGTAAACGTTTTACAGTGACATAATTTATGATCTCCGGAACATACAATACAAGTTTGAGACGCAACATGAAACGATTTGGCATTATTATCATGTGTATAACTCTGTTTATTGGCTTTAGGATCTAAATACTCTAAGGCTCTAAACCTAGACTCCATGAAACCTTTGAACTCATCTAAAGTAGCTAAATCATCATTAGTACTGATTCTTAGTTCCCACAACTTGCGAGACTCGGTGTCTAATTTTTCGGAGACTATGTATATAACAAATGGATCCCAAGAGTTAACATTAATTCCTTGACTGCGTAAACCATGCAAACAATCAACCGTGTTGTCTAACAGCGCCTTAATACATTTCGACGATTCCTTATGAATCGGCGATTGATGAACAAGTCGTTTGAGCATGCAATTAACTAAAAACCTTTTGTTGTCAAATCGCTTGTTTAGAATCGACCAACACTCATTATAATTAGATGCGGTCACTGGAATATTTCGAAGCAATTGTTCTGCTTCGCCCAAGAGGTGGCTCTTTAAATAATGGAGTTTTTGAACATCATCCAATGCATTATTTCTATGGATCAATGACGTGAATAGATCACGGAAGGTAACCCATTCAGAATAAAGTCCCGAGAAACTAGGCAAACTAATTTGTGGCAATTTCACATTCGAGCTATTTTGCGTAGATTGTTGACTTGAATTCTTATCAATAATGCACGAACGACTAATCTTGCATAAACACTCTTTTAATTCACATTTATAATCTATGTACAAATTTTCAGTTAAATCATATATATCTGTGGTAAAATAAACATTCTTTTTCCATTCTTCGTCGGTTGCTTTTTCTATTATACGGTTATGAGTTTCAACAAATTGTTTCCACTGTACCTCTAACGATTCTAATTTAGTTTCAACGTAAGTTTGTGTAAGACGATCCTTAGGTGATTTTTTAAAGTTAGTTCTACTTTTTTCTATAATGGTTTTATTATTGAATTGTAATTTACTTAAGGATTCCATTGTGTACAACAAACTAATATGTAAAATAGTTAAATTCAATAAAATAAAATGATTATCTTATTAAATGACTATTACTTGTATTATTAATGCAATAAAATAATACGAGTATTGAATGCGAAATTACTAAATTCAATTCAAATTAACTTAACAAATTAGTATTAATATTAATGCAACCGACGAAATTACAAGAGTGAACAGACAAACCACTATTTTATTAAGTGTAAAATGCAAATTATTATCTTTACTGTATAAATTTACTAAAGTTTAAAACTGAAATTAAATTAAATCTTAAAGTCTCTAACACTTAATATTTCTACCACTTTAAATCTTTTAACTTCACTGATTAATTATAAAGTCTACAAAAAAACACTGGAAAACTTACAGTTTTGTCTGCCAAACCTCTCTTTACTGTTCTGCTATTGTGGCGCCCCCTGGCGGAGACGGCTTCAAACTTCACTGCTGCAAATGTCACGTGCTCAATCTTCACTGCTGCTAATGTCGCACCCCCTGGCGGAGACGGCCTCAAACTTCACTGCTGCGATTGACGCGCCCCCTGGCGGAGACAGCTTCAAACGTCACTGCTGCCGAGTGATGTCCTCTATACTGGTGGTGCCCCCTGTCTGACGTTGCGTCAAACCTTGCTCAGCTGCTGCTCTCCACACACACACACCCGGGGAGTTTTACAGGCACGCTGCAGGGCGGTCCACCGCTGATTTCTGTGCCTCACCAAACGTCACCAAAACACCAAACACGGTCACTTCTTCACTATTCGACGCGATACTAGTTCGCGATCCGACTCGATAGGACCAAATGTACGGGACTAGTCAACTGACCGAGGGATTGTTATGTTACAATAAAACAATCTGCTTGAAGTAAGTACAAAAATATTTTATTTATCTAAACTATTTATACTATAGGCTGAGAATCTTGATAGCGCCATTCAGGATTCGTACAACGCCATCTATCGCCATCTATCGAGCCTTGTAGGAAGCTCGCGGCTAAACAGACTTCGAATATTGTATTTTAAGCTATTGCATAGCTTCTTCTATCGCGGGCCTTGAGCGAGGAGACCGAATCCAAAAATTTCGTAACGAAAAGAAAAACCTAACACCCCCCACTCCGACCGGCACCGCGGTGATGCTTTTAAGTTTTTCCATCTATCGATAAATAGCAGAACTTTTAATGAGTTTTTAAAATATTACGCTTGTCTCTTTAGTTCAGCAACTCGCCTTTAGGTACAGCAGACCCAACTAATTTTAGACCTATTTCAGTGCTGCCTACTTTTAGTAAAATTTTTGAAAAACTTATTTACAACCAAATGTTAAGATTTTTTAATAAAAATGGCTTAATGCATTCAAAACAATTTGGATTCACTAAGGGTCGCTCCACAACCGATGCAGGTGTTGAGCTTTTAAAACATATTTTTGATGCTTGGGAAGATTCTTTGGACGCTTTAGGTATTTTTTGCGATCTGTCCAAAGCTTTTGATTGTGTTCCTCATGAAACATTGATAAAAAAATTAGATTATTATGGAATAAGAGGCTCCGCATTGGATCTTCTTACTTCTTACTTAAGTAATAGGATTCAAAGGGTTGAAGTTAATGGAAAGCGATCTCAGGGTTCTGTAGTAAAAATGGGGGTACCGCAGGGCTCGATTCTCGGCCCGTTTTTGTTTTTAATTTATATTAATGATTTGCCACATTTGGTAAAGGAAAATCACGAGATAGTATTGTTTGCTGATGATACATCATTATTATTTAAAATAAAGCGATATCAGAACCCAGACGATGTAAACAATGCGATCTCAAAGGTGGTGCACTGGTTTGACGTTAACAATTTATTATTAAATGGGGCTAAAACGAAATGCATTAAATTCGTGACGCCTAACGTCAGACAAGTAAACACCACTATTAAAATAAAGGAAGATGAGTTGACCCTTGTGGATACCACCAAATTTTTGGATGTTATATTAGATTCTAAGTTACAGTGGGGCCCACATATTGGTGAATTGTCGAATAGACTCAGCTCTGCTGCATACGCGGTAAAGAAAATTCGCCAATTAACAGACGTTGAAACAGCTAGGCTTGTTTATCATTGCTATTTTCATAGTGTTATGTCGTATGGTATTCTTCTGTGGGGTTGTGCCGCAGATATTCAAAATATTTTTGTACTGCAGAAGAGGGCCATACGAGCAATTTATAATCTACCATGTAGACATTCACTAAGGGATAAATTTAAAGAAATTGGTATTTTGACAGTGGCGGGTCAGTTTGTTTATGAAAACCTAGTATATGTACACAAAAATTTTGATAAATTGAGTAAGAAAAGTGATATACATAACCTAAACACAAGAAATAAGCATAAACTAGTTGTACCTGCCACTAGGCTCCAAAAAATTAACAAATCTTTTAAAGGTCAATGTGTGCGATTCTATAATAAAATACCAAGCAATATACAGCAATTAAGCCTAAATAAATTTAAATTAACAATAAAACGCAAGCTGTCTTCAAAGGGATATTATTCTATTAAAGACTATATGGCTGATAAAAATGCTTGGGATTAAGCCGCCGTTTCATACAGGCTATTCTAATATGAATGACTTAAAGCATGAATATTGTTATATTATGTTGCATTGTATAGCGTCACAGACAAATGAAGATTGTTACTAACCAATCGATAATTTAAAAGAGCATAGCCTGTGAGTTTCTTGCCAGTTCTTCTTACAGAGCGGTGGCTCGGAACTGGCACTTAGATTCGCTTGCACTTAAATGTTTTTTGTTTTTTTAAATTATTTGGTTGCAAGTGAATCTAAGCTTCGTGATTTTAGTATAGTTATATTTTATTTGTTTTTGTTATTTTTTTTATAATTTTGACGTTTTTAAGTACTATGTAATAGTTTATGAAATAAAGTATTTTTGACTTTTGACTTTTTTGACTTTAGGTGGCATTTTAAATCTACTTTTTTATTTATTATTATACTTTATTCATTATTATTATTTTTAATTAATTTTTTAATATTTTTTTATCTCAATAAAAACAAAGAAAAAAAAACCAAAAATAAAATAAATAAATTGCATAAGTCGATGAAAAATGTTATGCAATAGCTTTATTGTGTTATTTTTTTGGAATAATATATCATAAAAAATTTTTTTTCAAAATGGTGCCTGATTGTCCAGAGAATGCATTTCGCAGTTGTGGCATAGTTCCCTGAGTTAACTGTTTTGGTTTTGATATTGTGCTTTACATTTATATTCCATGGCTATCTTAAGTTTAATCCTTATGATGCACACTTTTTTATACACATTGCTAGATATCCTTCCCTTCAAAGGTCTGTCATTTGATTTATGTAAGTTAGTGCGAAGTGCAGTGCTAACGGTAGTTTTAAACGCCGTGATAATTAGTGGTGACGCCGCTGTTTACAAGAGCTGCTTATTGTGAAACTTAATATGTTCAGCCACAGCCGGATTAGACATTATGATGACGCACGGCTTAAAATATACAATGGCTTCGGATTTTTAGGAATTATGAGTTTAGGGTTTCTTATTTTTGTGCTAAAAATAATAAATATCGCGAAATAATGAATTCTTGTGGCATAATAAGACTTCATACCCACGGCAGATATTTCAAAACGATACGGCTAAAATTTATATGTATTCACAAAAAACAGTTTTTTTTTTTTTGTTAAATACCATCACTTGATGATGATGAATATTGAGTCAATATCACCTCGGGGGAGGCCAGTGATCAGTTGTGGGATGTGAATATGTGAAGTTAGCCTCTGATAAGTATGTAAGTACATTAGTCTCCTTTTGAGTGTACACTCATAAACCAATATTTTTTTTTCCATAAATTCATTTCAGTGACGTTACAATTCTGTAGATTTACGCTGTTTTAATTTCAGGCTTTTAGATTGATGATTGCGTAACTTTTAGTTATGGTTAAGTGCAACAGTGAGTTCTCTGTCACATCTGTTATTGCAATGACACTCACTAGCCTGTGACTACGCTTTGCACGCGCATTAATAGACAGTGTATTATTTTTCGAGATGAATAAATATTTTCTAACAATTACACCAATCATTTAGTTCCAAGATAATTATCGTTAAAAACTTGCGTTATGGATACTAAATAACGAATAAACATGGATAAATACTTTTTTTTTTGTAAATAAATACTTAATATACATAGGGAAACACCCAGACCAGAACACATATTCATGTTCATGCATACAAATATTTGTCCTGTGTGGGAATCAAACCCACGACCTTGGAGCGTAGAGCGGGTATACTCGCCACCACGCCATATCGGTCGTCAAAATGAATATCAGCTTTTTTATGTTGTTGTAGAATTTATAGTCGATCAAAGTCCTCTTTCAAGAAGACAAGAAATTCAGATGACAATTATGAAAGTTTTTATTGTATGAATATAGTACGATTTGGAAAGAATGAAAAATATTATCTGATATAGTTGTTCACAACGACCACGATTGCAGATGTCGATTGTTCCTTCAATGTATTTTAGCACTTTTTGGCAAAATGTAGGGTAATTATGTTAATCACTTCACGAATTATAAGTTTAAGGCTGCTAGCGATTTGATTGGTTCCATATAGACTTTGTCCTTAACAAAACCCCAAAAAATATAATCCGTTACATACAATGATCGATGTATGAAGATGATGTTCATGACACACAAGCGATCACAGTTATATCAGTTGTCAAGACAAGTATGCCTTTGGCCGCGAGCTCCCTAGCGGGGTTTCCCCATGGGAATATTGTGTTTTTAAAGAATCGTCAACGCGTTAGCTATTCATAGGCTGCAGTGGCAAGGAAGATACAACGGACGAGGCTCTGGCGAACAAAACAGTACCCGATAAGCGGCAATAGGCTCGCCACCTATAACGTGGGACCAACTATATAATTGGCGATGTGAGGGCGTATAATATACCTCTGCCTATTTCCTCGGGGAAACAGGCGTGAATGTATGTGTGTATGTATGTACAATAAAAATAGTATAATAATCGCGTTAGAAGAACACAACAATACATAAAAGAAAGCTATTTTCTTGAAGCTGATTCAAACGTTACACATTTAAGCGGGAACATTTTTATTTCCTCGCAGCGCCATTTTGTGACAATTTAATAAGGCGCCTATTCCTGGTACAACACGTACAGAGTAAATAAACACGATGAAATTAGGTGGTATTGTTTGTTGTTTCGTCGCGGGGCGAGAGGGGAGGGGCGAAGGGAGTGCGGGCTGCGGGGTGCATGGCGGGAGGCATTTTCATTTTTCATCGCAACACAATAAAAATTAATTTATCCGCATTGCGCGGACGTTAATGTGCGCCGAAACTGTGTCGCCTCCGTCACGCCATTTTATCGGACATGTATTCCATTTTGGGGAACCGAAAATTGGGCACTTTTTCGTTTTGGTATTTACTAGTGCTCGGGTGATGGTAGCAACGCCGCAATAACTTATGTTATTCCCATACTAGCTTGCCTTTGTAGCTCTGCCTGCATTGTTATATAATTTTAATGAAAATGAATATATTTTATTTAATTATGCACATACATTCACGCCTGTTTCCCCGAAGTGGTAAGCAGAGGCATATTATACGTCCACACTTCGCCAATTATATAGTTGGTCCCACGTAATAGGTGGCGAGCCTATTGCCGCTTACCGGGCACTGTTATGTTCGCCAGAGCCTCGTCCGTTGATCGGCAGGCGCACCACTTGCAGGTGAGGTTGGCTTGGGCTCCTTCTTAGGTCTTGGTAAGACCCCTATATTTTTTAATTATGACTACATGATATGTCTGGTTTCCCTTACAATTTGAACGTCCTTCTCACATGTTTTTGTTTTTGCTACGTCCTTTCTTGTGCTTCATTCATACCCAGTTTCATACAGGGAACTTTAGCGGCTTAAGCATGTAAGATTACAGCCAGAATTAGTAACTTTCCCGTTGATGAGAACTATTTGACTTTGGTTAGTGGTAGTGGTGGTGGGGCCACTCATTTAGTTTTGAAATAGAAATCTGATGATTAGTTAAACACAGTTATCCAATGTAATATGCATTGTTCTACTGACTGCGGAACGTAACATAGTTACAATATCTGATCACTGCCATAGTAGTCAGTGTGCACACTATACTTGAGATTACTTCTCTATTCATCTTATATGTCAGAAATATAGATGGTGTCTCCAATCTGCTAAACTAAGTACATGTTCCCAGTGATACATTCGACCAAATGAAATGGGACAAGTTTCTTTTTAAATTCTTCTCCACTCAATATCCAGCCCGATATCGTTGCCATTCATGAGTGCTGTAGCTCCAAGTTCCAGTTTCTATAATCTGTAAAAGTCTCAAGTGTGCTAGAAGTAGCAGTTATCTAGTTTCAATTCTGTTAAGACATACCAAGACTAAAGTCAAGTAAATACGCTCCTTCAAATGAACATTACTAAAGTGTATTCGCCTTAATAGAAACAATAAGAATAGTGTTATTGGACAAATTCTTATTTTTGAAATATGTAGTAGTTTATGATAAAAGAAAGTTACTAATTAGTCTTTAGATAGGCTAGATTGTTGTGGATATAAGATACCTCCTTTTAAAAAAGGAAAGTTTTAAAAAAAAAAATGAATATGTTTACCGTTATGTGGCTAAATACTAATGACGGCAGCAAGAATTAATATTCTGGGAAACTTCTACCCCGTTACCACCTAAAGGGAGCCCAGATCTCCTTTCATTGATATTAACTAATTCACAAAGTTTGTGTAATGTCCACACAGGATTTCACATG
Source organism: Musotima nitidalis (assembly GCA_949126915.1). Lineage (NCBI taxonomy): Eukaryota > Metazoa > Arthropoda > Insecta > Lepidoptera > Crambidae > Musotima > Musotima nitidalis. The sequence continues at coordinate 18,536,291 of OX421429.1, forward strand.
AAGCATACGAAATTGGGACTAATTCTTTTGGGAGTTCAGTTGCTTTTAGCTTGTGTGTGTCTGGCCGCAGGTCCTTGGGGAGTCCTAGGAACTTAATTAGTGGCCACCTTTATGTCAGCCTTAATTGCGGGCCTGCTTTGGACATGCCAGTAATTACCGTTCTGCTGTTACACTCGCTGGAACATAACATGCTTTTAAAATATCTTCGAAAATATTTTTTGTCAATATTAGGACTATTTCGCTTTAGAAGCTTGCCACGAGAAGTTGGCCAGAGTCTAAATTAATTTTTTTTTTGTTTGGAGACTTTTCTTTTTAGATTACAATTAAATTTGAATTTCTCGGCGAGGCTCTGTCCTCCACTCCTTTTGTTATTTTCTACTCCTTGTAATGTAAAAGTCATATACACAAGTACAATGACATCGAGAAAGCAGCTGGAAAACTTAACAACAAACCAACAACCAACCGCAACTTTGTCCTCGTAACCTATTTTTCCATTAAAACATCGAGCATTTCACATATCCACTTTTGGGTGGGCTGATACCTTGCTTCAACTATCTATATAGTTAGCATGTCAGATAGTGAGAACTGGCATTTAACACAAAGATAATTGATAAAATAACTAAACAAAATGTAGTTTAGTAGCTTAGAAATGTCTCATAAGAACTTATCTTATTTTTGCATAAGAATCTGAATCTTTCTAGTAAAAATTTCGTCTCATATACATAGCTGTTTTATTTTTGTGTTTTCCTTAAAACACGAACAAACTGTATCTAATAATCGATCTTGTACCAGCTTATAACTAAGAGGATTTATGTTTTGCATTTTACAAGAGAGATATTTAATTCGACAATATGTTCGAAGTGATTTTGATGGACGTGATTTTTGAGGGAAATCGAAACGGGCACTGCCTAGTCTTGCCACCGTGAATATCTTAACAATATGTTTAGTGAGTTCCCCAGCTTATTCATCGGTTAACTCATACTTTATTTAAACTAAACTGTCAAATCACACATTAGAAGAACAATTAACTTTACAGTAAAATATTACACAGACATCTTCAAAAGTACGGTGAGTAAAACTGTCTCAACGTAGTTAGCGACAAAGACAACGTTTTATCTGAATGAGTGTAGCTTGTTAGGGCGCCACGCTTCTGCGACTCCGACCTGCCACTTAATAACAAAGAAGTTCCACAAAGAGCTTCATTATTGGAAGACGTTTCGTTCAGCGGAGGCCGGGGCTCCCCCGAAGGCGCGACGTCGCACTCTATTTGTTTATGCAACGACTCAAAGTGAACTTTTCGAATTCGAACGAAACACACGAAAGGTGTTACCGGAGCGCCTCCTACTTAAATAAATATCACCACTTAAGATTTGAGCCTCATCGCCGGAGACACAGCGCCGATCTCAGCCAATAGCTGCTCCATAATGCATGAGGCGAGCCTCGGAGACGACCACTTTATTCTCAGAGGGATAAAGTTGAGAGTGAGGCTGCTGTCCGCTGCGGGTCTGGCCGGGAATGAGTGATCGTTGCGTATTTATGAGGAAAGAATCGATGAGAGTTGGTATTCATTGACGTCACGTGCGGATCTGTGCGGATCTGTGCGGATCTGTGCGGATCTGTGCGGATCTCCTGCGGATGTCGAGCGGAATTTGCGACTTGTTCACGAAGGAATTATTGAAAGTTTGAACACTATTGCCAATTAGCGGCTCTCTCGTCTCATGTAACAACTTTATTGGGTGTAATTTGCGACCGGAGTAGCGCCGGGAATACTGACTGCTACGTATATTCACTGAGCAAACCTTGGTATTAAATAAAAAGGAAGGATTGAACCTTAGAATATTTACAATACAGTTTTAAACATTCACAGTGTAGTTTGTAGATGATAGTATTGATTTAGGTATTCAACACCGATTGCGTCCATTTGTTGCGGTGAGCGTATTATCTGCAGAAATTGCTCAATATTGCAGGAAAAAATACCAACCAAATACTTTTGAGACACAGACCGAGACCGAGTACACAGAATCAAACTATCAGAATGCACTCGTTTTAAGTTAACCAATGTGATCAAAATATTGTTTATAAATAATGAAGAGTTGTACAAGATATTCACATGCATACGTACTTTGTGAATAGTTATAGCAAAGTTTACTTTTAGCACAGATATGTTGCACTAGATGACGTGTGTTGTTAGGTGAGTGCCTTATCGCCCACATTAACACTAGAGTTTGATAAGAAGTAAACTTGAAACTAGTTCGTGTGTGTGGAGCCCACACGAATCAAAATATAAACTGTTTTTAGAAAAAATACAGAAAGCCTTCTTGATATACCCATATAAAATAATTTATGGATACTATCCATTTCTATATCCGTCAAATTATTTATTAGGAATGTTAAGTATGTGCTCGTTAGAGATGAGGAGACACAAAGATTTAATTTTATTAGCAGTTAAAGTGCTGCGTAGCCGGATCCAGAGCCCAGAACTCCTGCAACTAATATCTCGGCTTAACGTGCCTGACAATTACGTTCGGCAAAGGGCTTGTCGTGAACGCCGCTTGTTGGCGCCGCCAACTTATCGCACTGCTGCGCACCATCACTCCCCGATCGCTCGAATGCACATCGGCCTTAATGCTCTTCTGTGTCAGTATGCTCTTGACTGTGACATATTCGTAGATAGCTGGAAGTCAATCCAGGCAAAGATGTAATAATAATATTCCTTTATTGCACAAAATAATTTTAAGTATTACATGAGGTATGTATACAAAATAACATGTACAAGTTGCCGTCTTTTTATGAATATAAATGTCATTCTTGATTATATTTTTTAACTTTATATGCTTGTAAAATTACTCACTAAGTTAGTTATTAAAATTGGGCCAGACCCGTGTAACTAATACATGAGAAGCGCTCGTAGCTCTGCGGTGCTCGGTGGTCGGAAACGATCGCCGAAGTACAGCAGAGTTTACAGAGGTCAGTCCTTGGATGGGTGTCCGTTTGTGTGGCATTTGATATCGAGCGCTTCCGTGCTTCGGAAGGCACATTAAGCCGTTGGTCCCGGTTATCACTAAATGTGGTAGTCGTTAAGCCATGTTAGAGGCCTAATGGGCGGCTTGAAAAATTCTAACAGCAGGACGCCACACACCTGCCTCCGCCAATCCGCACTGGGTCAGCGTGGTGGAGTATGACCCAATACCCTCGTCCTTGGTATGTGAGAGGAGGCTCGTGCTCAGTAGTGGGACGTTAATGGGCTGTTATGATGATAATGATGAACCGGGGATTGTCCTTAGTTGTATTTCTGTAGTGCACTTAAGGATAATCGCCGGTTGGTGTCACAGTGTCTAAGGGGCCTCTACGTGTTCCTTCCTTCCAATCCAAATAAATAAATAAACAAATAAATATTCTCTTACAATCACACCAATTATTTAGTTCCAAGAAAAGTATCACTAACCATACAAGTTGGTCATAAATAACGGATAAACATACTTAAATACTTTTTTTCTGTAAATACATACTTAATATACATAGGAAGACATCCAGACCAGAACAAATATTCATGTTAATGCTTGATTTGTCCTGTGTGGGAATCGAACCCACGACCTATGATTGGAGTGCAGGCATACTGACCTTCACGCCATAATCGCCATATCGGTCGTCAAAATGTCCGGCTCACCGTTGGCCCGAGATCGGAAAAAAGACAAACATAATAATAATAGACGAGATCCCATTCCCTCAGTCAGTTGCGGGTCTGTTGAAAGGGTTACCGCGGCCTTGAAACATTGCAGGCATAAAAAGAGACATGGATGGCTTTTGGTCAGTAAGAGTAAACACACTCTTCCGCTACCTACAGCGGACAGCGGTCATTTGATGAAAAAAAAACCTTTCGTCACCTTCGACACTCTAGGGCAAGAATACAAGTATACATTTACAATGAGACAATGTTTCATTAAAGTCCCTTACGTAAAGACAGGAGAACAATGAACAGTTCCGTCAACAGAGCAATATTGAAACTTCATCTCATTAAACACATGTTCCGCCGAGTTGACTACAGTCGGCGACGTGAGCGCTCAGTCACAGTAGAAATAAATAAGAAGATCCAATACCTTCATTGAGCTTGTCCGAGCGTAAGCGTCGTCGCTGTAAACGCCGACAATATATGGTTGCTATTCGTGCGCCAGTCGTAGTTACGCCACCATACGTAATATTTCTACAATAACGTTCGCGCAGGATTCCAGTTGACCTACTTATATGTTTCTACTATGGCTCGGTGCACCTCATTAAGAGTTCGACACGGCTCAAAGCTCGTTAAGCGCATCGCCTCGCGTGGCATCGCTTCACGTCGCTTACGAGCACAGCTACGCGAATGGCGACAAGGAAAGATATGGCTTCGAAGGTTGATGTAAATAATTTATTTCGATGATACATTTGGCTCGTATTGTCAAATATGGCTTAAAAAATTCTGAATCAGTATCGGAATCCACTTTATTTTGTGCTAATGTCAAAGTACAGTCTACGTCAACATTTCTTATTTAAATATAGTTTAATAAAGATTTGATTGTATAATGAAAAACGTCACCTTAAAACTATTGCGCCCTAAAAAATGTTATAAATTAGTTTACATTTAGATAATATATCGTCTGTAGACATTAAATGGAACTTTCAATACATTCTAAATAAAAATACTTTTGAGAGTAACTAGTGTTTGGGACTAACAAAACATTAGGACAAAAAGTTTGTCTTGAAATTTAGCTAAGCGCATTCGTTGTTACCATTCTGATGGTGGTGTAGGACGATGAAGCAGCAGGCTGTTATAAAAAGAAAATAAAGTATCTCTTCAACCATTAACTCTTGGTGGATTAAGATAAAGTGATGCATCGTAAATAGGATGCCGTGGACCCACAAATCGTAGGCAAATCGGGAACGTCTAGACATTATGGGAAGTCGAGTCCTTTATTTAAAGATCTGCAGAAAGGTCTGCGCGCCCATATTCATGAGCGTGGACATGAATTATTCCGGCACATTACATGAGCGAGGCGCCGTTAGCGAGCCCGGCGCGGCGCAGGTGACCGCACGGCGTATGTTAATCCATATGGAAATCTTTATGATGCCCGGGAGAGGGGCGTCGGTGTTATCTAAATGTTTTCAAACATATGTTAGAGGTGTTTTGCAAGTTAATTCTGGAAGCTGCTAAGTCGCAACACTTAACGTTCTAAAGGAATCTGCACAAAGTGTTGTTTATTTTGTTAATTACAGATTTTCTTTTTAGCGATAGTTTTTGCTGTATTGGTCAATTGCTATACACGTCACTGTTCTTTCTTTCTTTCTTTCTTTCTTTATTTTAAATAATGGCTTCGTGCGTCTAGCACATGTAGCCAGTGTCAAGTAAGTGATATATTAATTATATATAATTTATAGTAAATGAGAATGAGTGGTGATTAAGATGATAAATCGAAGATGAAATACCCTCCCCTTAACCCCTTGAGTCCTCAGTAAAGATGTGGGACTATACTGAGATCTCACATGGACTCCTTGAGAGAAAATTTGAAAAGTGATGTTGCACTGTTTTGTTTGATTTACCAACACTTACAAACAAACACTTAACGGTTAATAATCCACCGTTATTACACATTAATGTTCGAAATATCACAAATTTTAGAAAAAAAAACAAAACTGCAGACATGACACTTCAGTTTCCCGCCAAGAAGTCCACGTCACTGTTAGATTGTTATGAGTTTATTTACACTTTGTATGTATCATCATCAACATTTCAGCCATTTGAAGTTCACTGCTGAACATTATCCTCTCAAATCGTTTTCCACGTTGATCGATCCGTGTCGCCCGCATTCACCGGTTTCCCACCGTCCTAGCCCATCCGTCTAACGCAGTGGTTCCCAAACTTATTTTGTCTACTGCCCACTTTGAGAATAAATATTTTTTAAGAGGCCTCCTAGCTAAATAAAATTACAAGTCACCCCCCAGGCCTCCATACTACGCCCCCATTTTCCTTCTGGGTCACTTACCGCCCCTCTTCAGACCTGCAGTGCCTACAAGGGGGCGTTATCGCCCACTTTGGGAAAGACTGGTCTAACGGGTGGGAGAGTGGCCTATACTACGTTTGCCGGCTCGTGATCGCCTTTGAAGAACCTTAACGCCCCATCGGTCGCCGGTTCTTCGAGTTACGTATGTATGTATATAATTATGTGAAATAAACTATTAATAATATTGCAATGTGATATTTATTCATTCAATTTCTTTATCCGCATTTGAATTGCATGTCGGAGTATGACCTAAGTCTCTGTTAACTTGATTTGTTAACTTGAGAAAACACTCGTATATACCACAACTGGGCTCACAACACTAATGTTAGTGGGACATGCCAGTTCCTCCTGGCAACTGCCGCAGATGTTTGGAATAATGAAAGGAAGGCATGACGTGTCCGATATGTCAAAACATCGAACTAACTTTCATCGATGTTGTGAAACCCGAAACAAACTTTTGCGTGATGTATTGAAACAGAAGTAACTTTGCGACTTCTAAAGTCTTGCCTCTTGCTGGCAAGGAGCCGCTGTTCAGTCAGCGTTAATACGTTTTTTTTTACCAGTCGCTCTCTCATATGACATCAGAAGTACGTGCTTGCTTTTATTTAAAATATTTAATTTTTTGTATTTTTATATTCATAGTTTTATGTTCATAACTGTAATTCGTCTGCAGCACATAAATGGTTATAGTTTTTGCTTATATGTAGGTAATAATCGGCATTATGATGAAATATTTTAGTTTGTAAGTTAATTTAGCCTGAATTACTTAAATATTTAATACTAGCAGTCGCCCGCGGCTCCGCCCGCGTGGATGTCGGCTACCGCTGTAAAATGCCTACCCAGAAAAGACACGGTCAGCAAAATGATTTCCAGATCAATTCACAGACACGGACACTAACATCGACGACGCACTGATTATCCGCAGGCTGCATAGATTGTCTTTATGTGGATTATTTCATTAACAACTTCAACGTTGTTAATGATGAAAATATTTAAATCTAATTAATACTTAGTTTTTACTCTTACCGGCAGTCCCGGAGAGCAACCTGTTGTTTTGGGATAGATAACTAAAACGATTATTGTAAATCTTCCCCATAAACAACATTTGACATTAAATTATTTTTAGGTGACAAACAAACTGATGGTCGGGAGCCCCGACCCGTGATAGGGCGCTGTGCAGCAGAAATCGTAATAATTTAAGTTCGCCATAACTTCAAAAACAAACGTCCAATTTTGATCATTCCTAGACCAAATATTATCTACATAAACTGCACTTAGTGATGAAATAATTAATTTTGATAGGGATTAATAGCATAAGTAAAATAAATGCGTATAAATATAGTACAAAAAAAAATCAAGATTTTTAAATAAAAAAAGGGTTGTTGTGCCTCACTCGCCATATATAGGTATAGTGTGTCGCGGACTTTTTAGTAGGTGGTATAAGATCTTGAATTCATTCATACATTTTGTGGTTCTATCTTTTATAGTTTAGGCAGCGTACGCAACTGTTCTGGTTGATTTTTACACTTTGTGTCCGAAAAACCCAAATATTTTATGGAACCCTATTTTTTTCGAAATTATAATATAGCCTATGTTACTCAGTGATCATGTAGCTTTCTATTGAAAAAAGAATTATTAATTTTGGTCCAGTAATTTTTTAGTTTATTCGTTACATACAAAAATATAAATCTTTCCTCTTTATAATATTAGTATAGATTACATTGACTCCCCCCCCCCCCCGTACCACCCCAGTGACGTTTACATGGAGCCTACATCGCATGCTGGCTAGCTGAGCGCGGTGAGCTGCACCACGCGACTTTTTTCTAATACTTGCATTTTTAAACTCGTGATATCTTCCTAATGAAATGTCCGAATTGAATAATTCAAAAAGTTATAAAAAGGTATTGAAACCGTCTTGAATACAAAGTAATTTTTTTTGATAAGGATTAATACCAAGGTACAAATAAAGAGCCTTTTCAAGCGGCGGCATATAAATTAAATTTTTAGAATAAAAAACCGCTTACTGTGACGTAACTATAATATTTAGACATATGCTGTCGCGACACTTTTTGTAGATAATGATGAGTACTGCAAAGTCGTAGTACATAATTTTGTTCTATCATCAATAGTTTTCGCTGCGCACGCTATGTAAGGAATTTTTCAGGTCATTTTTTTACACCTTGGGTTACATTATTGGATTTTTAGTAAGGATCCCTAATTTTTTTCAAAATATAATATAGCCTATGTTACTCGGGGATAATGTAGCTTTCGAAAGGTGAAAGAATTTTTGAAATCGGTCCAGTAGTTTCGGAGCCTATTCATTACAAACAAACAAACAAACAAACAAATCTTTCCTCTTTATAATATTATATAGTATAGATTCGCTACCGCATAAAACAAAAGACAATATCAATAATATAATGTATAGCAAATCAAAAATAAAAATTATATGTTATCTTTAAACCATAACCAATAAAAAAACAAACAGATCAAACTGCAAATAAATAAAAACGTATTCGTGTCAAAGGAAGATTTAAAAAATGTATATGAATAAATAGAACCGGGTAATATTTTCAATGAACGTAATCAATATGGCGCGGCGGTTACGGCGGTGACCCAGATTGCAGGTGACCGCGAGTTGGTTCGTTTCGAATGGGCCTTAGCGTTTCAAATCAAACGATGGGCCAGCGCAGTCAAGTCCTCGTCGGCTAGGTTTCTATAGGTAGATGGATGTTGACAGTGTAAATTGGTGCGGTCGGTCGACTGGTCGCCATCTGTTGCGATACTAATGACTGTGGCTACAATACGTGTAACAAGTGTTGTGGTGTTACATCATTTTACATCGTTAGAAAATTCGATAAATGAGTGGACACAGGAGAAAATTTTATTTTTTCTTTTTTGTCTTAGCTTTACAATTACGGAATTAGAAACTCCGCATTGGATCTTTTTACTATATTTAAGTAATAGGATTCAAAGGGTTGGGGTTAATGGAAAATGATCTCAGGGTTTGGTTGTTAAAATGGGGATTCTGCAGGGCTCAATTCTCGGTCCGTTTTTAATTTATATTATTGATTTGACACTTTTTGTAAAAAAAAAACCACGGTATAGTACTGATGATTGATGATACATCATTATTGTTTAAGTTAAAACGATATCAGAATTTAGACGCTGTAAACAATGCGATCTCAATGGTGATGCACTGGTGTGACGTCAAATTATTTTTATATTATCAGGCTAAAACAAAATGTACTAAATTCTTAACGCCTAACGTCAGACAAGTAAACATACATACTTTAATGGTAAAGAAGAATGAGTTGACCCTCGTGGATACAGGAGTCTTTAGCTCTTACTATAGACTCTAAGATGTAGTGGGGCCCACATATTAGTGAATTGTCGAGTAGACTCAGCTCTGCAGCATGCGCGGTAAAGAAAGCCATAGTAAAGAAGAGGGCTATTCGAGCAAATTATAATCTACCATTCACTAAGGGACAAATTAAAAGAAATTGGTATTCTGACAGCGACGGGTCAGCTTGTTTATGAAAACCTGGTATATACACATAAAAATATTGATCAATTTAGTAAGACAAGCTATATATATAACCTAAACACAAGGAATAAGCATAAAATAGTTGTACCTGCCACTAGGCTCCAAATTATTAACAAATCATTAAAGATTAAACTTTGAAGTAAACATTGAAGTATAAACTTAAATAAATTTAAATTAGCAATAAAACGCAAGCTGTCTTCAAAGGGATACTATTCTATCAAAGACTATGTGGCAAATAAAAATGCTTGGGATTAAGCCGCCGTTTCATACAGGCTATTCTAATATGAATGACTTAAAGCATGAATATTGTTATATTATGTTGCATTGTATAGCGTCACAGACAAATGAAGATTGTAATTCAAGTACCAAACCAATGGATAAGTTTAAAAGAGCATAGCCTGTGAGTTTCTTGCCAGTTCTTCTTACAGAGCGGTGGCTCGGAACTGGCACTTAGATTCCTTTACACTTAGATATTTTTAGTTTTTAATTGTTTTGTTGCATGTAAGTGAATCTAAGCTTGGTCATTTCAGTGTAATCATATTTCGATTGTTTTTTAAGTTTTATATTTAATTTTGACGTTCTCAAGTATTATGTGATACTTTATGAAATAAATTACTTTGAAATTTACAGTTTATTTATTACTCTATTGCTTGAACCTATTGAACCGTATAAATAAGAAATAAATTTTCTAAAGCATAAAATAAATAGTCGAGTGTAATACAAGTGGCGTGGCGCGTTGCAGCGGCGGCCGGGCGCGCTGCTGACCGCGACGACATCCGCAGTCCATCGCAACCAGCCGCCACACTCGGTGGGGAGCCGCAGAACTTCATCTACAACTCTACCAATCTACTTCGAATGTAATATTAATGGCGTTACAATCGATTGCAGAGCTTCATTTAGCATTTCGTGACTGCAGTGCTATCCCGTTTGCTTCCCTGCTTAGAAGAAGTTAAAATTACACTGTAAGTCTATTTAACGGTGATAAACAACGTTATCTTTTGTGTAATTTAGAATAATCATAATCACACAGTTAAAATAAGTTTACTGATGTTCTCCCCCGACTGGTCTCCACCCTGCCGTGGCGGGGGGCTGAGTACCTCCCGGTAGGGCGCAGAGGGCGCTAGGGAAAAGGTAACACCCAGAGATTGGCGACTCTGGGTGCCCTTAGTACTCACTACCTGGGGGAAACTAAGAGGGACCTGTGGAGGGCGCAGCGGGCGTACCAGGAGGGCCCGTCAAGCAGCGCCAGGAGGGTCTCAGGCAGAGGGGCAGGGGGCTTCTGCTGTCTAACCATGAACCAAGAAGTCGGCCACACACGCTATGGTCGCACAATAAGGTAGGAGGGGTGTGTCCACTGCGCCTCTCTGAGGAGGTTCTCCCGGTTTTGGTCCGGGGGTCATTGGCCGCAGGCGGGGTGTCAGACGCTGCAACCTAGGTACTGGCCTCCGCCTTTTTCTCAACAATCGGCGGGCGTCGTCGGAAGATTTTTAGTGGGTATTACTGCTGGGAGTCGTGTCTGCCGGTGGTGAGTCCCACACCCCCGTTCGGTCCCCCTTTGGCCGGAAGGCAGTGCGTAAATGCATTTTATTACCAAAGTAAAACAAAAAAAAAAGTTTTATTGATGTTTTCACCGCAATCTCACCTGCTGATCGTGGTGACCGTATGGGGCGCAAAGCTGCCCTTCTGCGCCTATCCATTTCCCGTTGCGGTGGAATACGATTCATCACACCCAGCGATGTAGCTGTGTTGCTCTCCGTGAAATATGGCCGCACGTGCCGTGGCCGTGTTCCGTGTTCCCGTGTTGCTGCACCGTTGCCAATAACGTACCGCATTCAATTCTGAAAGTGGACTCGCACTTGCCAACAAATTATATTTCTCGACGTGATGAAGTTGTTTCGTAGAAACTTAAATCTCTACACAGCTTAATGGAATATCGGATATGAACAACTTTATGCATTACGTTATATTCATTAGTTTGGTACCCACAGAGTTGTCATCAACAAAAGCTTACACATAACATACATGTACTGTGGGGTAAATTTTTTGATCTGATTTTGTTGTATTGTTAACAATCAGTAGCAAGCAAACACGATACACGGTCGGCGCTATTACTAGTGCTAGTAGTGCACTATGAGTGCGGTTTCCCTCTCCTTGCTTCTACATGTCACATTATTGGAAGGAATCGCTGTAAGCGATAAGGCTGCCAATTGTATCCCTTTTCTTATGCAATTGTTTTCTTGTTTTATTTTAATTTGGTGTACAACAAAGTATTTTCTATCTATCTATCTATCTATTATTTTGTTATCCTACATACACATATGTTATCACGCTTTGATCACTTAGGGATAGGCAGAGATCACATCCCTACACTTGCTCAGATCTTGGCACTCACTTGGCCTCATGCACTCCGGTTGGTTTATACGTTTGACCAGCTCTTTAATATGGTTATTGAAAGTCTTATACGGTCTTGCTCCCCCAGCATTCCCTCGTCATAAAATTGTTTCATAAAAGAAAATTGTGCTTATAATATGCTTTTCAATTAGGATGTTTTCATAAAAAGAAAAGATGTATTTAGGACTTTTATCTACAAAATCAACGACAATCTTCCTTGTAATTTATATTCACTCATCAAAAATGTAAATTATCAAAGTTTTTCTTTCGCAAGTGCCTTTAGTTCCGGAAGCCGCGGAGGGGGGCCATCCCTCTTCAGAATGAGGGGGATTACGAGCCGTGCGCCAAATTAAAAAGAAATTTGTCGGTCCTCAAACGGCGACCATTCCCGTCTTTCAAATAAATGTTGCAAAGTTGCAAATGGAGTTGCAGCACTTGTTACATTGTACTGAGAGAACTTTAATGGTACTTTCATCTTCCGTTTTGGAACTACACGTTTTTAAATTACTGCTTTTAAGATTTACACGCCGAGTGCGAAGAATAACCAGTATATAGGAAAATGTTTCATTTAATCACGTAAAATGAAATAAGAAGATTTTATTGGGTGTATAGGAATCCTACCAAGACCTAAGAAGCCCAAGCCATTCTCACCTGCAAATGATGCACCTGCCGATCAACGGACGAGGCTCTGGCGAACATAACAATGCCCGGTAAGCGGCAATAGGCTCGCCACCTATTACGTGGGACCAACTTAATTGGCGAAGTGTGGGCGTGCAATATGCCTCTGCCTACCCTTCGGGGAAACAGGCGTGATATTATGTATGTATAAAGAATTATTCTGTTATGATTACTATAACTACTATTAAGGGTTATATTATATGTAAAGAAGTGTCAGCACTACTAATGCGATAATAAATAATAGCGTGCAGACGTAAATTAAGTGCGTTTACCGTAGATGGCCACTAAATCATTCCATAATTTAACATCACAGGCCGCGGGTCTGCAGGTACAATGGAAACTCTTTTGTTTGCTGTCTCCCGGCAGGCGGACAGAATTGTAAATCAAAAGCGAACATTTCCGGAAAAGACTTATACCTGTAGGTTTTTATTTATGTCCTTACTACTACGGCTCTGATATCAAGTGAATCTATTGGTAAAGAGATTTAAATTAACGTGACATTAATTTTTTTTTAACTTAGTTACTGCACTAGGTAAATATTAACTTAGCCTGCATATTCCCGATTATGTGCAAGTATTTCTAGACGATAAAGTCATTATATTCCTTTCTAAGTTATGGTCATAATATTATGTAGCTACTCGGATATCCACCATACTCGGACTGTTGTGCAACGGGTATAAATAATTATATCACATACTCGCCTTGTATTCTGAGAAGAGGTCACTGACTAATAGCGAGCTGCCCCAGTATGTGTACAGCTCGGAGTCCTGAACAGGGGAAGGCAGTTTTTCATCCCCGAACAGGGGCGTATACTTAATAAGACTCGGGTGCGTTCAGGTGTGGAAAATTGTTCTCGTCTCTTAGATGGTTCCGCTTAATACTTTTTATAATATTATAAAAGTTTGCGAGACTAACACTATGTAAAGAAGTAAATCCCTCTAGACTGCTCTTTGATATAATCCCATTGATGTCATCTATCTTATATTGGCTTTCTCCTGAAGATTGTCTGAAATAACTTTCAAACTGCACTCCACAGGAATCTGAAAAAGATTAGATCGTTTCTTGGTCATGCTCAGATCTTTTCAACTTCTTCCAGTGAAGGGGTGTAAGCTTATTCTGCAATGATTTACGAACCGTTGTTACATTTAGAAGAACATTAAGTATGTTATTGTTGTCGACTCATCTTTAAAAACTATAAGAAGGATAATTTATTGATTCATGCATAACTTACCAGGAATCTTTTGTAAGCAGAAAAGTACTTTGCTGGATTTTAAGATTTAGATAGGTTGAGTTTTAACTGAGTGGTATGAATTCTAACTACAGTCTTCAATGTTGATCGTAAATTAAAATGTGAGCCATGAAAGTCAATTAAAAACGTAATTACACTGAAACAACTGGCAGTGTTTTCGTCGGCCATCACAACGGCGGAACGCAAATTGCTCCGCGGATGGAACTGGCCCGTTTACCAAATCGATCGCGGCTGACATACATTTTGCACAGACAAAGTTCAACGTTATTATTGATTCTGTTTCGTATCCGGCCTAGGAGGCTGCCAGTAATGATAGAAGAAATATCAGTTATAAGTTTTTACACCTCCGAGAGCTGTTATCTAAATTTGGTTCTTTCTTATTAATATAGATTCTAGACTGCCCTATTCAAAATAGAAACTAATGGGAATAGAATTTGGCCGCAAAGTATGTACCTCTGAGGTGGTATAAAAACCTACCACCTTGTCAGTGATCTGAGATGAAATATATAGTTATTGCTAATCATTAAATTGCGACGTTGCCTCAAACATTGTTTCGAGTGGGAGTCTTCACAAATTACTTAAAAGCTTCAAATTTTGATTCTCCCATTAATTACTTGACTTTAAACGTAAATTGAATTAATATTGAAGAAATACGCCGAGAGGCGGTGGCTCCCACTAATTTGTCTTTGATAACGAATTGTGATACAAACGATGATAGATATTAGAGCCTGTTAAAAAGGGACAGTCGAAATTACTCATTAATTGCTTGCTTCAAACATTTTAAGAGGTTTAATAAATATCGTTGGACGAGTTAAGATTTCTGTTTCAATTTTGAATTTTGTTTTAAAAGTAGATAATTTTCTAGGGCGCAGTGGAAGATGTTGTAGCATATTTTCAGCATTTAACCCATAGATAAACTAAAATTTGCTAAAGTAAAAGACTGTATGAAATTATGTACGTAAAACGTTGTTATATTTTGGGTACTTACCAAACGACGAAAGTTATTACAAAAAATCTATGAAAGTAAACTTAATTTGGACCAATTTCATAACTCGAGGTATTATCGCAAATGTTATATAAGTGGTGTTTTGTTTATATTTCTGTTAGACATCGCTAGAATCATTTATACCCAGTGCATGATTTCTGCGAAATCTTCAATTAAGAGGTGGAATTCTGTACATAAACTTTGTAAATACTGGCGACATTACCAGTTTAAAATCACACTGTAAAATTTTATGTCCCTTTAAACAATAGCAAAGTTCATAAAAATAAAAATTATTAATGGGTGTTATTTAACGTGTCTTCAAAATTAATAAATTGCCAACCTAACCTAACCTTTTTGTGCATCAAAATTACTGATTGAGCACCTAATCACCTCATTAGATGCTCACTTAGTAATTTTGATGATCAAAAAAGTATTTTTTAGAGGTTCAGTTTATTATATTCCATTATTAATGACTCGCGATTTAATCTACCTGTCATGCTTCAATCTCTGAGACGATTATAATTTACGCACTAAGATAATCGGACGTTTAAATGCGGAAATTTAATTAATTATCTTATTCCATCCTAACTCTTTAACTGGGATAGCAAGTTTTATCGACTACAAGTATAATTTGAAGCAGGACCCGCTTAAGTATAATATCCTTAATTTAAACGACGTTCACAACAGCTTCGAAATGAAGCCAAGTTTTTAGTTTATTATTAAATCTTTAGACTACTCCTACTGTTTTTAGTTTAAATAAACCTATTTTATTATTACCTTCATTTCCATGATAAACTTTAACTTTCACCATAGGTTCACTTCAGAATAAATGTTTTTTCAAAGTATATAGTAAATTGACGATCTGACGCCTGTCGGGCGGTGGTGACTTGTGCGTTCTATTTTATTTTATTAGATCTACTACATACTCACACTGTAACATATTGGGAAGATAAAAAAGAAAAACTATACAACCACTGTTTTTCATATTAGT
Source organism: Musotima nitidalis (assembly GCA_949126915.1). Lineage (NCBI taxonomy): Eukaryota > Metazoa > Arthropoda > Insecta > Lepidoptera > Crambidae > Musotima > Musotima nitidalis. The sequence goes on from OX421429.1 coordinate 18,552,164, forward strand.
GGCAATTTTTTGAATATTTTACACCTTGGTGTACATTATTCCAGTTTTAGTAGTGATTTTTGTAGGAAAAAGTAGTAATTTTTTTTCAAGGATACTGTAGCATTGTAATGGTAAAGGACTTACCGAAATTCGTCAAGTAGTTTTTGAGGTTATTCGTAACAAATCATACACACAAAATTACGAATCTTTTCTCTTAATAATAATAGATTGCATATTGCTTGTTTCTCCAGTTTATGATTGATCTGTCAAGTGGCGGACGATTGGCAGAAGATAAGAAGCAAATAATTTCAGTATTGATAAATAATATGGTAATTTTATCTGTAAGATGGCGAACGACTCTCTGAGAGACAGGAAACTGTAGAACTTATGATAGAACTTACGTCAAAATAAAAATCACCTTCACAGATCCTGTTTCGGATGGACAGAGACCTTTTTTTTATTTATGTACGTCGGTAACAAAATGCCTTTACACACTGCCTCCCGGCCAATGGGGGACCGAGAGGGGAGTGTGAGACTCACTGCGGCAGACGCGACCGCCAGCAGTCCTACCCACTAAAAATCTTCCGACGACTCCCACCGCTTTTGAAAAAGGGGCGGAAACAGTGCCAAATTATGAAGCTTCTGACACCCCGCCCGCGGCCAACATCCCCCGGATCAGAACCGGGGGGACCTCCTCAGAGAGGCGCAGTGTGTTGCGCCCCCCCTACCTCCTTATGCGACCACCGGCATATGTGGCCGACTTCGCGGGGGGTCTATAGTTAAGATCCTCCTGTCGCTGCTGGACGGGCCTTCCTAGACGGGCGTAGCCGGAGATAGAGCGGATCCCGCTCCCTCTCCCGCTCCGCGGCCTCCTCCTGCGACATCACCACTTCGCAGTAGGAGGCCATCGCCTCCCACGCCGTCTCGCTGTCGACCATCATATAGACAGAGACCTTGCTATAACTGTTTAAAACTGATCAATAGCGCGGAGCGAGTTGCCTGCAGTAGTTATTTTAAAATAGCATTACCAATAGCAAATAAGTTAGGAACTTAAACAACGAACAGCTCGCACCTGCGCACCGGCCGGGACAATCGGCCTAACGACCTGCCGCCTCCCGCGGGACTCGTCCGTCCCCGCTCCAGCCAGGATGTGTCCGAGAGGTCCTGTAACTTCGTTTCGGGAACGGCATTACCAAATTTGGGCTTTGGGATCGGGGCTTCTTCATTATTTATGGGTTCGGTTATCGACAAATGCTTCATAGTTTCCGTAGCAGAGTCGCATTACTAAGTTATATGTCAGTGGCAATTCTGAATTTGGACAAATGTTACTCCGATATAATACTTTCGCAGAAGAACTTAAGCAATTTATTGATTCAGGCGTTACTTAGCGAAACTTTGTTAATCACTCTCGTTTCAGCGTTGGTCGTAAATACATTGTTCTGAGGCTCCAATCTTACCTGAAGATTCCCTGTGTAAGGGCGACATCCGTGTTGTATTGTTTCTCGATTTTGCGGAAAATTATAGTGGCGCGATACAAAGATATTTTGAACTTAGGTAGGTAAAGTTAGAGTTAATTTATACTTTATTATCTCAGCCATTTAAAGTCCCAAAGAGGATGCCATCACGAGCCACGGTGTTGGCTTATAGTCCACCACCACGCGGACCCAGTGCCAATTACCAGATAAATCATCATTTTTTTTTTTCATCATTTCAGCCCATCAACGTCCCACTACTGAGCACGAGCCTCCTCTCACAAATCAAGGTGTGAGGGTAATGGGTCATACTCCACCACGCTGACCCAGTGCGGATTGGCGGAGGCAGGTGTATGGCGTCCTGCTGTTAGAATTTATCAAGCCGCCCATTAGGCCTCTAACATGGCTTAACGACTACCACATTTAGTGATAACCGGGACCAACGGCTTAACGTGCCTTCCGAAGCACGGAAACGCTCGATATCAAATGCCACACAAACGGTCACCCATCCAAGGACTGACCTCTGTAAACTCTGCTGTACTTCGGTGATCGTTTCCGACCACCGAGTTCCGCAGAGCTACGAGCGCTTCAGATAAATACATGCAAGCAAAAATTCAGTAATGTATATTCAAAAATTTTATGTCGGTGGACTAGCGGGGTTTCTAAACTCAGTGTTATACTTCAATCCAACCTAGATATAAATGTTTATCTTTAACACTAATGATGGCGGAGAGCTGATGGCCTATGTCCAGCAGTGGATGATGTTGCACTGAAGATGATGCTGATCACACTAATCGGTAAGCAGAGAATATCATTTCTAAATAGGTCGTATCGTACTGAACGGGTAAATCTTATTTGACGAGTGAAATATCGGTTTACATTGTTAACTAAAAGGGGGTACTCAGTTCAGTCAACGGGATTTAAACTATCAAAACTCAATGGTGCGTATAAGCTATTTAACACATCCCTTTAAATATCATCGCTCACAAACACAATACAAAATCTATATATAGGGGTAGTTTGGTGGGTCAGCCGAGTTCAAAGGGTTAAAGTGTTTCCAGGCTTTCACGATTCATCTAGTGAGTTCGAGAAATTACAGATTTTACGCAAAGCCTGCAATATATTTTTTATCAGTAACATTGTTAACTAAGTCAGTTTCAAAATGTTCAAAATACTCATTTGACGTTGGATATGTAGAATGAGTTGTTTAACAAAATGAAAAGGCAAGAATTATGATAAACAGAATTATAAATTTCACTGAAAGCAAGTAACTCATGTTTGTAGGTTTGTTAGTGTTTTGATAAAGGCGAAAACCCCTTATAGCCTTATACATTCACATTTTGCCTTGTCGTTTTGTAAAATGCCGCATGTTTTCAATCTTAATCAATAACGGTATATTAATCTAGTCTGCTGCTGTCTAGTCAACAAGACGAACTAGAAGCGCTCTATAAGGTGTCCAAAAACATTTATTAATTTAACTAATTCCATGAGAGCTCAGCCTAATTAAATACTGTGCCATCGATAGTTAATCTGATGTTTCAAAGTTACATTGATGGCATTGCATTCATTAAGTGCAGGCGTAGATATCAATTGCCACCATGTGAACGTCTTTTCCTAGTAACTACTACTTCAATATACACTCGCGAGCAAAAGTATGGAATCACTTGCTTGAATTTGATTCCACGCGATCTTGAGTACTTAATAACTAAATAATAATAATAAAAATGATACCATTTTAAAGGTTCATTAATTAACTTTAAATTGATACCAATATTATTCAGATAACGCCAGTACTTCAGAAGTTATCCTGGGCTAAGTGAAAAAAGATGCGTTTCAATTGTTTAACCCGTCACCAGTTGCGCGCCCTTCATCCCCTATAAAAAGACCTGTTACCGGTTTTTTTATCAGTCATCTTTCACACGTTGACCGGTACACATCTCCGCAACTTTGGACCCTTGAACTTCGAAGACAATGGATACAACACCTACAGAAGCAGCCCAAATCGTCGCCCTATTGCAAGAAGGGCTTAGCCAGCGAGCTGTCGGACGTCAGCTCCACATAAGTCAGTCTTGTGTTTCGAAAGTTTACAAACGCTTTCTGGAGACTGGTGGCTTTGTGCCGAGACCAAGATCTGGACGACGCCGGTGCACATCGGAGAGGGATGACCGTTTTATCGTGTCAACTTCTCTCCGAAATCGGCATTTGACTGGTGTTGACGTCCAGCAGGGGCTCCGAAATGTTCGCGGGGTCGCTGTTAGCGAGTGGACAGTTCGTCGAAGACTCAAGCAAGCTAATTTAACCCCAAGAAGGCCTGCCACAGGCCCGAAACTGACGGCAGCTCATCGACAATCCCGCCTTCCACATTGGACTGGCCAGCGCTTAGCCCGGACATGAATCCAATAGAGCACGTGTGGGATGAACTAAAGAGGAGGGTTCGATCCAGAAATCCTACTCCTTCAAACACATATGAGCTCAAAACGGCTTTGATTGAAGAGTGGGAAGGTATCTCACAAGATACCATACGGAAGCTCATCAGGTCCATGAAGAACCGTCTCCGAGCTCTCATTAGGGCGAGGGGGGGGAACACTAAGTATTGACATTAAGTTTTTAGGCGAAATAAAGTTTTTATTAATTAATTTTTGCTGTTTTTTTCATTCATAATTTTTCCGTTATCCTTGCCTTTTCCTACCTCCTTCACTTAATCCAGGATAGCTCCAGAAATAATGGAGCCATTTGAATGAATTTGATATCAATTTAAAGACTACATTTTAACCTTTAAAATGGTATCATTTTTATTATTATTATTTAGTTATTAAGTACTCAAGATCGCGTGGAATCAAATTCAAGCAAGTGATTCCATACTTTTGCTCGCAAGTGTATATTTCTAGTATACGTGCTTCCGTAGGCACATTGAACCGTGGTTTTTGGTTATCTTTTTTTGTGATAACCGTTAAACCTAATTAGAGGTCTAATTAGGCAGCTTTTAAAATAAAATAAAAGTACAAACTGAGTCCATTCTACTTTAGTATGTCAGAAGAGACCTGGTCCCAGCTGTAGGACGTTTATAGGATAAGATGATGAAGTTTCGCAACATGGCTCTAGTCACTCACCCCATTAAAATTGGTGCCCACGGAAGATCAGCGTCGCGACATCTCTGTGATGTTCGACAATATGCTGAGTGGGCACCATTTCAATACAAAGTTCTTCTTTAATTTAAGTTCTTATTATTCTATTCTTGTTTTGTGTTTTCTCTTGCAACTTGTATTGCATAAATATTTGTGTTGAAATTTAAATTGAAGAATATTTGATCAATCTCATCGAAATCATTATTTATTTTTTATAAAAAAGTAGATTGTCGACAATTTCAAAGGGAAACCCGTAGGCCCGACGAGTGGCGGCGTACTCCGCGTTAAGGGCGCCTGTAACCACAGTTTGACATTTATAATAAGGGCCTTGCTTACTAGACGAACTGAGAAGTAGAGGAACTGTCGATTGAGCGTCTATGTAACCGAACGCTTCGCCAATAGGCAAGTGGTATGCGATGCGCCTAAGTGGATACGAGTTGCCTAATATTATCAATATTCGAGACAGTTACATTACACAGTTCAGGGAATAGATATGAAAAAATGAAAAAAAATATTGTAACTCAAGTATGAAATGTAAAGAAACACAAGGCACATAGAATCCACCCAGTTTAAGACAAAATTAAATAAATATATATTCTCTAACAATCACACCAATTATTTAATTCCAAGATAAGTATCACTAAGAACTTGTGTTATGAATACTAAAGAACGGATAAGCATACTTAAATATATATATTTTAAATACATACTTAATATACATAGGAACACACAAAGAATACCCTCACACCTTGATATGTGAGAGGAGGCTCGTGCTCAGTAGTGGGACGTTAATGGGCTGTGATGATGATGATGATGACACAAAGAATTGTCCTGTATGGGAATCGAACCCACGACTTCTGGAGTGAAGTGCAGGCATATTGACCTTCACGCCACATCGGTCGTCAAATATCCGTCCGTATCCAGATATTCTGATATCCAAAGTACGAAAGGGTTTTAAAGGTAAACCACGCGCTAGTGTCGCCTCTGGTTTTGCATGCATCCATAGACTGCAGTACCTCGCCAATAGGTGGGCCGTATCCTTGCCTACCTAATCGCATACAAAACTCGTTACATATAAAACAGAAACACAATGTGCATCTGCAATTTGACTGTCTGACCGTGACCGTGTTATATTTTAAAAATAGAAGTGAAAACTTGATAAAGCGCATTGTTTATTCTGAAAGCAGAGCCAGGGTAGACCTAAACACTTGGATGATGTTTTTATTGTTTACTAAATGCGAGTATTACTGTTCATGCCTCCTGAGTCAGTCGTATGAAAATGTTCTCTATAAATTATTCATGCGCCGCGTTTGGAATTCACAGCGAAAATAAGAGAATATGTTTCCAAAAACATTATGAATATTAAAATAAATAACAAATGAATAAAAAACACAAAACGGGTAAAAAGTAAGCTGGATCCGGCTCAAAGGACCATGCCGTAAAATATACGCCCCGTAGAACGTCGTAAATGTAAGGGCACCTAATTTTTGGTGGCGTCCACTTTTTCATTACATCAATCCAATAAGCAATGAGCCGCGAAGACGGTTCTCACTCCGTCGCGCCGCGCCCGTCACGCCGCCGCGCCGTTACAGCCCCGCCACCGCCCCGCTGCCGACGCCTTGCCGCGGGATGGAACAGCCTATGCACTACTATTCACCAGGTACATCATACCAATCGTATACCACAAAATTTGCAGTGCAAAGATCCTTTCCTGAACAGAAACTGCTGCCACATTTCAGCCTTTTCTGTTTCTGCTTTCTTTCTTTTTAAGCGCTGTTATTTTTTTTTCCCTAAAAATCAACCAAATTAACGAATTATATTCGCCGCCAATGAGCGAGCATCCTACGACATTCTATTAACTGTACGAGGCCTCAGACGGTGTCAAAGCATTGAGTTAACCCTTTGTAAGGCAGTGGTAAATATATTCCTACATAAATTGAACCTTATGATGTTGAGTTAAGGATGAAAACGAATGAAACATTCAATATGTTCTGCCTGTTAAAGGGTTAAGAGTTGTATGTTTGTGCTATGCTATAATGATACGACATTAGTGGGTGAGTCTTACATGTTACATGTACAGTCATTTGGCTAGATCATATTTTTTAACTCGTCTTACAGTATTGCGTGAAACGGTACTATTTGGCTGCAGAATATCAGGTACCTTCAGATGACCTTATATCAATCAAATATCATTTATTTTATAAACTATTAAATAGTACTCGAAAACGTCAAAATTATAAATAAATATAAAAAACAATCGAAATATTATTACACTAAATCACGAAGCTTAGATTCACTTATATGCAACAAAACAATTTAAAAACAAAAAATATTTAACAGTAAGTGAATCTAAGTGCCAGTTCCGAGCCACCGCTCTGTAAGAAGAACTAACAAGAAACTCACAGGCTATGCTCTTTTAAATTTATCTTATGGCTTGGTACTGGAATTACGAGTACAATCTTCATTTGTCTGTAAAGCTATACAATGCAATATAATATAACATTAACAATATTTATGTTTTCAAGTCATATTAGAATAGCCTGTGTGAAACTGCAGTTTAATCCCAAGCATTTTTATCTGCCATATAGTCTTTGACAAAGGTTAAACTTAGGTGAATAAGGTTAAAATTAGAATGTTGGACGCAATGCATTGACCGCTTCTATCTTAGAGCTTATAAAGCTTTTTGTGTTTTCTATCTTTTTCTGCAGGACAGTCGATCAATATCCTAGACAATTTATCAACATCAATCTTGTTATGTGTGTGTACTGTCTGTTGTACACGCCCTATATGTTCCCCCCTGCACTCTGAGTCCCCCCTCCCGCAGCCCGCTGAGGTCGAGAGGCCGGTCCACATCAAACACCTCTCGTTCCCATATGCCTTCAAACAGGGGCTGTACATTGAATTTTATTTACATAATTATTTTAATGAGGCTCTTATTTTGAATGCCCTTGCCTCACTTCAGGTCCTGGAATTCTTTTTAATGGACCATAAAGGTAACGGCGGATTAACAAAAATAAATGTTACTTGTATTTATTTCTGAAGCTTTTAATGGAACAGAAATAAGGACACCTGTGCCAATATTAGCTAGCGTCCTTTCTACGAAACACTATGGCCATTACAGAAAACTAGTATTCTCATCAAGCAAGCATCAGCTTATACTGAGCTAAGAATGTTGTTGGTAAACACGTAACTGGCGCATCTGTTTTTATCGTATTAATGGTTGTTATTGGTTAATCAATAAATGTGTTTCATCTTATTGATTATCTACATACATACACACACATAAGTATAGTTATGTCTGTTTTCCCTAAGGGGTAAGCCGAGGCATAATATACTACCACACTTGGCCGATTGTATTGTTGGTCCCACGTAATAGGTGGCGAGCCTATTGCCGCTTTCCGGGCACTTTTACGTTTGCCAGAGCCTCGTCCGATGATCGGCAGGTGCATCACTTAAGAGGGACCTGTGGAGGGCGCAGCGGGCGGGCCAGGAGGGCCCATTAAGCAGCGCTAGGAGGGTCTTAGGCAGCGGGGGAAGGGGCTCCTACTGTCTAACCATAGAACCTCCGAGAAGTCGGCCACACACGCTATGGTCGCATAAGGAGGTAGGAGGGGCGCGTCCACTGCGTCTCTCTGAGGAGGACCTCCCGATTTTGGTCCGGGAGACGTTAGCCGCGGGCGGGGCGTCAAAGCTTTCTCGGTCCCCCTTTGGCCGGAAGACAGTGCGTAAATGCATTTTAGTACCGACGTAAATAAAAAAACAAGGTGCACCACTTGTAGGTGAGGTTAGCTAGGGCTTTTAAGATGTTGGTAAAACCCCTACACACTTTTCTACATTTCCTTAGTAAAAATTATGTGAAGCCTGTAACGTCGCGTAGGAGCCTGAACTTTGGCAACTCAAAGCTTTACTAGGGAATTGGATTTAGGATATATCAAAGTCAGGTGATGTAGGTAAATGCCGAGTTAAGTAATCCTACATTAGTTAGCGCTCCGCTATATTAATTAGTTGGAAACGATCATCGATGTTAAGTAGAGTTTATAGTTAAGTAAACTAGTTACGAATTAACAGAATTTAGTATTGAGCGCCGCCGTGATTTAGCGAACGGTAAGTAAAGTAAGAGAACCATAATATGATAATAAATTATGACCTGGGTTTCAGTTGATACCCCTCCCGCGGCAAATATCTCCCGGACCAGAACCGGGAGGGCCTCGTTGGAGAGGCGCAGTGGACGCGCTACTTGTACCTCCGTGTGCGACCATAGCGTGAGTGGACGACTTCTCGGAGGGTCTATGGTTAGACACCAGGGTTCCTGTATTCCTGTCACCTAAGATCATCTTGGCGCTGATGGACGGGCCCTCCTGGCTTGGCTTTATAGGTCTCTCTTGGTTTCCCAACCCTATAGTCAGTACTAAGGACACCCCAGAGTCGTTACCTTTTCCCCGGCGCCAACCTTCGCCCTACCGGAAGGTACTCAGCCCCCCACCACATCAAGGTGGTGACCAGTCCCGGGAGGATAGTCATCGTGTGCCCAACTCCCAGTTTATCTAGGGTCAGCGAAGCATGTACCTACATATGGCAAATGTTTTTCTGATGGTAGACTGCCTGACCCTCACCCTCCTACAAAGTAAATCTCATTACGTTATTTATAAAAATTGCACAGACGATCTTATCTGTAATCCCCATTGGATGGCTTAAAAATAGAACGCAACCAGATTTAGACATCTGCAACTCCGCGCTGTTAAGTTCTTTGATCCCTCTCACCGTGGCCATTAGTCGCAAGTTAATGGGATGAAATGATGATGACTAATCTGGTAATATTTTTCCTCATGAACATCGGAGTACCATCCACAATGATTAATTTTATAGGACCTTAGCGTGTTGCGTATTTTGAGGGGTCTTCTGACAAAGGTACCATAATTAAATGTTCCTATTTAAGTATGGCTCGTGCCACATATTATACCGTTGTGGTCATGTCATCATCATATCAGCTATCTGACGTTCACTGCTGAACATAGGCCTCTCCAATAAATTTCCACATTGAGTGATCCTCAGTCGCCTGCATCCATTGGCTTCCCGCCGCCTTGACCAGATCATCGGTCCATCGCGTGGGAGGCCGTCCTCTACTACGTTTGCCGGTGGACATATGAAATATATTTAAAAAAAACAAAACAATTCAAAGTAAATGAAACCGTTTATGGCATGTTACATTACATGTTACGTAAACTTGTAATGTGACGCCCTGCAAGGACATAGCGACTTAAGAAGCTGACTAAGAGCATTCTAGTATAAACTTTAACGTTCGTTAAACAAACAATTTCATTAAAAGTTCGTGTTATTTAGACGACTAGTATTATAATTATTTACTAGACAAATTTTCATATCCCCTATTACCCGTTATTGAACAGTTTCATTGGTAGATAGGAACAGGTAAAGAATAGTTTACCGAACTTTTCTAACAAATTCCCGATAAGCCAACGGAGACGAGGAATCAGCATTCGCGGAGCACACGCACGTCGCCGCCTCTCCGGAATATCGAAGCTCGTTCCAGTGAAATATTCACGCATCAAACTACAATATTGGGGAACTTTTCCTGCCGATCCACACAACTATTTAATATCATCCGGTTTCGCTGCAACCCTATTAGCGTTACTTTATAGACCTTAAGGCGGTGTGAATAAAGCTGATTATTGGCCAGCCCGTTATCGTCGGAATGACTTACGGTTCGGCCCGCACATGGGCCATTTCTCAAACCGTTCCGCTCCGGCCGACCCACGTGACCCAGCAACTCTTAAACTGCCATCAATATTTAAGCAAATTCTATATCTATCAGGGAGTTAAGAATAGGGATATGTTATAAAGTTGAGAGATACTTGCAGCTGGAAGGAGATATCAGTGCAAAAGTTTACTTACACTAGAGCAGCTTCTTGCTGGAATAAATTAAAGGTTTACTTATTTGAAGTCGGTTCGTAAAAAAAATTAAGACTACAGATGATCCTCTTATAGGGGTGTGTAGGGATCCTACCAAGACCTAAGGAGCCCAAGTCGACCTCATCTGCAAGTGGTGCACCTCCGATCAACGGACGAGGCTCTGGCGAACATAACAGTGCCCGATAAGCGGCAATAGGCTCGCCACCTAATATGGGACCAACTATGTAATTGGCGAAGTGTGGGCGTATAATATGCCTCTGCATACCCCTTCGGGGAAAAGGCGTGAATATATGTATATATGTCCTCATCTCAGCCTATTAACGTCCCACTACTGAGCACGAGCCTCCTCTCACATATCAAGGTGTGAGGGTATTGGGTCATACTCCACCACGCTGACCCAGTACGGATTGGCAGAGGCAGGTACATGGCGTCCTGCTGTTAGAATTTATCATGCTAACATGGCCCCTAATATGGCTTAACGACCACCACATTTAGTGATAACCGGGACCAACGGCTTAACGTGCCTTCCGAAGCACGGAAGCGCTCGATATCAAATGCCACACAAACGGTCACCCATCCAAGGACTGACCTCTGTAAACTCTGCTGTACTTCGGTGATCGTTTTCGACCACCTAGCACCGCAGAGCTACGAGTGCTTCAATATGTATATATGTGTGATCCTCCACAAGGTGGCTCCTGATGAAAGATGGTTGTCAAAGCGACCGGGCGTCGTCGACCCTTCCAAAAAGGCGCTTCATGTGGTATTCTGAGAAAACCTCGCCAAGAAGCTCATTCCAGGCCAGGAGTACGAGACAGAAACTTTCTTATGTAGGGTATGCGCTCCTGTCAGTACTTAGGAGTAAGGATCAATTCCTGGCCATTGGCATGCGGCACAGTGATAGAATAGATATACAAGAGGTAGAACACGCACCAGGAGGGAAAATGCTACACAAGCATTGTATGTTCATAGCACTTGTGTGTGTTCAATCTCACTTGTATTTTTTAAACGAAATAAAATACGAAGATAAATAGCACAAAGAAAAGAAAATGCTACACACATCAAAATACATTTGTACATTGTATTTTGATGTGTGTGAAATACAGATTAAATAAATAAATAAAGAAGTAGCATTTTCTTTTCTTTGTGCTATTTATCTTCGTATTTTATTTCGTTAAAAAAATTAGGCGCACTATGAAAACGGTGTCAATGGTAGTTTTAATCTCCATCTTTAAGTTTCGATGGTATATTTAATTAGGAATAGTATTTGTATAATGTAACCTATTTTATAATGGGAAAGAAGCAATACAAGCGTAAGTTAATAGTATTGTACCTTCAATAAATTCAGTTAACGGGAATTACTGTCTCTTGTTCCGTAAACACCGGGGCTCTACAGGAAGCAATTCAGTAATGGAGCTGTTCTTACGATTGATGACTCCAACCTGTTTAAGGATAACATTATTATTTATTTAAACATACATTGTACAATCAAGTAGTTATGTTTACGACATTATTTACATAAAAACTGAGTTACAATCATGTACTTGATTTTTTCATACAGCGTGGCAGTTGTTTCTAGATCTCAGATTTTTTTTTTTTGGTGCACAAAAACTACTTTTTTAAAACTAAATCGATAGGCTTAGAAGCTTTCGTTTATTTGAGATTCATGACGTAATAATGACTTGATCACGTACTGGACTTTTTGAGTCAAACTATGGTCAATTCAGAATTAACTACTTTAACTTTAAGTCATTTTAGAATACTGGTATTGTTTTATTTTATCTACAGCTGAACATAAGGTCCTAAAAACGAACTGAAGCAAAACCAAGAATTTACTTCGAAATTTCTACACGATATTTTTTTTGGATTTCTTTCAATCCAACTGAGTTATAAGACCAAGTATTGGAACGTGAATATGCGGTGTTTTTCGTTTCAGATTGCCATCGCATCATATAACCAAATGCGTCATGCACCTCGTTTCGTAGTCCCGACTCTCTGTACTTATCTATTTAGTGATTGAATTCTGGCCGCGCCAGACTTGTAATCTAGATGTAGTTTTTGGCAAAGCGTTTGAAAAGTTGTTTGCTTTATGGCGACGTGGGGTTCTGTGTCTTGTCTGCTTTAATTTAGGGATGAATGTTGCACGTTTTGGATTGAGGCGTTCAAGGATTGCAACTTAAGGCCGGGGCACACGCTTGGCATGAAACCAGCTGATCGTTTTAAATGACTAGCTCGCAGAGGCAGGCCTGTTAAGATACATTTACATTGCAGAATGAAGCCCTATAAGTAAATCGATTTATCATATAAATAAATGAATAATTCGTATTCATAACAATAATAAAATAACTGAATACATATGTGCAATCGGACATCCCACCCAGCAAAAATAAAGAATTTGGAGATTTAAAGATTAACTCGATACATACACTCCAATATATTTATTTATTATAGAAAACACCTCGCCCAAGACTAATACTAAATATTTCTAGGCACATATATATATCTCAGATAGTTCTCTAAACTGTGCAAGCGTTGCAACATTTCCGATATAAACGTATATGTCACCGCAGGAATGAATCCCTAGCTTTACAAATGCGACGTGACGCGCGATTTGAATCACATCGATCACGAGCGGAGCGGGCAGCGGCGCGGGTGGCGGCGCGACTGCAGTAAATCAGTCGCGGCCGTATCTCGCGCGGCGCTGCTCGAGGACGATAAATTTTTCTAAATGCCACTAGTGCCGCCGCTGCATTGGTCTATACCCAACTGCATCGATACATTGCGACACATATTCAGGGTACTAATGCAATGAGGTTATCTAAAGAAAGTTTTGAAATATCTGTGAGTTACCGAAAGGAGAAGGTTCTGGGGGTACACCAATCGAATTTATTACTAACGGCTGTAAGGGACGCCGCTTTAGTATATTATTATATTGGGAGAAAAAGTGACTCGTTATAATACCAGTTATTCTTCAGTAAAAGTTCCCTAATATTGATTCAACTGTTCCAATTTTTCTTTTATTTACAACACTTACTGAATTGCAACTGCCTCTTTCAATGTCGTTACGATTGTGTATAAAACGAATGTTGCTAAAGTTGAAAAAAATGTAAAATAGAGTAGTGTCATTAGGCTGTGTTTCAAGTAGCATGCGGGCCCCGCGCCAGGCGACGCGGCTACTGGCATAGGGGACACACATAAGTAGGCCAACTCGAGCGAGCGAGGATAGCCAAAATAATTAGTCGCTTAGGGCCATTTTTCTATCAAGCGGGCTTACATCCGCTCGCAGGTGAAACCTACATGCGTGACACACTGATCCCATCATTTCATACAATCTCTTTCCTTTTATGGCCCTGCGTGTGCCGAAAAAGTATTTAACCGCAGACGGCTCTTAGTTAGGTTTTTAACGTATGACGTATAGCCACGAGCTATAGTACTAAACAGTTTACTTTGCTTACTACCCGTTCGGACGGAAAGCGTCACTGTAAAACCACACATGTAGTTTATTCAACCGGCAGCTCAGGCGTTTGGCACTGGCGGTATTACGTACGTACGGCGGCATAGCTACGACTGGCGCACCTTAAGCAGCGAAAAATTTTGTCAATGTGTGCGTGTGACGCCGTATACGATTGAGTGCGCTTACATACAAACCGTGTTCGGTGCGTATGTATGAAGATGTCGTACTTATTTGTTTCCACTATGCCCTATGGCACTATGGGCAAGAATAGCTCGCCCACGACGGCTACTTGTCATCATTCACCTTCCCAATCGCTACTATATGTTATCAACAACAAGATATTTCTTTTATAGCCGGCAATAATGGACTTTAATATTGTTTGGGATTTTTAAGGTTACTTTAGTAAAGGAAGACAACTTTTGGTCGTTCATAGGATTGTATCTCATAGTAGAAAGATTAAATTTGCACAAAATGCTTATAATCAATTCCTTCAGTCATGAGTTATGTAAATAATTATTTTATTTTTCAATTGGATGTCGGAATATTTGCACTCCGCTTTTGAGGTGTACTTGATTTCCATACAAAACAGGTATGGATTAATATAGATGTTTCTTTTGGTCTGGAATGTATTATAATAATATATACGTACATACATATAACCACGCACGTTTGTCCGAATGGATAGGCAGAGGCATCTTGTACGCCCACATTTCACACGCCACACACACGCCAATTATATTATTGGTCCCACGTAATAGGTGGCGAGCCTACTGCCGTTCATAATCGCCAGAGCCTCGTCCGGTGATCGGAAGCTGTATCACATGCAGGGGAGGTTGGCTTGAGTTCCTAAGATATTGGTAAGATCCCTATACACAATAATAGTAACATTATTATAATATTATTATCTCGAAATTAATGTTTATTTTTCGGATTGTCAATATTCAAATAAGATATACTAAAATGCTGCTTTGTGATTGACGACGCCTAGGTAGTCAGATAATCTGCCGCCAATTAGTAGAGAAACAGTGATCATGGCTTATGCAAGCCAGGGATATCACTGTGTCTATTAGGATTTTCTTTATATAACACTCAGTTCATTAAGTGCATACCTATTCTTGATAAAGATGAAACTTTAATGTTTACATCAATGGCTTGCATTAAAATAAAACAAAGGCAAATCGCAGGCTTAAAGGAACATCGACCCATTAATAGATAGGTCCGGTTTGAGTTACGTTCTTATACAGTCTTTCTATATCTTACTGAGATCGAATCAATGTTAATCAAACGTTCGAAACACAAGCAGAATTACTAAGTTATAAATCAGTATCAATTTAATGCGCTTAAAAGTAGGACATACTTTAGAAGACATTCTTTTGTGATGTCCCAAAAATCGTCTTTTTTGAGTTAAGTCACTATTCCATTAAGCATGCGAAATATAAGTACCTAGATATAAGTAAAGGCAAAATGAGTATGTATTCCATATAAAAGTAGGCAGATACCGAAGCCTCACAGCAATTTATGTGAATGTAAGCCAGTGCGCCCACAGCCTGACGCCGAGATTTATGTGCTACGTGAGCCAAGATGCCCTGTTTGTTCCTTCTGATACATTTCCCGCGCAGCCTGGATAATTTACTTGAGTGACCATTATACTACAACCTCCGCCTTAATAAGACAGCTTTGGAAAAATAATGGCGTGCTTCTTTTCTCCGAATCGAGAGATAAATTTGCAAGATTTTTTGACATAAATACATTGTCTTGCTCTGATTTACGCGCATTTTTATTAATAGATGACATTTATTATTTCTTTATTTATTTCATATATAAAGTATATATAATTTCTTAGTTTTTGTATATAATATTTGTATATATATAATTGTATATATAATTTCTTATACTATTTCTTAGTTTTTATTACATTTTTTGTTAACAAAGAGAACTAGTGTTCTTGAACGCTAATAACTCACTTGTATTAATCTTTATATAGGCTATCGTTTTAGATGAAATGGACTTAAAGTTATCTCTTTAAAAACTCCCATGATACAGGCCTAGCCTAGTATGGGAGTTTTATTTTTAATTTCTCCAGTGTACTTTTATCAAATAAAGAATTATTATTATTATTATTAATTTTGTGCAGTAAGATGCCAACATAAACTCTTTCAAGTTTTACCGGGCATCAGTGTTACACATCACATGATGTTATCATTATCTCATTAGTTATCAAAATTCATATACTACGTCGCATTTTAATTGGGTAACAGTTGATAAAATAAAGAAAAAGGCTGATTGTAATAAAATGAGCGTTAACTAACACTAATAATGGTGCAACTAACACTAATAATGATGATTTAACCGTGCAAGTTGAGATTTGAGACCCATTATTAACAGGATTAAGAAACAATTTAAATTAAATACGCTATATTAACTGTCTATCTCAAGGCAGCAGTCCACCCCACAGATTAATAAGCTATAAAAACTACAAAACAAGTTAAAAAAAAGTCTCGTACGTAAAACTTCAACAAAGCATTTGTTCCGCGTCGAGGACCATCAAAGATTAAATCCCGGAAAAACCAAGTGGAGGCCTTTCCGGAATGTCCTTTAAATGATGTAATTCTCCCAGTCTCCCAGTTACCGCTGATTAAACAAACACAACGCAATCTGGCTACTCCTCCGCCAGATAATTATAGGAGGCTTAAAAGAGAAAAAGGACTTCATTTAGGATGTTTACGGAACAAATTATAAGCTTTATAAGGAGCTCTGCTGGCTCAACTTTGCAAGAAGACTTTTATTTCCTTATGTCTTTTACTAAATATTCACTTGTAATTTATAAAATTTTTAGTCATAAACTAATTTTTAATTAAAACTTATGCAAAATATGTAATTCAAATAACAGTTTGAGATTATGTCATGTAGCTCTTGAAAAAGAGCGTAAAACAGTTTTTAAACTCGATACTAATGCCTCCTGACCTGATGTTACAAGCGTTTATGAGCTGCAGTGAATTTTTTTCCTTATCCGTTGGGCCCTTTGCTTAAGCGCCATCTTGTAGAATTGCAGCAGATAAAGTTTATAAGATGGTTATCTGTTGTTTAGTACCCTTAGTACAAGGTCTGCTCAGTTGGGAGCTAGGTGACACTCTTTGGTAATTTAAAAGGAATGCCGAGAATTTTGCGTATGTGAACAATTAGACTTGGCAGAACATTGGTGATCTGTGGCGAGACAAATAGCTGCGCTCATGACCTCATATTTCAGCAGGCCGCTCCGTAAGCCCATTAGGTCACTTGGAATGTTGAGGGAGTGCTCCGGCAAGGTGTACGGGCCTGGTGAATAATAACGGTGTGATCGGGAAATATTTCAACTTTACTGTGGGAACTGTCGATTTCTAAATCCAAATTGAGGAAATAAGAACAGGAAAAAACAGCTGTGAAGCGGAGCGACGCTGCGGAGTAGAAAAACGAAGAAAAAATGACCTTCAGGATTCGTGGACGTGAGCGGTACTGACGTTGAGCGTGTGAGATTTAATGTATATTGGTTAATATTTCTCCGTTTCTCTTCTTTAGTGGACAGGCAGCCTAATAGCAGGTGCCATGGACAATATATTTTTGAAGAACTTGTTGTTATGTGGTTAAATTACGACACTAGATTCGTGTATATGTCGCAAATAGTTAAATTAGGCAAATCGTGGTTTCTGAAAAGCTGTTTTCTTATAAATTAACTCTCGATACAAAAACAAGGTTTTTATAAATTTTATTTAGCCGTTTTCTTACAAATACCGCACTATCTGGTACATTTAACTATCAATCTACGCCATTATATAAATCCTTATGTCATTTTCTATCTTCATAATCAAATTCAAGGATATCACATCCCTAACGCTCTCTTTTATGAAACGCACGCTTAATTATCCAAAAATAAAGCTTAATGTAAAGAATATCATGTCTATTGCTGAATTACTAGCCCAAGCCAACCTCACCTGCAAGTGGTGCACCTGCCGATCAACGGACGAGCCTCTGGCGAACGTAACAGTGTCCGGTAAGCGGCAATAAGCTCGCCACCTATTACGTGGGACCAACAATATAACTGGCGAAGTGTGGGCGTATAATATGCCTCTGCTTATCCCTTCGGGAAAACAGACGTGATATTATGTATGTATGTAATCTTAGTATGCACAAAGAATAGGCAAGCTCCGATGTTCAAAAACAACAGTAGAGTAGGACCTGCTTCGGTTAGTCAACTAGCGTAAATGAAATTGGCAAATTCGGGAGATCAAAACATTAATTCAGGCAGTCCGCCTCGCGCCATAGTAAAGTGGCACTTTTAAATTGAAGTGACGCCTTCACAATTGCTTCGGAAGAATGCTGAACCTTTGTCAGCCAGTTAGACATGTTTTTTTTTTATTTATCATCATAATCTCAGCACCGCGGAGCTACAAGAGTATATAATGATTAAATGAAATTCTATAATGTTTCACAGCGGACCCCGGGCCCGTGAGGTCGCTACCGAGATGCCGCTTGTATGACGATGAAAGAGAATTTAATCGTCTGAAAACATCAAGTAGTACAGCCTGAGTTGTATATTACCAAAAATAGTAGATCTCTCTTAGATATTATTGTGTAACCTTTCCCTTTTATGAGAGGCAGAATAAAGTTATAAGTCTGCTTTACGACTATCGCCGCGGAAATGCGCACAAAATCAACCGCAATCGCGAGTATTCCATACGTGGTATACATGGTATACGTGATGCTGATACGTCAGAGGGGGTGAAGGGCCCGCGGGGTGGGGGGGGGGAGGTGGAGGGGGAGGAGGGTGAGTTATTGCGGTCACGTCGCTAACTTTGTAAGGGCGGCTGAGGGGGTTTGTTTAAGCTTCGAGACTGCATGACGAACAGCTAGTTTAGTGTTACTTTTCCTTCATTCCTAAGTTACTTTCCTTAGCCGTGGGTTATGCTAAAATATATCTAAATAATAATATATTGATTTAATAAAGTCTTGGTAATATGTTCAGCAAAGAGGTTTTTGTAAACTGAATTCTTATATGATCATTTATATAATTCTGCGGTTATCGCGACTTTCGTGTCATGTCATGTCAGAAGATTCATGTCTCTTTTATTAGTTAACGCTTTTATGAGTATATGGTATCATCTCTTAACTGTACCTATACATTTATTTAAGAAATATATTTTATTGTACTTTAAAAAATAGCACATATTTCTGTGCACATATTAAGTACTGAAATGGAACCTACTCATGTGACAATGGGCGCGTTGGTTTGTAAGTTGACGTTGTATTTAAGTAAGTTTTATGAAGCCAAACTGGAATAAAATATTTTGACTTTTTTTGGCGGCGATAACTTGGCAAGGCTGTTTTTCGAGTTTATTTGCCAACTTCTTGTTACGTACACAGATTAGGAAATTTATAAATGAAACTTTCATGAATAAGGCTTCGAGATGAAATTGCTTATCTTTGTAAGTTACCAATGAATTATTTTAAAAGTAAATATAAGTCATTGTTGTTTCATTAATAGCTAACATATATGTTTCAAGGGCCACAGTTGCAATTTTCTTAACTTGCAACTGTTGCCTAAGAAAAGCGGTTTTACAAAATAAACTCTAGCTGTTACAATTAAACTAGCGGTTCCGTGTAGGCTGTGTCATCGACACTCGCGAATAGAGATGAGAGTCGGTAATCGATAGGTATCCGCTAATTGTGGCCGCCGCGGCGCTGTGGACGCGGCGGATGCGACCGGGGTACATTTAGCACTGTAATATATTCTGTGACCGGGGCACATATCTTCCTTTAGCTAATATTTTCCGCATTATATCAATCAACCGCATTATAAAGGTTGCCTAGAAGAAATAGCTGTAAGCGATAAGGCCGCCAATTGTACCAAAAACTATTCGAAAAATCTTGTACTAATAGAAATAGTAGGAATATTTATAAAATTTCTGTACCTAATCAACGCACTAGCATGTTCAGTAAGAATTCATATTGTATGGCTATTCGAATTCATAATAAATTACCAAATGACTATGAAAAACAAAAAGTTGTTATATTTAAACATAAAGTATATTCTAAACTAATAGAAAAATGTTATTACGCTGTTGGTGAATATTTAAAGGATATGATGTAATGTAATATATTTTTGATGATCAATAGCTTTGTTCATTTTATTTTTTTAGTTTATAAGATCAAAATTTGTACACCAGTAATGGTAGAATGCAAGATGCTAATATATGTACGTAACACCTTAATGTACTGTATTTTGACAAATAAATTATCTTTTTATCTTTATAAAGCGATAAATTTGGGTCCATATTGACTCACCTAAAGTTCTTTATCCGAAATTGTTCTTCCTAACGATTTGTAATCCGAATGATCACTCCTCCTAAAATTTTTAATCCTAAAGTTTTTATTCATACTATTTGTAGTGCTACCGTCGATGTTCATAACACTCATGTTTCCGAAAATTGTTATCAATAAAATCGTTAACATACAATATTAAAGCTCCTACTGTTTTTTATCCTAACGTTTTTATCCCTAAACATAATTACCATAATATTTTCACTCATACTTAGAAAGAAACATTTATCTACCAAATGTAATAAAAATATATGTCTAAAATACGACTGATTTACGGTTATGTTTATGACTTTTTTCGTTTTCGATTCGTTTCTGGTACTTCGCCGGCCGCTACCGCGGCACGCTCGCTTCGCTCGCTCGGCTCGTACGTTGTGTGGTCACAGTTGTAACCTAACCTAAACCAAGAACTATAAATATGACCGATTTTTTTAGTTGAAATGTGTAAATGAAAACATGTATTTAACTACTTGTACCAGGGTACTGGTATTCTTATTTGTTATCATGTTATGTGTAAATAACTAAAACTGTAAAAGTTACGCAAAATTAATGTAAATAATACTGATTATTATGAATAAAAATAAATCTAAACAAAAAAGGTATGACTTTCAATAATAGTGTAAAAGATGGTTATGTTGACAAAATATCCCAACAAACATTTTAGTGCTTACGGCAACCTGTTTTACAGCTCTTAGTGTTATATATGGTATATAAGAGTTGCGACAGCAACATTCGTCTGTACAGTGGAGTTAGTTATAACTAATTAAACCTCCCAGAGGGATAACAGTAATAAAGGGAAAAATATAACTTAAGGTGGTAGTACGGAGTTTATGGAAACCATTGTATAAATTATTCTTATAGCTTTAAGGGGCACAAACCACTAAAAGCAATTGTAGGGTGTCTACTAACTCTTACTAACGGCTGAGGTTCTACTACTGACGTATTAAAAGTTCTTATAACACCTTAGGATTAACCTAATAGCTTTAAGAAGTTTTAAAAGCTGTAAGTGATTGTAAGGTGTCCACTAACACTTACTAACGCCTGAAGTTCTACTAGTGAGGTAGTAAAAGGTCTTGTAACACCTTGAGGCTTAACCTAAAAGCTTCAAGTAGTATTTAACGCTGCAAGTGATTGTCAGGTGTGTACTAACACTTACTATCTCCTGGTATTGTTAAAAAGAGTCAGATAAATGTTTTGTACCACCTAACGAGCTTTGTTGAGCCTTAAGAGTTAGTAAGAAAGCAATAAGCATCTAAGAGGTATTGATTATAACTCCTATAGAGCTAGATTTTGCAAGAGTTAGAATCCAACTTTAAATCACTGCAGGCTATAAAATGGAGTTTATCGGTCAGCCATAAGTAATATTGTGGTTCTTATAAAACCTTGTATACAGCAACAAACGTTATTTGCAAATTTTATAACTCTTCATAATCACTTCAAGTCACTTAACCTAACCTAACCTCAAATACTATAATTTGTTACGTTTGCGACGTGGCGTTTATTTGGAAATATTTCATTTTTCAAAATGAAACCATGGAGAGTTAAAAAACAAACGGGTGGAGTCAGAAGAAAGGCTTTGAGAGAATATGAGAAAATTATTAAATTATCGCAAATCCAATGCGACGAGCCTACATCAGTTGAGGAAAAAATACATGACACGGTGACTAGAGAAGCATTGCATATAGTGGAGAAACAGTGTTATCTAAATCAAAATCCAGAAAAAGACTCTGATTTTATCCCAGTCAACAGTTCTGATATCAATAGAAGTACAAAATACAAATCTAGTGAACTCGATAATGTTTC
The DNA here is from genome assembly GCA_949126915.1 of Musotima nitidalis. Classification (NCBI taxonomy): domain Eukaryota; kingdom Metazoa; phylum Arthropoda; class Insecta; order Lepidoptera; family Crambidae; genus Musotima; species Musotima nitidalis. Next base: position 18,574,273 of record OX421429.1, read on the forward strand.
ATATCAAGAGCGACCAACTAAAATACAAAAGGGTTCCGTACAACAGCAAATTATTTCTGATGTTGAATATTCACAAATTTATGATGATCTGTTACCGCTCAGTAGTTCAAACAACTCAGATGATGAACAAGAAAGTGAATATTTGAAAAACATAAATTTTAAAAAATGATATACGAACATGGGCTTTGCAAAAAAATATAAGTCAAGTCGCTTTAAAAGATTTGCTTTTAATTTCAAATAAAAGATTTACGGATATTTTACCGTCTGATCCACGGACGATTTTACAGACGCCAACAGCAATTTACCTTAAAATAATTGAAGGTGGTGAATATTGGCATCATGGGATTATTATGCCCTTATCAAATATTCTTAAAAATTATATACCGCTACCAAATAACATTCTTCTGAATATAAATCTCGATGGCTTACCTATATTTAAAAGCTCAAAATATGAATTCTGGCCTATATTGGCTAACATTCATCAAGGTGAAACTAGTGATCCATTCATTATTGGCATTTATTATGGGAAAGGTAAACCAAAAAACCAAAATTCATTCCTGGAAGATTTTGTGAAGGAAATGAGCATCGTTTTGGAGCAAGGAATTTGTGTTGAGGGTACGAATGTGAACGTCAAAATTAGATGTTTTATTTGTGATTCCCCGGCACGCGCCTATGTCAAAGGTTAGTTTGCACACACGCACGCACGCAGAGACACACGCGTGAGTATCAATTATGAAATAGTAATTCATGACAATATTTTATAACATTTTCAGGTGTTTGCAATTTTAACGGAATAAATGGGTGTTTAAAATGCACAACCGTTGGGGAATACTCACACACAACGCATACTGTTGTATTTTCAGCAAAAAGATCTTCTGCAAGAACCGACGAAAACTTTAGAAGAAAAATGTACGGGAGCCATCATAAAATGGATTCACCCTTATTAAAACTACCTATCGACATGGTAGAACATTTTCCCGTTTCAGATTCGTTGCACTTGATTCATTTGGGAATTATGAAAAGATTACTAATAGGATGGAGGGACGGAAATTTTGGAAGACTTAAGACTAAGTGGTGTGCACAAAATATCGAAAATGTTAATGTATTTTTAAATCAATGCAAACTTCCATCTGAAATTCACAGATCAGGAAGAGCTCTAGATTGTCTTGCTCACTGGAAAGCAAGTGAATTCGGAAGTTTCTTACATTATTTGAGCATAATTATATTGCCAGATGTCCTTGAGCCGGAAGCTTACAGTCATTTTTTGACTCTATTTTGCGGTGTTACAATATGCTCTTCTCAAAATTACTATCAATTACTGCCACTTGGGAGGGAAATGTTTGATTACTTTGTTGATAATTATAAACAATTCTATGGCGCAGATTACATCACAAGTAATGTCCACAATTTGTTACACGTAGTCGATGAAGTGGAAAGGTTCGGCCCATTGCCAACATTTAACGCTTATCCATTCGAAAATAAATTATATGTAATAAAAAATATGCTAAGGCAGGGAAATAAACCACTTTCCCAGATAGCTAAACGATTATCAGAGCAAAATAAAAATGTAACATCTATTCCAAAAAAAAGGTTTGATAAACCTTTTTTAACCAAGCACAAAATTAAATGACACAGTGCTTCACTTTGAGAACTTCGTATTATCATGCAAATTTAAAAATAAATATTTTATTTCACTGGCTGGTGATATCATTGAAATTAAATATATCTCAGTTGAAGATAAGTTAATAAATATTCACGGCCAACAAATAACGGAAAAATGTGTAGTATTTGAGAAACCAGTCAGGTCGTCGTTCTTCAATATTTATAAAGTCAGTGAAAATAGCATATTACCATCGGCATCGAATGAAATTATATTACATCCTAAAGATGTAAAAAGTAAATTAGTATGTATTAAAAAAAATGGTTTTCTGTACTTTTTACCACTTTTACACACAGTTTGAAAATAAAAGATTGCTATTTAGAAATTGTGTTTTATTTAAGATAATCTTTTATCAATCGTTTAACATATTATCTCCTAGTAATATAATCAGTCAAAAAGTTATTTAGTCAGTCAGTGAATGATTTCCAACACTTTCACACCATCGCGAATGACTCAGTACTATTCTACTGTAGTAATACAGTACAATTGTACTGAGTCATTTGCGATGGTGTGAAAGTCATTAGCAAAATCAACATTAAATTTTAATAAAGGAACCATACATAACCAAAATGTTTTCAATCAAACATTGCTCGAAATTTGGTCAAACACACACATCTTTGGTAATTGAACAAATAAGGACTATGAAATAAAAACAAAAAAAAACATAATACTTAACGTAATAACAAAGTAAAAATAAAAAATCTTAAAATCAAAAGTAAAAACTAAAAAACTAGGTAAAGCCTTCTCAAATTATTGATGTCACGATCAACATGATTCCAACTGATAATTAATATTATATTCAGCGTATACTAAGAAATCGAAAAAGCTCCTATTACGAAGGTAGTCGATTTTGGCTCTTATTACGGTGGTATTTTAATTGTTGCGTTTTGTTCTCATTTAAGAAAGTTTAAGCAGACCGAAATTAAATAAACTATTATAAAACAATTTATTTAAATTTGGTGTGCTTAAACTTTCTTAAACGAGAATTAAACGCAACAATTTAAATAGCACCGCAATAGGAGCCAAAATTGACTAAGTCCGTAAAAGGAGCGTTTACCTTACCACCTCTAATAACGAATGAGCGAAGGATGGATGTCATTTTAAAATGTTAAAATCACATAATGTTTACCGTGACCGATGACAAGGTTTGCAGTGTACGCTTCATGATCATCACACATACATGTGTAAATGAAACCTACACTAGTGTGGCTTTTTTCACTGAATTTGAACCAAAGATAACTAAAAATATATGGAGTGGCTAATGCAGAAATATCTGAATTATGAAGTCCATAACGAACACCATCGAGATAAATTGAAAATTGGACGGTTTGTCCATGAAAGTATAGTACGAACAAAAAATAAAATATTACAAAAATAGAAGAGGAGAGAGCACCTATTTACAGGAGGAACTTGAAATCATAAGCAAAATTTAAGGAGTTGCTCAGACCATGAATATGAACAACTTTCATTATGATCAACCCAAAAAATAATCCAGCTGTTCTATAGAAAAGTGCAATACTAATAATCTACTTGCCCGAAATATCTAAACAGCTGATTTTTATTGCGATTTCCCTTAATGGAAGCTGTTCAGGTTCATGATCTGAACCATTCCTTAAATCATTGCTCATCATTTTAAGTTCGTCCTATATTTCCTTAATATTATCAAAGGGCAACTCTTACTCCGCATGGCACAATCATAAAAAAGCTACAAACTTACATAAAAAAGGAGCCTTTTCCAATATTCATATATTGGCTAACACTTTAGACACTAACATTTTTATGTGAAATTGGCCGCTTCTTCTTTATTTTTAGGAGACGATTTTCTTCTCTCTTCTTTTTCGACATTCTTACGATTTTCTTTTTCTGCGTGTATTTCTGGATCTGGAAGTTACTGTTCGATGTACTTGGCTCATTACTTTTATCTTTGGTTTTTGGTTCTTCTTCATTTTCTTTTAAATCTATTGTCTCAATATTATCTACTTCTTTGATTTCATTGGGCTCAAAAGATTTATTTGATTTGATGAAATCATTTTCATTATCTTTATATATGTATTCGATGTTTTTATCTGTTTTAACATTTTCATCTTTCATATCGTCTTCTTTATCATTTGAAGAATTGTTTGAGTGTACTATCTTCATTTCATTAATTTCTTTTTCTTTCTCCGCTGCTTGACCTTTTTCTTCTGGGTTATTTTCTGTCAATTGAGTTTCTTCCACGATGCCACTTTTCTTTTCCACTTTTTGTTCTTTTTCTTGTTTTTTCTTTTCTATAACTGGATTTTCTGTATTCATAGAATCGTCATCACTTTCATTAGACATATCTTCATCGCTTGTTTCGTTATCATTTGCATTTGCATTTTTTTCTGAATTATAATGTTTTGCACGTTTTTTATACTTTTGAGCTCATTTATAATATGTGTTTGATTAGATAATACATTGAGAAATTCCAAATTTTGTCCAAGATTAGTGTAGCACTGGTGTTGAGTTGTGCTTTGACTGTCCTGGAGGATGTGATACTCATAGACGTTGTCCGTTCCAACAGAGGTTCCAGCTGGAATTTCGGAGGTAATAATATTGGATTCAGATGCAGCGGGAATGTCAAAAATGATATTATTATTTGATCCTGACGAAGTGGGTATTTGGATACTAACATTATTGGATCCTGATGCAGCGGGGTACACCTGTAAAAATATTTCAAAATATCATATCGACCATATAGATGAGATAAATTAGAATTTTTAGGAACAATGCATGTTTCATCGATTTTTAACTCTGACTACGTAAAGTATTAAATCATTGAGTAAATATTATAATAGAACTTACAATTTCATCTGCGAGAATGTTTAAATTTAATTCACGTAATGGTTTTTCAGGCTTTTTAGAAGTGTTTGTATCGTCTTCCGTGTCAGTATGATTCACCATTTCCTTTAACACGTATTCAGCAGTCTCGTAACTTGGAATATTCCGTCGTTTCACCACACATCTCAACTGCTTCCAATCGGCTTCCGGTGTGGATTCGTTTTTAAGATGTTTAGCCTCATTTTTCCGTGGCCATTTTAATACATTATTGTTTTCCCAGAAGGAAGGTACAGCAAACAATTTTTCTTTATTATTTTCATAAGTCCTAACGATTTTGAAAGACATACTGAAAAAAAAAAAACAATTAAAATAATTGGCACCCCGCAGGCCCCACCTAACTTATCTATAACTCGGCAAATCTAACGAGCCGTTTGGAGCTGTCAAAGTCATGTCGGTTAGCAGTACTTCCACCGACCAGCAAAGACAAAATAGTAGTAGTAGTAGTAGTAGTAAGACAAAGTGACCTTTTGTTTTTCATTAACGGCAACAGAAAAGTAAAATTGTATGGATGTTCTCGACGAAAACTTTGAATCACAAACGTGAAATCCATACAATTTTACTTTTCTGTTGGCGTTAACGACAAACGAAATGTCACTTTGTCCAGGCTTGCAGGTAGTGCCAACTGATGATATGATACTTTGACGTTGACAGACGACCAGTTACAAATTCCAAGATATAACTAAAGTGCATACAAGCAGCCCGTGCACTCCACACACGGTATCAACGTATGAACCTCGATACACCCGTATCGAGGTTCATACGTTGATACCGTGTGTGTAGGGCAATATGTCGGAATCCTCCAACAGGTACAAGTATTATACACTCTAATTGTGATAGCCGATTGTACTAACTATTTCTAGCTTCTCGTGCAGCGAGTTCACCCGCGCGGAAATAGAAAATGTGTCGGGCATGATTGTTTTTTACTGTTACAATTTATTTGATACAAAACCTGAATTATTATGGGTGGATATCATAATACGACATTAAATTAAGCTTAGTATATAGTATGACATTCAGAACATACACAAAAAAATTCAATAAAAATACGCAGTAGTTTAGCCACAGGACAAGATTTTGGATTTAAAATTTTGCCACATGCTGTAGCTGTAGCTAGACTATTACGGGCAGGAATACATAACCTAATCATTGATATTTGATACGCACGTCGAGCTGTAAATGCGTGTATTAAAATTAAAAAAAAAATGTGTAAAACACTTCCTATTTGTTTTTTTTTCGTTATAAATTTATACACAATAATAAACCTTAAGCCCTTGGCATAAGAGCCATACAGTTAAGTGTCATAAGCTTTGGATGAAATAATTTTACATGCAAAAGTAATTACAATAACATGTATTACGCGCTCCTATCAATTGATTATTTATTACGTACGAAAAGGATAAATAAATTTATATTGTTTCTATTCGGCTTTCTTGCCGAAAGTTGAAACCTTCTTAGTTACTAGTTGTAGTTTAGGTAGTTATTAATTGGGTCAGTGGATCGCCGCGAGCCTGTGACGTCGCACGTGTCATCTTTGATCTTTTTAATATAAACATACCGCCTTTGAAGCGCCCGCGCCGCCGCTGTTTTGTTTATGTAAATTGTGCGAAATTAAATATTTAGTTTGTACAGTGACACAGGAGACAACTAAACAGAAATGATGAATGACCTAATTGTTAAGTGAATAATATGAAATTAAATACCTATAGCTCAGTTTCTCTTTGGACTAGTAAGACGCGTAGTATCATTTAATGTCATATTATGGTATCCAACTAGTACAAATAATGTTTAGTCCTTATTAATCACTCTATACATTGGTGAAAATCGAATAAACAGTGGTACTTAATGCAGGTATAAGTAGGGACCTACATAGATTTTGTTTTTGAAATTATTGCGAAGAGACATACACATCAGTAACTTTACTACTTCTACATACGTAAAAAACTTTACATGGTCCTTACTTGTAATCCGATGCGGAGCCGTTTTCGCAGCTTCTCTCTCCGTTCGTCGCTCGATCGCAGCACACTGCCGACTGACAAAGGCACAGAGCCCTTGCCTAACGCGAGCGCCTCGCACTCGCAGGCTTTAGGTACCTACCCAGGCGGTCCGTAGAGTGCAAAAGCGGTGTCATCAAGTAGGTAGCACCTACTTACAATTGCCTTTTATTTGCGACTTATTTACTGAAATAACAGGGAACGTTTTGTAAATAATCAAAAAATACACTAAGTTCGAAAAGAGTAATTAATTTCATAAATAAAAGGTACTTAAATAAGTATATATTAATACAATGTTTAAGAACTGTTTTCATCTAGGTAAATAGGTAACAATAAGAACTATTATTTCAACATTAAAAATAAACCACTTTCTGACGTCATTGATCGTGTGTGTGTTCAACTTTTTTTACAAAATATTAACATGAATATCTTATTGATCATAATATCTATTATTTTTATAAAAATATAAATAATTCTTGGATTTTTTGTCATTCAGTCAGGCGTGTGATATATAAAGGATTTTCTTCAAACGACAACAGAACCCTAAAAACGATCAGCTTACAGCTCCACATAGAACTATTAAACAAGTTAAACCTAATATTTTTCACTTTTATAAACATGTTATAGAACTTCAAGTGCCATGGAAGTGCTTACTTTTAGTATTAAATCACTATGGGAGTAATAAAAGAGTTAGCGGGATCCTTAAGTAATTAGAACTAAGACACCATTTAACAAAGATAACCTCAAAAAAATGTGAAAGAAAAAACGTATTTATATGTTACTGGTCCACATAATTACTTCAATTGTTCATAATTTGTAATTAAAATGTTTTTAGTTGGCACCAGGAATTGATAAATGCAATAAATAAAGAAAAAAAATATTTTTAGGCAGTATTTTTTACATTATTTTATCATCAGAAGTAGTTTATTTTTAAAGCGCTTCAAAAATGAGATGAACACTAATATATATTGTTACCGTAAACTTACGTCTGCATGAGTTTTATCCCATATAACACTCAGTAATTGAAACACTTGACTTACCTTAATTATTTTATTAAATAACAACACATACGCGTCACCACTATGTAATGAATTTAAACATTAGCTTTTTCGGTCATATTTATTATTACTAAAGAAGTCTTGAGTTATTTATTGGATCCAAAAAGTAACCATGTGTCACTAAAAGAGTTATTAAAGTGGTTTTCACAACTTGTTTACAACTTTAGGTTGTAGTTATAACCTGTATAAAGCTTATAAAACACTTGAAGTGGTAATCAGTACTGCAATAGCATTGTTATAACTCTTACTTTATCACTCATATACCACTACTATACAACCCTTAAAGCACTGTAGGTTCTAACACGTACACGCCCAAACGAGGGTTAAAAGAGGGTTAGAGCGCGCTATACCACCTAATCGTTAGAACCTTTATAGAACCTTCGGTTTTTAAATTCTCTTATGCAGCTCATATAGCACTTATTCTTATTACCAAAATGTTAGTTGGGTAGGAAAAGAAATAATAGTATAATAGATGTTTATTGCTACCGACATTATGAAGTTGAATGATTCGGAATTAAAACATTAGAGACAGAGTAGTTAGTAATTGTGATTGTTAGGATGAAAAATGTTAGGAAGAACATTTTCGGAGTTCCAATTTTCGGAGTTGAAAATTTAGGTGAACTTTGGCGCACCCGATAAATTTTCTATCTTTTGCAATTTTTTTTGTTTTATTTTTGTGTTAATTAAAGATATCTATCTATCTATATCTTGATACATATTTCTTTATGTATATATGGGTAGAGTAAAAAACTTTAAATATTATATATGATTTGAAACGACCGACTTGTGACTTCCGATATGCCGTGAAAGTACAGACATTCACATTGTCTAAGTGTCCTCTGACCTCAAGAGCGGAGGGTATACTGTACTTGCACTCCTGAGGTAGTGGGTTCCGTTGGCAAGCAGGACTATTTTTTGTGATGAATATTAATTTTTCGCAGGTTGTTATATATTTTTCTTTATTCAGTAGATACTTAATAATCTAAAAAAAAAACATTTTTTTGATGCTTTGTTTAAAATTTTTAGTAGCTTTATCCATTTCATAATGAATTAATTAACTTACCTATATGTACTAACTAGTGATGTGCCGGATCGTTAAAAATGTATATCCGCGGATACGGATCTGAATACGGATATTTAGTGTAAAGATCCGCGGATACGGATACGGATCTTTATTTTCTTATTCAGCTGCGAAGATTCTTTTTTTGAAATACAATTTACCATTAATTTAAATAATGATTTATCAATTTTTCAAACTTTTTTAATTTTTCCTGTCCACACAGTATTAATTTACTTAATTAGAATTATCATTTAATTACAGTTTTTTATTTAATAATTCTACTTAATCACCTAAAAAGATCCGTAAAAGAACCGCGTGAAAAGTAACGGACACGGATACGGATTTTTCTTTTGCCTCGGATATCCGCGGATACGGATACGAATACGGATATTCGGAACATCACTAGTACTAACTTAATAGCCTCCTTTTAATATATAATTACTTATAAAGAATCTAAACGAGAGTTTCTGTTCCTATTTGTGCGTCCTTCCTCTACATCCCAACAGGTGGGAAAGAAAAAACTTCAGTGCATGAAAAATAAATAAGCATTTCTAGGCATCCCAACTAACATCAAGATTCATGAAGTGTGGACACACGACACGTAATCCATTAACAATCACTGTAATATTTATAAAGTTTTGTACTTTGAAGTCTCTCGGCCGGGCGGAAAGGTTCAAAAGTAAAGAGTACATTTCTCTATACTTTTAGTGGCCGTGTACTTACAGGTATGAAGTCCCCTCGTCAATGTCCGCATCATTTATTAACAAGCTGGTATTTGTCCCGGTCCTGAATAGTCCTGATCAAACATCGTCCGCAGTCGCGTCGGTAAACCTCACCCGCCTCATTCATTCTTGAGAGATTTTGGAACTGTTCGTGATTGAGCCGGCAAAATGTTTTTAAGAATCTGAGATCTTTAAAGATAAATATTGGGGAAGTCTTTTATTGTTGAAATAAATTAGGAAGTTAATTACATACTATTTTACAACTAAATGTTGTTTAACGAGATAACATTAGACATTAGGAACTTGAATATTTTATTGATTCAGGCGTTACTTTGCGGAAATCCATTGTAAGCAAGTGATGGATTAAAAATATCTTTGTAACAATTCCCGCGCTACTATAATTTCCCGAAAAATCGAGAAACTATTCAACACGACACGTGTTTCGCCCTTACACAGGGCATCTTCAGGTAAGATAGGAGCCTCAGAACAACGATGTCTTCACGACCAACGCTGAAACGAGAGTAGGAACTTGATTAGGAACTTGCGTTACGCATACTAAATATCGGGTAAACACTTTTTTTACGTAAATACATGCTGAACATACATAGGAAAACACCATATACCACCATTATATTTTAAGTTATACCAGGCTATTAACACGCTATGTGACAAATACGTTTTTGCGTATTCGACCAAACAAAACTTTACTTTTGATAATAACATGATGATTATGAGTCAAATTTATTGCTTATAATTATTACATTTTAAATGTTGTGTATGCCTATAATAGGCATGCATGTAGGAACAGTACCCTTTGCTAATAATTTTATATAATGTATGTGCATGTTATGCTGTTGGTGTACCTTATGAAATAAATAAATGTATGAAGCAAAAATACTACACTTATAAATAAGGAACTTCCTGGTTGACATTTCGACAGAGTTACTCAAATTGAAACATTTTGGTATGACTAGCTTGAAAACTCGGAGGCAAATGCATGACATGATATTTCTCTATAAAATCCTGAGAAATGAATTGGACTTCGCTTAAGTTCGATTGGGTTTCGTGTTCCACGCCGGGTGCCTAGACGCACACAGCTTTGTGCAGGATTAATGCATTAGCCGTATGCCAGAACAAATTTAAAACAGTTCTCTTTGATACCACGATTGGCAAAAGCATATAATAATTTGAGCGGAGAAGCGGATGATAGTTTACCAAATTTTAAAAAAGTTGTCTTGGGGTTGTTGAGAGATAGAATCTAACTAGTATTTATTTCTTGTAATTTTGTTGTGTTGTATTGTTTAAACCAATCTTAATTTTAATTCGTTCTCATTCCATATCTTATTTTTATTTCTTATAGTTTACTTTGATAATAAGCCTGTTAGAGTATTTATATGCATGTTGTGACACCTAGACACTTAGACAAAAGAAAATAATGTCACAGCTACTGGTTGTCCATAATAAATAAATAAATTATTTATTACAAGCAGGTTCTACAGATGAGAAAGGCACGAATAGAGTTGGTATAGAAGCTGCAAGTTGGGATCCATCGCTGAATCAATGAATCCAAATTCGCCAAGTCGCAACTCGCAAAGGATGGACTTTCATAAATGTAAAAGGTCAGGTCGTCTGCGGCGGCGTTCATTACCTCGAGCGACGCCGCGGGAATACCTAATGCCGCCGGTCCAGATATTGATCCTCTCGATATCAGTATTAGAGGTTGAATCTCGTAATAGCTTGTTAAATATCTGCTGAAACTGCGTGTTATTTTAGCGATGTCGTAGGCCAATTACTGGTTAGGTATTAATTGACACCAAGTGAGAACGCTCGTAGCTCTGCGTAAGCGCTCGTAGCTCTGCGGTGTTCGGTGGTCGGAAACGATCACTAAAGTACAGCAGAGTTTAAAGAGGTCAGTCCTTGGATGGGTGACCGTTTGTGTGGCATTTGATATCGAGCGCTTCCGTCCCTTGGAAGGCGCGTTAAGCCGTTGGTCCCGGTTATCACCAAATGTGGTAGTCGTTAAGCCATGCTAGAGGCCTCATGGGCGGCTTGAAAAATTCTAACAGCAGGTCGCCATACACCTGCCTCCGCCAATCCGCACTGGGTCAGCGTGGTGGAGTATGACCCAATACCCTCACACCTTGATATGTGTGAGGAGGCTCGTGTTCAGTAGTGGGACGTTAATGAGCTGTGATGTGTGATGTGAAGTGAGAACCTATTTGATGTCCCGAAGAAGTAATACTACTCGTAACACAAGTGCTAGTAGTTTATCATGAGAAGTTGAGAGAAGTATCAATACTTAGTCATCTATTCTTGTTCCTGGTGTATAGGGATCCTACCTAGACCTAAGGAGCCCAAGCCAACCTCACCTGCAAGTGGGGCACCTGCCGTTTAAAGAACGAGACTCTGGCGAACATAAAAGTGCCCGGTAAGTGGCAATTGGCTTGCCACCTATTACGTGGGACCAAATACTAAATAATTGGCGAAGTTTGGGCGTATAATATGCCTCTGCCTACCCCTTCGGGGAAACAGACGTGAATATATGTTTGTATCTATTCTTGTTCATGTCATTGTAAAAAACAAAAATGGAATCCTAAAAGAAACTGTTAGTATGATGTTCTCTGCCTTAAATGTTGTAAAAATGTTTATTCCACCGGATAAAATGTTTATGGAGTGCTTTTATTTTTTGAACTATATAAACTGTTTACCATTAGTCAGGACGTGGTGACTATAACGTATCAGATTGTATAACTTAAATGAGTTATGAATAAAAGGCCAATTCACACAGAGCTGTTTATTGAGGTGAGAAGCAGTGGTTGCTAGTAACTAGTGTGACATGCATTGCCGAAAAGTGTACAGCGACATCTATATTGCTAACCATAAATATTAAACGTCACCTACCTTTTTTTTTTTTTAAACGTCAGAAAAATGCATTTACGCATACCCAACCGGTCGGGGGTCCGGACAGCGGTTATGTGGGGCTCCTGCAGGAACTTTTCAGCCTACCCACTAAAAAACTGACGACGCCCGTCACTAGTTGGCAAAAAGGCAGGACCATGGTCTCTCATCAGCCCATGGTCAAACGTCACCTACCTGCCAAATGACATCTGTTGTTTGATGTATGGTAAAAATTGTACACAGATTAAAAGAGAAGACGAATGATAGAGTTCTTAATATCGCTCCGATTCCGTTTCAATAACAGTGCCAGAATCAGTCAGCCCGAGTCTCGCCCCCGTTGATTATAAGACGAACACGCTGCAAGTACCAGCGGAAAGGTAATATTGGGCTATTGGAAAAGTTGCGCAGTTGCTCCGTGAGGAGACGACCACCAGCCCAGATGTAGCGGAGCATATTTTTCTAGTTTACACAACTACAATAAAATAAAATAAAATATACTTTATTATCTTTAAGATCAACATGATCATTTAGATTCGTCAAACATTTACACAAAATGAAAATTCCATATATTTTTTTAACAACAATGAAAGAAATATGAGCGGTACCATAATAAAGGAGTAAACGCAAATGGGTTCTTTGTCAGAATTTGTCAGTTTATCTGTCTGTTGTGGTTTTCTCAAGATTTGTATCTGTCAGTCAGGCTGTCGTGATTCTAAAGGAGGGAGGGGATTGTTCGTCAGTCAGTCAGTCTGTCGGTGACTCTAACGAGGCTTCCAAAAGGCAACGAGATTGAGAAGAATGCCTCAAGAAACTCATCTCGGCTTTTTTCAAATTATGTCTTAAGATCTAATACAATTAAAGAAATAAATTATTCAGATTACCGCTGTTCTTAAAACTAACAAAATCTAATATCTAAAGATCATATCTTATCTAGGCTTAAGAAAGAAAGGAGCAATTCATGTCACTTTCAGGCAGACTTGTCGTTCATAAAATCTTTCACACTATAATAAGCCTTCTGGCACAATTAACTCTTTATGTAATTTTTAAATTTAGTTATAGATAAATTTGCCACATCATCTGGCAGCGTATTGTACATGCGAATACTGTTCCCTATAAATCCTTTCTACTATATTACAAACTATAAGTGAGCTCTCGCTTCGCTATTTATCAAATGTTTCACACTTTATGTTACACTAGCAGTCGCCCGCGGCTCCGCCCGCGTGGATGTCGACTACCGCTGTAAAATGCCTACCCAGAAAAGACACGGTCAGCAAAATGATTTCCAGATCAATTCACAGACACGGACACTAACATCGACGACGCAGTCATTATCCGCAGGCTGCATAGATTGTCTTTATGTGGATGTTGAAGTTGTTAATGATGAAAATATTTAAATCTAATTAATACTTAGTTTTTACTCTTACCGGCAGTCCCGGAGAGCAACCTGTTGTTTTGGGATAGATAACTAAAGCGATTATTGTATATCTTCCCCATAAACAACATTTGACATTAAATTATTTTTAGGTGACAAAATAAACTGATGGTCGGGAGCCCCGACCCGTGATAGGGCGCTGTGCAGCAGAAATCGTAATAATTTAAATTCGCCATAACTTCAAAAACAAACATCCAATTTTCATCATTCCAAGACCAAATATTATCTACATAAACTGCACTTAGTGATGAAATAATTAATTTTGATAGGGATTAATAGCATAAGTAAAATAAATTCGTATAAATATAGTACAAAAAAAAAATCAATATTTTTAAATAAAAAAAAGGGTTGTTGTGCCTCACTCGCCATATATAGGCATAGTGTGTCGCGGACTTTTTAGTAGGTGGTATAAGATCTTTAATTCATTCATACATTTAGTGGTTCTATCTTTTATAGTTTAAGCAGCGTACGCAACTGTTCTAGTTGATTTTTACACTTTGTGTCCGAAAAACCCAAATATTTTACGGAACCCTATTTTTTCGAAATTATAATATAGCCTATTTACTCAGTGATAATGTAGCTTTCTATTGAAAAAAGAATTATTAATATCGGTCCAGTAATTTTTGAGTTTATTCGTTACATACAAAAATACAAATCTTTCCTCTTTATAATATTAGTATAGATTACATTGACTCCCCCCTCCCCGTACCACCCCAGTGACGCTTACATGGAGCCTACATCGCATGCTGGCTAGCTGAGCGGCACCACGCGACTTTTTTCTAATACTTGCATTTTTAAACTCGTGATATCTTCCTAATGAAATGTCCGAATTGAATAATTCAAAAAGTTATAAAAAGGTATTGAAGCCGTCTTGAATACAAAGTAAGTTTTTTTGATAAGGATTAATACCAAGGTACAAATATAGAGCCTTTTCAAGCGGCGGCATATAAATTAAATTTTTAGAATAAAAAAACGCTTACTGTGACGTAACTATAATATTTAGACATATGCTGTCGCGACACTTTTTGTAGATAATGATGAGTACTGCAAAGTCGTAGTACATAATTTAGTTCTATCATCAATAGTTTTCGCTGCGCACGCTATGTAAGGAATTTTTCAGGTAATTTTTTTACACCTTGGGTTACATTATTGGATTTTTAGTAAGCATCCCTAATTTTTTTAAAAATATAATATAGCCTATGTTACTCGGGGATAATGTAGCTTTCCAAAGGTGAAAGAATTTTTGAAATCGGTCCAGTAGTTTCGGAGCCTATTCATTACAAACAAACAAACAAACAAACAAACAAACAAATCTTTCCTCTTTATAATATTAGTATAGATTATTGGAGTTTCCGTGGTGGATTCCTAATTTCATTTTTTATAATTTGTTAACGTAAAATAAGCTACCTCAGTCTACTAATATTTACATATGTATTAAGCTATATCCGTGCTATTGCTGAGGGGGAAGTTAGAAAGAGTATTCTTGCCATCTCTTCCAAAGCCATGGGTAGTGACGGGATATGTCGTGATATGCTTTTACCATTAGTGGATGACATTGTGCCGATTCTCACACATATACTTAACTTTTCTTTGACGACTAATGTCTTTCCTAGTATGTGGAAGCTTGCTCATGTCACTCCCATTCCAAAAATCTCTAATCCTAAATCATTTTCTCACTTCCGACCTATTTCTATCCTGCCTCTCCTTTCCAAAGTTTTAGAAAGTGCTGTTCATAACCAAATTTTTTCATATTTGTCACGAAACCAACTTATTAGTCCCTACCAGTCCGGATTCCGTCATGGCCATAGCACTGTAACATCACTTCTAAATGTCACTGATGATATTCGCCAGGCTAAAGACAGAAAGATGCTTACCGTTTTAGTATTATGGGACTTTAGCAGCGCTTTCAACTCCGTCAATTTCGACATTCTCCTAGCAATCCTCGCCTCTCTTAACATCTCCTCTTCGGTGGTAGCATGGATTTCTGGGTACTTACATGACCGCTATCAACGCGTTAGGTGCGACGACGCCTTCTCTGAATGGGTTTCCTTATCTGCTGGCGTCCCTCAAGGAGGAGTTTTATCCCCTCTTCTGTTTTCAGTATTTATTAACGCGGTGACCAAAGTTATTTCAGGGAATTACCACTTGTATGCTGATGATTTACAAATTTACAGCCACTTTGATGTAACAAATACTCACTCTGCCATTGAAGCAATCAATGCTGATCTTCGAGCTGTAAAGATGTGGGCAGACTCTTTTGGGCTTGTTGTTAACCCTTCCAAGTCGCAGGCGATGGTGATAGGCAGTACTAGAATCCGTAGCAAACTTTCATGTTACTCTTTGCCTAAGGTGGTTTACGGTACATCGCAAATTGAGTACGCTGCTCAGGCTAAGAATCTTGGTCTAACACTTGACTGTGACCTATCCTGGGGTGCACATATTAATGAAGTTAGTCGCCGTATGCACTTCTTCTATCATTCTCTCAAGCGACTGCAATATTTCCTGCCATTTAAAACGAAAATTATGTTGGCTCAAACTCTGCTGCTGCCTGTTCTGGACTATGCTGACGTTTGTTACCTGGACGCTACAGAGGTGCTACTTAACAAATTGGAACGACTCCAGAACCTGGCAATTCGATTTATTTTTGGGCTTAGAAAATTTGATCATGTCTCGGAATACCGCGCTAAGCTAAAATGGCTCCCCATTCGGCTTCGCAGAGATATGCATATCCTTTGTCTCGTTTATAAAATTCTGAATTTTCCTCAACTCCCCCTTTATTTACGACCTCGGTTTACATACCTGTCTCCCACATCCCGTCCCAAGCGCTCCTGTGTTACTAAAACACTTGAGTATCCTTCCTTTAATACTAAATTCTTCCGAAATTCATTCACTGCCCGTGGTGCACAGTTGTGGAATAAGTTGCCAAGTGATGTCCGGGACAGTCCGTCAATTGTGTCTTTTAAGACAAACTTAAAGAAGCACTTGCTATCGAGCTAGTCATTCTGATTTTTGTTTATTTTTTTTTCTTTGTATTTATTTATATATATAAGTAGGTTTATATATCTGATATGTATCTTATACCATATTTTTGTATATGTATATGTGTAATATTATCATATTGTAGTGTGTTATTAATGCCCGCTAACTATCTCTCCCACTTCAGTTAAGGTTGACTGGAAGAGATTTCTTTTAGAAATAAGTCCACCTTTGTACATCGTCTTTTTCACATAAGGCTTTTTTTTGTAATTGTTTGTTTTTTTGTGCAATAAAGAATATATATAAGCATAAAGAATATTAACCCGATATTTTTTTATAATTACATTTGTCTGATTACTGTTGGTAATGTAATAAATGAAAATGAAAATAAAAAGAAATCGCTTCATAATAGCCTTTAACTTATATCAGTGAATTATTTTTTAAAACGGTCCTGCAGTTTTAAAGCACATTTAATGCAAACAATAAAATCTCTCTACTTTTGAATATTTTGTGGTATTTTATGACATATTTCTATATATTATGTTCTAAATGTATTTTTTACGCAAAAGCCAAGAAGTAGCGTAAGATTATTATTCTGAGCAGAGACTATAACTGATTGTGCTGCAAGCTTAGTACATACATACATATTATTCTCACTCCTATTCCCGAAAAGGTACGTAGAGATCACATCCTTCCACTCGCTTCCATCCTGGCACAAACTCTTTGGTGTTCACACTCACTAACTTTTTCACACGCGCCCGTCTAGTTTGGGTACTTTTTTAATTTAGGCATGCAACCAATTTCAATATACTGCCACGAAATGTTGGAACAACATACTTCCGCCGATAATAAATTGTCAAACATTCCGCTTATTCAAGTCTACATACAAACTGTATCTATAAAACTCTTAAAAGTCTTAACAGCTCTGTGTTGTGTCTTTCATCTTAATTTAGATTTATATAATTTACCTAATTGTATATACACATAATTTTTTCTCTATATATACATCAAATTTTTATTTTCTGAATACCTTTATTGTATTAACATATTTCAACAGAAACTATTTATGTTTTTCAAATATATTAAAATATTGTGCGTTAATATTACCTTCTGAAAAGGTGCCCACGAAAGATCAGCGTCGCGACATCTCTGTGATGTTCGACAATATGCTGAGTGGGCACCATTTCAATACAAGTTGAGTTCTTCTTTTATTTAAGTTCTTATTATTCTATTCTTGATTTGTGTGAACTATATCTTATACTATTTTTTATTAACTTGTATTAAATAAATAATTTTCTTTCTTTCTACCTCATGCAACTTATGATGTTTCAGAAGTAAGCAAGTGATGGATTAAATCGAGAGAACTCTCGTTTCAGCGTTGGTCGTGAAGACATCGTTGTTCTGAGGCTCCTATCTTACCTGAAGATGCCCTGTGTAAGGGCGAAACACGTGTCGTGTTGAATAGTTTCTCGATTTTTCGGGAAATTATAGTAGCGCGGGAATTGTTACAAAGATATTTTTAATCCATCACTTGCTTGCAATGGATTTCCGCAAAGTAACGCCTGAATCAATAAATTATTTGTTTCAGAAGTCTTCAGCTGAAAGAGTTGGCTGTGTGTGGCTTTGATAACGTCACTGCTGGTCAACAGAAAGCCATTGGCAAACTAAGTATAATCGTGGTCACTAGCCAGGCAGACATGGAGAAACCGACCAAAAAATAGTGTATATACTTGGATTCAAATAAAGGATCCATTTCATGTTTTGCTGCAAAATCTCTAAACTCCACACACACGATACAACACAATACCGACCGGAGATGAAACCGGACCGGTGTGCGGATGCTACTGTTTTTATAATGCCAAGCTCTCTTCGAGTTTCATACGATGTATTTAGAATTACTAGCTATTAATATTATGTCATAATACTAAGAATGTAAATGAGTATGAGGAGGTTAATGAGTGTGAATGAAGCTAAAAGTGTGTGCCAAGACGGGTTACGCCGCTACGGGAAAGAGGCGTGACATATGACATATGTATGTATGTAAATGAGTCACTCCTTACTGGTATTCTGCGCCGGTTACTCTTGATCAAATATTGAGGGAAAATTTATTTCGCATACTAGATGAAAAGGTTTTTATTGTTTTTTTAACAATTACACCAATTATTTAGTCCCAACATAAGTATCATTAAGAACTTGTGTTATGGATACTAAATAACGGATAAACATACTTAAATACTTTTTTTTGTAAATACATACTTAATATACATAGGAAAACACACAGACCAGAACAAATATTCATGTTCATGCACACAAAGATTTGTTCTGTGTGGGAATCGAACCCACGACCTCAGGAGCGGAGGGCTGATATACTGACCTCCACGCCATATCGGTCGTCAAATCGCTATAAAATAATATACTAATAATAGGATCCTTGATTTCTTAAAAAAATACTTAAGGTTACCAGGGTTTTCGGGCTCTTCATCCACAGCTTCCATATCCGAGGATCGGGCCGTGGTGAGACACATAGCTTCACTGTCACCGAAACTTACTTTTTAAATTTAAAATTCTTATAAATGAAAATAGAAAAATGACCATTTCTTTAAAGTAATGATAAAATAGAAGAAGAGGTGTATAGGGACCCTACCAAGACCTAAGGAAGCCAAGCCAACCTCACCTGCAAGTGGTGCACCTGCCGATCAACGGACGAGACTCTGGCGAACATAACAGTGCCCGATAAACGGCAATAGGCTCGCCACCTAACACGTGGGACCAACTATATAATTGGCGAAGTGTGGACTTTTACTTTTTACTTTACAATTTTATGAAATAAACGCCTTTTGTTATAAAAAGAAAATGAAATAAATGTACTCCAGGTAATTATCAGGTAAAATTTCATATTATGTAAATCCGAATATTTGTCTGTTTGTGCATACTCCGCTCTCTTTGTCTGCTGAAAATTTCAGTGCTATGCTTATTAGTAGCCAATCCAAATTTTCCTTTGGCAATTACCGGGTTTAGATTGAAGAGCGGTGCTTAACCCGAAATGTTCTGCGTTAGCGAAGTGAGCTGACTGCAGTGAAGCCTGCATTAAGCAGACGTTTGTTTGTATAGAGCCTTGTTAGCGGGTTTAAAGTGCAATGCCACGAAGAACGAACATGTCTTAACTAGCCGCTAATTAAACATGTTCTTCGTAGCTGTCTACTGAGCAATAAAAATCGTTTTATGAATTGCTTAAGAGGACTAGTTCCATTTACTTGCTCATCAAACAAACAAACTTCCAAATGTATTACATAATCTATCACATAGTTAAGTACTATAAAATAAAACGACAAAACTAAAGATTAAAATCAAATATAATTACACTAAAATCACAAAGCTCTAAATTTTACTGCACGATCATAAAAACAACTTGAAATAAATTTTTACTGAGCTTTAGACTGTTGTGCGGAACTGTAACTAATATAAAAAATTGTAAGGGAAAATATTTATTATGATCTACAAGTATTCAAAGTTTATAACTCTTTACTCTTTTTAAATTCCTGATTCTATGGGAAGACACATACTCGTAATACACAGAACTGCATCCAATGCGAACAAAAGCTAGTCTCCTCATAAATGTCCACCACCAGCGATCCGCTAACACCGTCCATAACTTGTCCCAACTTTAATATCCTTTCTCTTAACCCCCCCGCGATAAACTGAGGTCCTGACATCTTGAGAGCATGCTCGTTGCCCTAACTACGCCCTCAGTGTTATGAGCTTTGATACGGCGAGTCTTTACTGTGTCGTCAAACAGAAATGCCGCACATTTCGCGAGCTTTCAGGGCATAATCAAGCGCTACTTCACTATTAACCGAAGTACAGACATAAACTTAAATAGTAAACGGAAATATTTTGAGACCCACTTTATAGAGGAACTTTACGAAGAAAATTACGACCGATATGGCGTCGTGGTCAGCACAACTGCACTTTCTAAGTTCGTGAGATTGATTGCGACACGTCACGAATATTTGTGTATTTTAATTTTAATATTTCTCTTGATCTGGATGTTTTCTATAAATTGTAAGTATGTTTTTTCATAAGAATAAATTCAAACTCTTTTTTTGGGAATAGAATTCTATATTTTAAGTAAAGAATGAAAATGCGATGGATTTCAAAAAGTTTCAAAGCTTTTCATTACGAACGCTTAGGGTCTAAAAAGTGGGTCGTGGGATAAATGCTTTAACTTTCCTACTCGCAAATTAATTGGATAATCAAGGAAGTGGATTAAGCATTTTAAATCTGTGTTACCACCGACTTGGAGTCTGTTAAGCGTTAAAGTTATCCAAGTGGGCAACTTGACACGCTTGCCTGATGACTATAGGTACTTCCCGTCTATTACATGAGGGGATAATCCACATGAATTATTTATTATGATTTAAGTATGAAACAAATAGTACTACTACCAAATAGACTATAGACCCACTGCTTCGGTTTTTTATTGCGGATTGCAGCACGTTGTAATTTCATTCTTAAAGATTCTTATGTAATTTAGTTTAGAAAGTTACAAAAATATTATAAATCCAAATTTTATGAGTTACCTTATACAATTAAACGTAACTATCTCGGGTAACTTTTAACAACACGGGTATCCCCATTCCTTTTCCATTTTGAACGATCTTGAGCCGCCTATATCCACCGGACACCCGCCGCCTTGCACTTGACCAGATCATTGGTCCATCAGGTGGAAGTTCGTCCTCGACTACATTTGCTCTATTACCCTAATGACTCATCAGCCATAACTTTTTGGAACAATGGCCCTGCTCTTTAGTACGTCTTCATCATCATCATATCAGATAAACGTGTCACTGCTGAGGACGGGTATTTTCTTTGGTACTTATCACTTAACAAATCTTAGCCCTATACGTTCCTATAGAAAAACTTGCTCACCGATTAATATAAATGTATTACCATATGTGTTCAGCAAACTTAATTGTAACGTTTAACAGTTAAGGAATATTTTTTAAATTATACAATGAGCGGTGAGGGTTTTTCTGTGGAAAGTAATAGAGGTATCGCCATGTCTTACAAAGTTTTAAAAAAAGTCGCCGAAAATTTAAAAGTCCAAAATTTTTCTCACATCTCTTACATTGTTGACTGATTTTTTTACTGACAGATTTGCTTATCGGTATCTATAATTGTTACCATTTTTGTTAAGCAAACTTAATTATAACAAGGATCAGTTACTAAGGGCTCCAACGATTTGTTGACCGAGCGAGTTTGCGGCTTACGGAGGCTTTTGGCGGAATGGCTCAATTGATATACACGCCTTTCATTAGTTGTGTGTGTTAGGGGGCGAGGGTCCCTTGTCGGGGCGAGCGGGCACAGGTGTCGCCTAAGTTAGTGGCGTGTTTGTCAACAGGCACTTGGCCGCTTGTAATAACATCTACCCAGGTAGGCCGCTGGGGCGATCGCATAGGTTTTTATATAAGATTATATTTTTGGTGCCCGAAACAAATCTTATTGGGTTTTTATTACCAACCATTTTTGAACAAATATGATTTTAACATGAACTTTCTCAACACTATTTTACCAAACTGAGTATAGTGATATTACAACGAAGAATACTTAATTATTACGACCGATATGGCGTGGTGGCGAGTATACCCACATTCCACTGCTGAGGTCGTGGGTTCGATTCCCACACAGGACAAATATTTGTGTGTATAAATATGTATATTTGTTCTGGTCTGGGTGTTTTTCTATGTATATTAAGTATGTATTTACAAAAAAAAAAGTATTTATATATGTGTATCCATTATTTAGCATACATAACACAAGTTCTTAATGATACTTATCTTCGAACTAAATAATTGGTGTAAGTGTCAGAAATATTTATTTATTTATTAATTACATACATAAATAAATTGTTCGTTAAAATAGCAAAAAACACAATTGGCAAAGTGTGGGCATATAGTATGCCTACCCCTTTGGGGAAACAGGCGTGATTGAATATAAGACAATTTGTTAAAACAATCCGATTATTCAAGACCCTGCGTCTTCAATGAAATACCCTGGCATTCCTCTGTGTATGGGCATAGTATGTGTGCACCATTAGTACACCAAAGGCATACCTACTATGGATTCATAGAATAGTTCCATCTAAGGTTTACTGCAGTGGCACCTGTATCGAGAAGTGATGAGTTGAGTGGCAGGTTCATCGGATGACGTTTGCACTTTAACTATTGGAAACATCGTTCTGTCCTTCTCAATTTGCAATAATATTTTAAATCAAATCAAGAACTTACTATTGTGCAAGCCGCCATAGTTGAGTAAACGAGACGGCAGACCAGCATGTATGTAGGCAGTCATGAGTGGATGTCAAAAAGTCAAAAGTCAAAATCTTTTATTCAAGTTTGGCTCAAAATAGCTCTTATGAAAGTCAAACTTAAAATTTATTGCGGCCGTTCACTGCGGGCGGGAGCTTGACCGTAAAAGAACTGGCACTGGAACTGCACGTAAATTAAAAACATAGACCACAAAAAAAAAACTTGTGTTTTGCAGTCACAAAATTTAAAGAAAATAAAAAAAAATATTTAGCTCACTCTCCTTAGCAAGATTAACATAATCAATGATAAAATTTGCAGAAATGAGCTGACCAGTCCCCACTGGCGGCACCCATTCACGATTATGACGCATGAATCAGCCATCGTTTCGCTCAACCATATTTTAGGGAACGTGACGACCCGACACATGACGCCATCACCGCTGAAACATTTAAATGAGCATGACATACTCAAGCTACAGGATAAAGGAAATTTATTTATAAGGTGTATACTTATCATACTTATTCCACGATATGAAACGCACAAATTTTTTAGAAGCGTCGACTGCCTATTTTTAAGAAGGAAGTGGTCATTATGATTAGTCACATAAAACAAAAAATGATTGAAAGAATAGCCGTATCTACACTTTATTGTCCCCAAGATCAACATGATCATTCAGATTCGTCAAACATTCAGACATAAAATTTAAATTCGATATATTTCTTTAACAACAATGAAAGAGATATGAGCTGTACAATAATAAAGAAATAAAAGCAAATGGGTTCTTTGTCAGAATTTGTCAGTTTATCTGTCTGTTGTGGTTTTCTCAAGATTTGTCAGTCTGTCGGTGACTCTTATCGGGGGTAATCTGTCAGTCAGCCTGTTGTGATTTTAAAGGAGGGAGGGGATTGTCCGTCAGTCAGTCAGTCTGTCGGTGATTCTAACGAGGCTTCCAAAAGGCAACGAGATTGAGAAGAAAGCCTCAAGAAACTCATTTTGGCTTTTTTCAAATTATGTCTTAAGATCTAATACAATTGACGAAATATAATCTAAAGATCATACATATCTTAAGAAAGAAAGGAGCAATTCATATCACTTCCAGGCAGACTTGTCGTTCATAAAATCTTTTTCACTATAATAAGCTACGCTAAGCTAATATCTCTACGGTGGTTACACTCATTCTTGTAAGTCGATATATTAAAATTTTAATTGAATTAAGCAATAAGGTCTGGTGGATGTATGTATGTCACCCCGAAACCCGTCGCGATGCGGCTTAAGACACTTAATCGTGTAAGCAAAGTGCGGTTACAACCAATCATCGCAGTTCAAAGGTCGGCGCCAGTAATCGAGTCGGGCCTGAATTTGACTTTCATATTAACTTCGACGGAAACTTACAGGGATTAAGTTATATTCAAAAGGTTCAACTTGTGATAATGCTATTTATAAGTTTACTTAGTAACTTGAATTACCTCATCGCGATTAAGTTACGCGTTAATTCTATCTGCTACCTGTACGTTAAGCTCGAAATCAATTTATAAAACTTTAACTAAATTTTACGTCTGCCAAAATTATATAGATGTTATTTTAAGTATACATAAATATAGGAAAACCGTATCATTTCATATATTTCTTACAAATAAAGTTTTTTGAAGTAGGCAGGTTAATGTATACAATAACATTGACCACCACGAATTGCACAAACAAAATGTTCACTCGTAATACCTATAGGTTCTGGTAATAAACAGTTTATGTCACATCATTGAATCTATTATTGGGTGCACAAATTTCATACATACTTAACCACCCGAGAATGTGGCTCACGACACCCCTGAAAAATGGACACACACATAAGACGACCGATATGGCGTGGAGGTCAGTATACCTACACTTCACTCCAGAGGTCGTGGGTTCGATTCCCACACAGGACAAATCTTTGTGTGCATGAACATAAATATTTGTTCTGGTCTGGGTGTTTTCCTATGTATATTAAGTATGTATTTACGATAAAAAAAGTATTTAAGTATGTTTATCCGTTGTTTAGTATCCATAACACAAGTTCTTAGTGATACTTATCTTGGAACTAAATAATTGGTGTAATTGTCAGAAAATATTTATTATTATTTATTATTTTATTATTATAAGGATTTTGTTCCAAGTGGATGGTCCATATCTACATTGTGCTGAGTTGGAATTGTTTAGGGACGCCCTGTAGCACCAGTAAACACTGTCTTGTTTGTTTTTTTTATGTATTTAGCAACTGCTTGGGCTGGCAACTTTGACGCTCAGCCAGCTCTCATCGTAATCTAGCTTTTCGAATTGTCTAGCTTGCCAATTGCCCAGCTTCACAAGAAAATACCGCAACATGGTTTCGGGAGGAACTTTTTTGAGTTCGACTAATAACCGACTCTTCTCTTTAGTTGGGATACTTAAGACATATAACTTGCTGTGTTTTATTACTAAAGAGTGTGAGTAGCGACCCGCCCCGGCTTCGCACGGGTTACATAAGCTTTTTAATTGTGATCAAATTTAAATGTAAAAGATGTTCATCTATACTCTTCCTGAAAAGATAAATTATAATATACATTATAGTAAAAATTACAGAGGGTGCATAGGGATCCTACCAAGACCTTATAGGCCCAAGCCAACCTCACCTGCAAGTGGTGCACCTGCCGATCAACGGACGAGGCTCTGGCTACCAAAAGTTCCCGGTAAGCAACAATAGGCTCGCCACCTATTACGTGGGACCAACAATATAGTCGGCGAGATGTGGTCGTATAATATTTAGTTATTGTATGTATGTATGTACTATACTTACTTAAAATATTTATTTATATAAGTAGGTAGGTACTTCGAATAATAAGAAAAGCGGGAAAATAAAAAAGCCCATAAATAATATGGGTATACAAGGACAATTAGACTAAATGACATATTATAAATTTCATTAATTTTGAATGATCTGAGTCATTTTGTGCCTAATGAGCAGTGGTCGGAGTAGGTATATTGAATTAAGGTCACTGACATCAAACGTATATGTTAATATGGATACGCCTCCGAGTTTCCGGATTATTATGATAAAAATACCGAAACATCGAAATTATTACATGAAACTAGTTAAAAATGTATCAATACTCTCAACGCTATGCTGCTAGTGGCGTAGATGACCAGAATTTAATAGTAAAAAAATTGGTTGCCTGTAAAGTCGGTATACGGGCGAATGTTTTACGTGACAACGACTTTGAGTGGTAAAATAATTTTAATGTGAATATTCATTCGTATAGTAGGAAGAAGGATGAAATAATAGTAACAATTTAAAACATTTATTTATACAAAGAATTATATTTAAAACATTAATTTATACAAAGAATCTCGCACTGAATTTCATATTTCACCGGTACATTCCGGAAGAAATGCATGTCCATGTTATGATATCATGACTATTCATGACGCAAGTATCTAAAATCAATATACCTACTCCGACCACTGCTAATGAGCCACCGATTAAGTCTCCACATAGCCTTTTAAATGTAATAAGCCTATAGCTTTAGAAATGCGAATATCATATACTTTCTATATTTATTTAAATTGTACGATTGTGAAGGTATCTTTTAATAAATAGAGTATTAAATGCAGGCGGCTCGAGGTTGATCAAAGAGAAAATCAATTAGCCACCCTACTTTAGTAGACAGCGTATGGCTGTAATATATTTATTTTAATTATACAACAAATATTATGTTAATGCATTGAAGCTTTACTCAAGTCTTACTAAACTTAGTAGTTCAAAAAATGCATTCATTCGCTAGTGGGGTAGCGATCGGCTTCTTGCAACTCGCCTTCAAAAACTACATCGTTAAAAAGTAAAACGGTCCGTGCATTTACAAAATGCGAAAAGCATATAAAAGCAGCGGAGCAACATTCAAAGCCATCCTGAACTTCGGGCCAAAACATTTAATAATGTCGGTGAAAAGTGATGCAAAACGTTGGTGGACCGAAGTCGGCCGGACGGTGCATTCCGGCTAAAGTTGTATTGTAGTTGTACCGGCCGGGCCGCTGTATTGTTGGTCCTCTGTATTTGTGCTGTACAGAGTACGGTTTTACTGTCGAACTTCAGGCCTCTGGGGTTCTATCTCTGCTTAGCATCTTAAATGTGTCGTTTTTGCTGTAAACTGACGTTGTAAGGTAGAAATTATGAGATTTGTCCCGTACGTAATTATGAATCAATTTTAAAGACGAAATTTTATGACAATATGCAGAAGTTATCTCAGTAAATTCAAAGAACATCACTAAGTATGTTTTTAATTCAATTAAGTGAAATTCCACAAAGCATTAGTTAGAAAGAAAATACATAATGTAATATTTTGCACAAAACTGATGATATATCAGGTTTATGCAATGGCGCCGTCCCTTTACATTTGGAAAATATTTTTACAACTTGCAATAATTGGTACAACTTCACAGTCAAAAACGTTTATGAAAATTTTACATCTATGTACCTGTCAGTCCAATTCAGAGTCAGCTATAAAAGGGTTTGGGTACCTAATGTAAATTTCGTAATTTCCATTAAATATGTTTAACGTTACAAAAAAAACTCAGTGGTTTTGGAAGAGGAGTGTACCACTCGTGGCGCCGACAGTGTTCACAACTCGCAGCTTTCGAGAGGCGACCCAGTTCGAGCTCTCGGCCTCGAAAATAATTAAACGATTTCAGCGCAAAATACTGTTGAGCCTGCAACGATCCCCCCCCCGGCCCTTTCCTCTCCGCACCCTACATTTCCCGAGACGCCCCTCGCCGTGAGGTTTGTTTATTTCATTCATTTGTACAAGAACTAGATTTGCCGAGTGTTCTCTGAGAGATTCCCCGGTTTCAACTTACCTGTGGATTTTAAGTCACTTCAGAAGTTATAGAGATTTTAGCTTGTGTAAGAGTGGTTCTATACAGATGGCGACAGTGCAATGAATATATAGCACGTGGACATTATATAATAAGATACCAACGTAGCCCCTGATGTCGACACGACCGGCGGCCTTGTAAACAGCGCCGGAGCCCTCGTCCCGGTGCCATATTTAATCCAATTACGGGACCAATTGGAGTTTATTCAAATTAAACAAACACTTGCCGATCTCCTTCTTCGTCTGTGGAGGTCTACTATAAGTAAAAAAAACTCAGATACATTAAACACAGGTTATGTGCAAAAATCATAAATTATGTACATTTTTTATTTTATTACTGTCTAATTTTGTTTTAAATATATTGTAAAACAATGAAGATACAAAAAAAAATTGCATTTTCCCCTATCGCCAATTTGATTTTCGGTAAAGACTGACATATCAAATTCAGACATTAGTCACATTGTGGCTTATACAACGGCACGGACCTACACTAAGTGCGGGCGGTTCAATTGAAAGCGTGTGGTGTTCTGCTCTTCAAATCGCCTATTAAGGCGTCTAAAGTGGTTTCATGATTACTATATTAAAAGATAAACGTTACCAATTTTAATATGCATTCCGAAGTACAGAAGCGTGATATATCAAGAGGTTGTAAAGCAGGGCATATACCGCGTACCCAAAAAAGCTATCTGTAGATTACCAGTCTCGGGGAGCTACGAGCGCTTCAAATACTATTTTATGAAAACTGAGAACAAATTAAGATTAAATTAAATTAATTGTCCATGATAAAACTTAAAGTTTATTTTTATTTGTTCATAGTAGACCTCCAGTTATCTTGCCCTTGCCAGGAAAGCGTCTTGGATCTTTCTCGAACACGGTCTTCAAAATCAGCGCTTAAGATTAAGCTTCGGCTAACAAGCGCCAAGTTAAATTACATGTTCATCAAACATTATTTTCGGCGGGGCCAAGAGCGAGACGGGAGCGAGTTTAAAATCAATCGCTTCAATTTGTACCATCTTATGCGAGTTACGTCCATTCGTGATATCTGGGTGCCCTTTGTGATAGTTACTAGAACAGTTCGTTCTCCACTTTTTATATGAGGCGACTCTCTACCCAACAGTGTTTGGTGATGTTGTGGTTTCGGTGTAGCCTTTCATCCGCTGAGTGCCTGTAGTTTTCCGTTCCCCATTCGCTTCATCTAGAAGAGTATGCTCATAAGAAGTAGGCATGAGGTCCTAGATAAATCTTTCTAAAAGGGGTTTGATTCCGGGCAGGCCTTCCCGCTCTTTACGTGCTTCGCAGAGCACGATGGGTGTTAACAGTGACATTGAAGAGACTGCAATTTACTGCATTGAGCTAAGTATGTTAATGGTAGTGAAGCTGGAGCTGGTCCGTTCTTTTTCAGTCGAATGCCTTTGCTATTGATTGTTCTACCAGAATAATGTGTGCGAAGGACTACAATCGTTAGCAAAGTTTTTGCTTGTTGCGCTACGTTCCCTCTGCGAATTTCATACTCAAATCTTATCTACATGGTAAAGGCTGGCTTATATTTCCACAGAGGTGGATATACCGTCCCGAGCGTACGCAAACAACGTACAGTTAAAAAGCAATTACAATATTCCTGCAGCTTCATAGCCTCTTTATTTACTTAGCACTCGCTAAGTTATGACGTCACAAAAGCCTCGTTTAAATAAGTAATTTGCGTTTACTTGAGCTGCTCAAGTTTAAATTGGTTTTGGTTTAGAGTTCAAAGACATTTGGTAAACTTCTCCAAAGTGTACAGACGATCGTGGATTTAATTCTGTGATTACGAGCAAACTTGAATCAGCATTCATTTGGCTTTTGGGACAGGATCTGATGCTTACAGTTGCAGAGGGAGAGAGAGAGATATGTATCACATTTTACTGTTTAAGAGCGGACCAGCGCACTTAGTGCCAACATTTCGCTGATTTTGTATTCCTTTGCCGTTTTGATTCCCAACTTCACGTTATTACTATGATATTGTTTATTACATTTTTAACATAATTATATACAATATACAGCCAGTACCCGTTTTTAAAAACATTTCAGTTTTAGAACAGTGATTAAGCACTAAAAATTGGTCCGCCAATAGCCAGTAACTATTTATTTATTTTTACTTTAATTAAAACGGTGTACAAAACCAGTTACAGTAATTAAAGATAACAATCAGTTTCAAAAATACAATTCAACACTAACAAAACTAAACTCAGCAACATTAATTAAATTGATCAGATAAAATTTAAACAAATTAATAAGATAATATTAAAATAAAATTAACTGTAATAGACATAAGTTACATAAGATATACACGCACATATTCATATCTTTCTTTCACAATAACTATATGAGTTAATCATACCTATAATTGGCATTCTGAGATTATATCTTCAATGTATAAATTTTGTTCGGCAAGCTGGTGGTTCTCCTAAAAATGTAATAAGTAAATAAATTGTTCTATGCAATGTATTTCCCAAAATACCGCCTGAATTTTAAACTTATCATTTTACCGTTGCAAATAGCGTTGCACCAGCTAATTTCTGTCTTCCAAATAAAACCTGCCAGTAAATAAATCAATACAATTTCACCCACAAGGCCTTCTTCAAAACTTATAAAAAAAATAAAGTTGATTTATTATTCCCAACAAACTTACGTTTGTCTTTTAGGAATGGATAATGTAATGTCATGCTGTTAGATGTCGCCTGTTTTGATATGCCATCGCATATGCACGCCTTAAAACTTTAAGCGCTATTTACCTACTTAACTTGTTCTAGGATAGAAAAAACTCCGAACATACTCGCATCCAGAATGAATTAAGTGCCGCCTGAAAATCGCTAAGGACATTATTTGATCCCAGATATTCAATTTCTGATAAGTAATATTCAATAACTGAATAAGATCAGAAAATGCTAAGTTTATATAGTTTGACTGAACAAATCAATTTTCATATTATCCTAAGTAAGTTTCTGCTTATGTACCAGACTCCATCTCAAAACTACATGATGTCTACCAGGGTCGAACAGTCTACATCCGTTCACAGGCTAAATCAAATATCTATGGAAATGATATAAGCTGCCTATGTCAACTGTGCATGCGCATTCGTT
This sequence comes from Musotima nitidalis, assembly GCA_949126915.1. NCBI lineage: Eukaryota > Metazoa > Arthropoda > Insecta > Lepidoptera > Crambidae > Musotima > Musotima nitidalis. Next base: position 18,605,239 of record OX421429.1, read on the forward strand.
TCCTTCATGCAGTTGCCGAATGTTATTTGACTCCAAGTCAAAGTCAAGACTGAAGCCGGTGGCATTTGATTCCAATTGTCTGTAGCCAGCACACGTATGTTAAACAAATTATTGAACATGAATGAGGCCACTGTTTGTCCGCCTCCATATTCATGAGCCCATCGGGATTGTGTTAACCTCAAATGTGGTATGTCTCGTTTGGCGGGCTTGTCCCTTGGTCTGCCACTTTTAGCTTTTATAATGATAATATACTGCAAAGGCAATGAACGGTCAACATATACATTATTATTGTAAGACGATTGCTATTTTACCTTTCTTGTCACGGGATCCCAATGAAATGTAACAAATCTAAACTTCAAACTTGCAAAACTTTTTCTTCCATAAACTATTACATATACATAGATACATAAACAAAAATATTTAAGTGTAAATGAATATTTAAGTGTAAATGAATATTTAAGTATAAGTGTAAGTAAGTTCATTTGTCTGTAAAGCTATACAATGCAATATAACATCACATTAACAATATTCATGTTTTATGTCATTCATATTAGAATAGCCTGTATGAAACGGCAGCCTGTCTCAAACTAACCAAATGACTACAAACTATTGATCTGGAAATAACAACTTAAAGCTTATTACGTCAGTATTGTAATATCATTATATCACGTCACAGTAGTGAAGGCTCCAGGTCCTTCATGAGAAACTAATTGGAAGATGCTGAATAGCTCAGAAAACTATGAGCGATCTATACATACATACATACATAATGTCACGCCTCTTTCCCGTAGGGGTAGGCAGAGATCACATCCTTCCACTTGCTACGATCTTGGCACACACTTTTAGCTTCATTCACACTCATTAACCTCCTCATACACGCCCGTCGGTTTAGGGTACTTTTGACCTGCCCTTTCTCTAACATTTTTTGTATTTGGTCATGGAAGGTCTTACGTGGTCTTCCCCTCCCAACACTTCCATCCACTTGTCCATCATAAATCACTTTCGTTAATCTACTTTCATTCATCCTCTCAACATGACCAAACCATCTAAGCATACCTTTCTCAATTATTGTCACTATATCTTCTTTTACACCAGCTTTAACCCTTATCACTTCATTCCTTATCCTATCACTCAATTTCACACCAAGAATATTTCTGAGTGCTCTCATCTCTACTGCATTAATCTGCGATACTGCGATCTATACCTACTCTAGAAAATACCCGCGATATTTTTTAACAAACTATTCTTTCCGGCATGTCTACTGTCTAGTCCTTAGTCTTACCCGAGTTTGAAGTTCTAAATCATCAATCCCACAAGAAGACACTTAAGCCGCTGCATATTGATTAATCACAAGAGCAAGCTTCCACTTCATAAGGTGGTGCAGAAGTCCAGCTCCTGCTATATACTTTTTTTTTTATTATACACTAACACAAGCAACGCACAAGAATTTCGTATAGCAATGTGGTTGAGCCTGTGTGAGATCTCAAATCATTCTCGTAACCTGCTCCCGACACTAATCTATTATAGACTCTGATAAAATAATTATTTCCAGATGCCGTTATTAGTATCTGATGAATTATTAAGTACTACTTCATTTCAGTTAGAGGTTCTGCCCCACAGAACATCGTACTTCACATTTTAATGTTTTACCAATTGAACCCAACCATTCAATATAACCTGTCCCATTGCTGGGCTCGACTATACAAAGCCTTCTCTTGCGTACCAAGGTGAGAGAGATTCAGAACATATTTCTTCCGCATTCCTAATCCTGATTGAGACAAGTGGATAAGCAAAGCATAGCAAAAAAATACAGCAAAGAAGCCGCTTAGTAGAGCTTCTATCGGCTACCACAAACAAGGGCTTAACGTGCTTTTCGAATTACGAAAGTGGTCGACATTATAGGTAAACAGAAATAAAAATGGTGTACCCATCCAAGGACCTAAAAGACATAACTTAACTCAACAAAAGCTGAGAATCTCGTTTCAGCGTTGGTCGTGAAGACATCGTTGTTCTGAGGCTCCTATCTTACTTGAAGATGCCCTTTTTGGGATTTTGTTTTTTTTTAAGTCACACCAATTATTTAGTTCCAAGATAAGTATCATTACGAACTTGTGTTATGGATACTAAATAACGGATAAACATGCATAAATTCTTTTTTTATTGTAAATACATACTTAAGATACATAGGAGAACACCCAGACCAGAACAAATATTCATGTTCATGCACACAAAGATTGTGTGGGAATCGAACCCACGACCTATCGAGTGAAGTGCAGGTATATTGACCTCCACGCCATATCGGTCGTCAAAATTATAATAGCGCAGGAATTGTTACAAAGATATTTTTAATCCATCACTTGCTTACAATGATTTTCCGCAGAGTAACGCCTGAATCAATAAATTAAAGTAGTTCTACGGCTGTTCTTGAAAAAACTGGACCTCAAAACATGCACGTTTTTATGTCAAGAGAACACTCAATACCTAAAGATTACTCAATAAGATCATTTGGGTGTAATTTGAGAGGGACGTAAATGCGTTTGCCCACAATCCCCTCCTTGTATAAAGCTGTCCTTCTGAGTCCAGGTCCTGTCGGTGATATTTCACGGCGGCACTCATATTGCGGCGCGAGGCACAATCGCGGGCTCAGCGTGATGGATGAACCGCCGCCGGAGCCCCGCATCCATCTTGCTAGTTTTTATTCGCATCGATGGGATTATATCTTGTCTTTAAATGTTTGCGCTTCACTTGTGGACTGTAGACTTGAATGTACGAAGAAAGTTCTATTGTGTGAAACTAATAGTTTCTATCATAGTTTTGTATTAATTTTTAAGTCTCTGACTCTAAATGATCCATTTCACTGTTCTTAAAATGAATTTACAAGAATAGCGCATATGCTTGTGTTATCGTAAATAAAACAAATTCAAAATAATTTATTTGCCCAAACATATGTAACAAAATATGGTATTACAATAAAGTCTTTCGACCAAGTCTCAACATGTTTACCATTTTGTGGTATGCAAATGTCAGTTTTATGATTCCCCATTAAATGTCAGTATAATTATTTATTATCAAAAGTAAATCATCTAAAATTACACAATCCAATAAAATTAAAATACAAGTAAAAATTTTAAAAACAAAAAATTGGGGTAAGTATCTATTAACAATTAATCTTAAAGTGTATCTGTAAAAAATCACTTTATAATAATAATTTCTATACTTTGGTTCACATTCTGGGAATAGTGAACGAAGTCACATTTTTAGCAAAAATGCCTTTGACTCCACTCTTCCATACCACTCTTTTACCACTTATATGATAGTAACATTTGTCTAAGAGTAATATGTTCAGCTTTTCTGTTATGTTAGTTTAAATGCCTGTAATAATAGTAAAGGGTTTATAAATAAACGACCGATATGGCGTGGTAAGTATACTTGCACTCCGCTTTTGAGATCGTGAGTTCGATTCATGAATTTTTTTTCTGGTTTGGGTGTTTTATAGTATTCGTAACACAATTCCTAGTAATACTTATATTAGAACTAAATAATTGGTGTGATTGTAAAATAATTAATTATTTATGTATTAAAAATCTTTTGATATTTCCGTTAATACTTCTTGGGTGGAGAAATTGACGGAGTGGAGTGCAGGTACATTGAACGAGCAGTTCATTGTTCTATATAGTAATTTGGCGATGTGATTTGAATTAGTTACAATTTGTTTTAGGCCTGAACACACATCTGATATCATTCACTTACTTACCATCATCATTCTACTCATATGAATGAATTATAATGCTGAACAAATATCAGTGCCTTTAATGCTAGAAGGGACACGTGCCGATATGAATTATAAAATAAACGATTTTCATAGCCTATGATTATCCCAGTTGCCCTAGGCTTAAGCTTAGGGCTCAAGATTTGCTTATTGGTTTAACCAGGTATTGGCTAAATTTCAGTTATTACATGAAGCGACTGCCGTCAGACCTCTACATCCAAGAGGAAAACATGATTCTATGGTTAAACCAGCTGTCAGGATGTTAAGGCACTGACTTTTCTAATGACGATGATGTCCATGACAGCCGGGGCCAATTGCTTTACGTATTTTCCGAGGCACGGAAGAAGCAATAATTATTAATAATTCGAAAAGTCGTAGGGCACCAGGATTTTAAGCCGATTTAAGAGCTATGTGTTTAGACACTAGCTATCGTCGCTCTTAAACTAAATGGACGATTATTATACTCAAATTCTACACCAAACTTAAACATTCTGCCGGGTTTAGTGGAAGGTTAATATTGTGGGTCACGGGTTGCTGCCGACCTCCTGATCTTTCAATTTGAAGCCAGAATGAAGGGTTCATCTCGTATCGAATTTCGGCGTCAAATATTCAATGGCCTCTATTTCACTGCTGCTCATTATATCAATGAGCCAACCATTTCAATAGTTGAAGGAGTTATGAATAATAATAACAAATATTTTCTAACAATTACACCAATTATTTAGTTCCAAGATAAGTCACATTAAGAACTTGTATTATGGATAGATAGATAGATAAACTTTTTATTGCAACGAAAGACACACATACATATAAAACAATAAAAACAAAATTACAATAATTAAAAAAAAATATAAATAACAACAAAAAAACTAAAAGTAAAGCATTCACATAGTGTGCATGTGTGTCGCAGCGCTGCAGAATGGCTACGGCTCAGTGGGTTTTTTGCTCTGAGAGAGCAAAACACTGATTTTCAGCTTTTGCCGAAACAGTAACACGAGACGCCCCCAAAATACCGTGTATAATTTATAATATAAAGTACAAGTTTATAAATAGGTAAAGAGTTATATAAAAGTAAAAACATTTAAAAGAAAACACTATTAGACAGTTAATTAAACCATTGATCCTACATAATATATAATAAACAAAGTCAATATTATCAACACTACCAAAGTCAATATTACCAACACTAGCAATGTCAATTCTACCACAAAATATGACATCACGGCGGTCCGAGCACTGAGACACCGTCCCCAAAGTGACCATGCAGAAGTTCCGACTTTTGCCTATCCAGTAGTAAAATTTTAAGTTGTTTTTTAAAGTTGGTTGGATACTGAAAAACTTTTGTTTTTTTAATTGTTTGGTTGCAAGTGAATCTAAGCTTCATGATTTTAGTATAATTATATTTTAATTGTTTTTTTTTTATTTTTTTATAATGACGTTTCCAAGTACTCTGTAATAGTTTATGAAATATTTTGATTTGATTTTGATTTAACGGATAAATATACTTAAATATATTTTTTTTATAAATAAATACTTAATATACATAGGAAAACACCCAGACCAGAACAAATATTCATGTTCATGCTTACAAATATTTGTCCTGTGTGGGAATTAAACCCACGACCTTGGAGCGGAGTGCGGGTATACTAGGTGAGTCAAATGTGAGTTTTTTATGAATAAATTAATGTTCTTGGGGATCTTAGTCAGCGTTTCTAGTCTCATTATGACAATCAGCCTACATTCGTCCACTGCACATAGGCCTCCTCAATGGCATGCTCAGCGAGCTATGGTTCTCCATGATTAGTATTTCTTTGAGGGACCGCATCAGGAATGATATAATCCGGCAAAGAACAAGAGTAACCGAAATTGCCCAAACCGAAAAAGCTGAAATGGCAAAGGGCCGGCCTTATCTGTCGTAGGACCGATAACCGCTGGAGTAGACGTGTTCTACAGTGGAGACCACGGCTCGGTAACCGTACTGAAGCGAGAGAATACGATAAAGCTTAGTAAATATATACTTATAGTACATATGAAACACCCATTCCAAGACAATTAATTGCACTTTTACATATAAATATTTGTCCTACGCCGAATCGAATTTCACGGCTAGGGCTACTAGCGGCATTTTAGCAGGCCGTCATGAGTGGATGCGCTTTATACCGTGCTTATTTCACGGTATGAAGCGCTTTCATTTTTTATTGGACTTCATCGACTGCTTACCATCAGGCAGGATGTAGTCATTATGACGTGTCTCATTAAAAAAAACTGAGAGGACGCTGGTCTTCCTCGCCATATTAGTCTTCAAGATATTTGTTACTTCAAGTTATATGACATTACATATAAATATAAACAATCCACTTTAAAAAAATCTTTAACCTACTCTAAATTATTCTCTTATATAAGGAACTAATTAAATAAATAAATAAGCGCACGTAGAATAGCTCCGTACCCGCGCGCACGATTTGTTCTGCTTTGCAGTGTTCTGTGGCCGCCGGAAGACATTCCACTACAGTTTCCAGTAAGGCAGACTATAGCAGACAAAATCCACTTTATTAACTTGCAGGTAACTGTGGCGCTTGCCACAATTCTACAAATTTAATTTCTGTTCAGTACGGAATCTGTTTGCGTATTAAAAACTTATGTATACTACTACAGGCACTTCATATTCAGGAATTCAGTGTGAGCTTTCCATGAATAAATATCTTTAGACATTTCACTCTGCGACATCTAGCTTCAAACTTAGCAAAGCTCGTAGGTACTATGGGAACTAGAGAACAATTAAATATATTCACATACATTTTATTTTGTAATATATTTCTAAAAACAAAATTTTGGATATGTTTATTTGTTCTCAGAAAGCTTTCAGATCAGGACAAATATTCGTGTTAATAAATGCCCATAAATACTTATCGGGATGCAGGCATACCAACCTCTAGGCACAATTGTTTTATTGACAATGCTATTTTGGTGGATTTGATGACTTTCTGGTCTAATTAGGTTAGGTTTAAAGACATTTATTTTTATAAAAACAATAAGTTCACTTATAATGAGATACATAATTTATTGTAATAAGGTAATAATAATACCTCTGGACGTATTCACAACCCCTTACTTATTTATAGTTTGGCATTAATCAAATGCTGCTTTAGTTTAGTTTTTAAAACACTTATATTTGTACATTACTTTATGTCATTTGGTGGATTATTGTAAAGTTGTACTCCCTCAAATAACAGTGATTTTTCTTATTCTTCTCCACTCACGAAGGACCGACAGAAGTGTTAGTTGTAAAGTATTTATTAATGCTACATTCAATGGTGCTCTTTCTAAAGCTTTTTCATTAGCATTAGTTACCCGATATGGCGTGGAGTTCAGTATACCTGCACTCCACTTCTTCGGTTAGGGTAGGATTCCCGCACAGGCTAAATATTTGTTTGCATGAATGAATGTTTCCTATAAGGCGTTATGTATTTGAAGTTGGGATGCTATATAGCTACAGTTAAAAATTCTAAAGAGATCTATAGAACTAGAAAAGGTTAAGCTTTTGCTTTTCTAATAGGACGATTTTCTCAATAACATTAGGGCAAATATTAACTTTAGTCCTTTGTTTTTTTTTAAGTTAAGGTTTTTTGCTCTACGAATAAAGAGCTGAATAAAAAACTATAAATTAAAATTTAGAATGCATACCTAGAGTATAAACACCACTAAAGCTATCTCCACCGAGAACAGCTTTTAGAATTTGTTTATTTTCCACCCAGGAAACGGCCGGCCGTAGTTTAAATTCCAACAATAATCTAAATGTAACCAACACCGTTTAACCTGGGGTTTTCCTGCAATACCAACCTTTCCGTTTCTACTCGGCGTCTTGCCCAGGGGGAGGAGGAAGGGGCGAGGAAGGGAGGGAGTGCGGGGTAAGGGGGAGGCTTTCAGGGAATCACTCCATTGGCCTGGAAATGGCTGCACTCCGCATCGTAAAATCACAGAAGTGGTAAGTAAAGAATGTCTGCTCTGTACAACGAGAGGTAGCTGGTACACTTGCGGCTGCCTGAGTGCACGCTGCAGATTGTGAAATAGAAACTTCTAACAATATATAATTATAGCATAGGACCTTATTTCACAATCATCTCAAGCAACAAGACAAACAACATAATTCTTTTAAGCGATTGCATAGCTTCTATCGCGGGCCTTGACCGTGGAGACCGAATCCAGAAATTCCGTAACGGACAAAACATAACACGCCCCACTCTGACCGGCACAGCGGTGGTACTTTTTAGTTTTTCCATCTATCGATAAATAGCAGAACTTTTAATGACTTTTTGAAATATCACGCTTGTCTCTTTAGTTCAGCAACCCGCCTTTAGGTGGCATTGGTTAAAATTTGTTTTCTTATCGGTCACCACGCTCAAAGTGTAACTTGAATTAATATCCAAGAAAAAAATCTGCATAAATAAAATAAATAAATTATTATAATTGCATAAGTTGATAAAAAATGCTATGCAATAGCTTTACCTCGGCAGTCTCCGAGTGCCACACGTCTTTTTTTTTAATTATTAATATCTTATCGAGGATATTTCACATAATTAATCGAGCTCCAATGAAACTTATCAGAGCTTGTGCTATTCTTATCTCAGTCCAATAATCATCCCAGTAGAGATCTAGGGCTCCTCTCTTACGAACCAAGGAGTCAATGCGTGCCTAAAGAAAGAAAACCTTGCTGTAGTAGACTTGTTTATTTATAATTGTTTTGATGGCTGCAGAGTATAACTGATACCATATTATGGTATACTACTTCACAGTAAAAGGATTTGTGATTTGCAGTACCTTTCGTTCGAGATTTTTATTTTAGTAAAATTCCCTTTATCTTGTAGTTTGAGTATCTCATGCTCACTTTAATGTTTCTGCGGTGGTGGCGTCATGTGTCGGGTCGTCACGTTCCCTAAAACATGGTCCCCGCCAGTTACTCATTTCTACAATTTATGTTCTTAATTATGTTCATCTTGCTAAGGAGTGAGTTTTTTTTTGTAAACTATGTTTTTGTTTAAGTACATTTGTAACTGACGGGAGAAAAAACCAAGCTATTACGATCAAGCTCCAGCCCGCAGTGAACGGGCGCGTTAAATTTTAAGTTTGACCTTCATAAGAGCTCTATTGAGCCAAACTTGAATAAATGATTTTGAATTTTGTTCATTACTAATGTATATTAAACAGTACAATGTATGTGGCAGATGCTGCGTTTACCTATAATAAGCATTAATTATAGAACTAATTATTCGTATTATATCTAATTTTGTATATGTATTGTAGCGACACCGTACAAGCGATGAACGGAACGTAAAAGATGAATGAAAATACTGAATCGCGCAAACGAAATTCCTCAAGCTCGTAACTATATATGCAGCACCCAACCATCATCGGTTGGCCGCGGCCCCCGGGCACATCCATCCGCCCGGTGGAAGATCTTCCCTTTAGTCGGGAGCACGTCATCCGCTCCCTACATGTATCATCAAGTATGATAGGTGCTGTCGGTGTACCTAATAAATAAATAAGTTGTTATTGTACTATTCTCCGGGGGAAACTGCGGGCATAGCAAATACGCAAAAAATATACATTATTACTATGTGCATTTGATTGGAAGCAGTGCTATGTTCAAGAGTGTGTAAACGGCCTTCTGTATTTACGTACCTACTGTGTATAGTCGCCGTGTCGCGCTTTGTCTACGCAGCGATGGCTAGGCCGCGGCTTCGCTCGCATTGTTCGCCAGCGATGGGTGGGCCGCGGCTTCGCTCGTTTTGTTCGCCGTGAAAAGAGTTCAGTGCTCCGGTAATTATAGGTACTCGGAGGTAGTCAGCCATGCTTTGTCATCAAACGAGAATCATGTGCCTTGGTCCATATTCCACATACTGGGGCAGAACGCCTTTAAAAAACTAATTATGGGACCGACTTATCGACTTTCAACTGCACTAAGCGAATAAAATAAATAGAAAATAAAATATACTTTGTCGCCTTTAAGATCAACATAATCACTTAGATTCGTCAAATATTCTCACAGAAAATGGAAATTTGATATATTTTTTTAACAACCAATGAAAGAGATATGAGCGGTACCATAATAAAGAAATAAAATCAAATGGGTTCTGTGGTTTTTCTCAAGATTTGTCAGTCAGTATATATGTGTATATATGAGTTCAATAATATATAAATAGATAAATAATAGAATATTAGATTAATTAAATAGTATGTAAGTAATTTTATATTAAAATTGTGTTGCTGCTCCCTAACAGGGTATCATGTATGTACCTTTACCTTTTATAACATCCTATGTCTACTCATGATCGCAATAAATATTTGAAGTTTGAAGTCTGGGCGCGACTCTTATCGGGGGTATCTGTCAGTCAGCCTGTCGTGATTCTAAAGGAGGGAGGGGATTGTCCGTCAGTCCGTCAGTCTGTTGGTGACTCTAACGAGGCTTCCAAAAAATAACTCCACAGAGCCAGTATAGTTTACATTTCAGATACACAATTCAATTCAAATGCAGTCGTGAAGTAGTGTTTCAATAAGCATCTCTGCCCAGAACCATTGTGCTCGCGTTATATGAACATCGAATATAAAGTAGATTTAATAAACTGCTGAGAACAGAGCGGGCTTATTAGTTTTACTGTTTATTGCGAATGTGGCCGAGGTCTGCGGGGAAATAAGCGTGGACGGGCAGTCTGGACGCTGCGCCGGACACCCGACGCCGGACGCCCGCGACGACGGGATTATTTAAAGGAACTTATGTCGAGTAGCTTGTTGGATAAATTGTAAAAAAAATGTAATCAGAGTAAGGTGGCTGAAAATGTGTAACTCTGGGTGTACAAATTAGGTTTTTTAATGAACTTATAGAAATGCAAATGTAGGTACAACATCAGTAGGTTGCCTTTTCATCGTCATCTCAGTTACCAAAAAGACTTCCTACACTAGCTAAGCTGGGACCATTGGCAAAGGCATCCTGATATGTGGTACGCAAACGGTCGCCTACCTAAGGGTTGATTATAGAATTTTGATGCTTCCTAATTTCGTTGGTCGGTTTCTGCAAATACTTCCGAAAATACCCTTATGCTTAAATTAACATATACCTTTAGCTAACTAACTCGCCTTTAGCTGAGTTCATTATTCCATATATGTATATGTATGAAAACAAAGTTCAAAGATGGTTTAGCTTCTGGTGAAAGATCAACCAGATCCAATCAAACAGATCAATTAAAAATCATGTCATGACTATGTACCGTAAATTTATTTATTGTACGGATAACAAAACAGATAACAACAATAAAAACTTATGTAGTAATGAGTTTATTACCCTAAATAATAGGTTGGGGAAAAAGTCTTTTCGTATTTTTGTATGAAAAGTCAAGACATTTTTTTCAGTTTATTTACATTTATTTACAATATATATGTACCGTTTTGTTGAATAACTTTCTGCCATTTTGTGGGCAGAGACATTATCCCGTTACTGTAGAAACTTTGGGACTTCTGATCAAAAAAACGGGACAAATAGTTTTGGCAGTCCTCTCTTGAGGTCAACCTTACAGAACCTAAAGAATTCTGCAGAGACCGAAACAGGTGAAAATCTGAAGGCGCAAGGTCAGGGCTATATGGTGGATGCACTAGGACCTCCCAGTCGAACTCTCTTAATTTTTGCTGAGTGGCTAAAGATGTGTGTGGTCTAGCGTTATCGTGATGAAAGACCACACCCTTCCTGTTGATCAATTCCGGCCGTTTTCTCTCGACTGCTTCCTTTAATCTCATCAGTTGCTGGCAGTAAAGATCAGAATCGATGGTTTTGCCGGGCGGTAAAAGCTCATAATAAACAATGCCCTTCCAATCCCACCATACACACAGCATCACCTTATTTCGTGTTAGGCCAGGTTTGGCCACAGTCACCCCCCCGACTGGTCTCCACCTTGTCGTGGTGGGGGGGCTGAGTACCTCCCGGTAGGGCGCAGGAGGCGCTAGGGAAAAGGCAACACCCAGAGACCGACGACTCTGGGTGCCCTTAGTACTGACTACCGGGGGGGAAACTAAGAGGGACCTGTGGAGGGCGCAGTGGGCGGGCCAGGAGGGCCCGCTCAGCAGCGCCAGGAGGGTCTAGGCAGTGGGGGCAGGGGGCCCCTGCTGTCTAACCATGGACCCTCCGGGAAGTCGGCCACACACGCTATGGTCGCAAGGGGAGGTAGGAGGGGCGCGTCCACTGCGCCTCTCTGAGGAGGTCCTCCCGGTTTTGGTCCGGGGGACGTTGGCCGCGGGCGGGGTGTCAGAGCTGCAACCCAGGTACTGGCACCCCGCCTCTTTCTCAACAAGCGGCGGGCGTCGTCGGAAGATTTTTAGTGGGTATTACTGCTGGCGGTCGTGTCTGCCGGTGGTGAGCCCCACACACCTCTCTCGGTCCCCCTTTGGCCGGGAGACAGTGCGTAAATGCATTTTGTTACCGACGTAAATCAAAAAAAAAAAAAAAAGGTTTGGCCACAGTCTGTGAAGCCTGGCCAACTTTCGACCACGACCTTTTTCGCACGTTCTTGTCGTACGTGATCCACTTTTCATCGCCAGTTATCAATCTCTTCAAAAACGGCTCGGTTTCATTACGTCTCAATAATGAATCGCAAATGAGTACACGGTTCATTAAGTTTCTTTGAGTGAGCTCGTGTGGCACCCAAATATCGAGCTTTTTTGTGTAACCAGCTTTCTTCAAATGGGTCAAAACTGTTTTGTGGTCAATTCCCAGTTCTTCAGCTACATCGTAACTACTAATATGCCGATCTTGCTCCACTCTTTCAAAAATGGCGTCCATTTTATTCGTAACAGGGCGACCAGAGCGAGGTGCATCTTTAACATCAAAATTTCCGGACTGAAAACGTTTGAACCAAATTTGTGCTACTCTTACTGACACTGCATCAGGTCCATAAACATCACAAATTTTTTTTACTGCTTGAGTTGCATTTTTGCCTTTTTTATAATAAAATTTTAAAATGTATCGAATTTCTTCATTAGATTCACTCATTTTTACGGAGAGAAAAACAAATGAAAAATAGCGGGAAACAACTTTTTTTTATTTTTTTCTTTTCTTTATAATGGAACCTTTTTAATGTTACCAAAACCAGCCAGACACAAATAGTACAGTCAAAAACATTTTATAATAAGTTTATACCTACGTTATGCGAAAAGACTTTTTCCCCGACCTAATATGTTGACACAAGTTAATATCTAAAGTTAATTATTCTGAAACTATAGAACAATAAATTAAAGCTGTAATGCAATACTACAGCATTTTTGAATTTATTTCACCTTTGATCGAAAATACCTACATCATTATTATTTCTCAGACAAAAAGACTTTTTATTCTTTTCATGTCAAAGCTAAATCGGATTGAAATATCGCTAAAACTGTGTTCTGTTAGTCAATCGGATCGCAGAGAAAAATATGCAACAAATTCCAAAATAGTTTTGGATCTATTTATTTAAAACGGGTGGCGCGCAGCCCGCGGCGACTCAACCAATAACGGACAATTGGAGCCGTCACGAGCAAAGCCACAGCATGCAGCTTGTCGACGTACCGAAGTAAAGGGCTGCTCACATTGCTTGAGGAAGGCGGGACGACCGGCGGTCGCCACCTGGTTATTAATAATAACATGAATAATAGCTCGATCTGTCCCTACGTGATAGAAAATCAGAAATGAGGAAATAGGCGGCGGAATTAACAAACATCACCATCATTCCTGCCGAATAATAGCCTCCTCTCACAACCAATGCACCACTTGGACCCAGCGGGGATTGACAGAGGCATATGTGTACTTTTAGTTTGTATAGTTTAAATAATTTTCTTTCCACATACTATGGCTGCTTGTCCACGGAAGCGGAGAGAGGCAGCAGAGTGGAGAAACGGAGAAATATTATCCAATAGGAATAGCGGACAGAAGAGAAGCTAAGATTTTATGAAATCTCATTGGTTAATATTTGTCCGTTTCTCCGCTCCGCATCCTCGCTCCGTTTCAGTGGACAGGCAGCCTATCACTGTGGGCTGGAACCATCGTCAAACATTATTTATTAATTAATTTGATAACCCGTCATGTCGCTGCCCTGGCTTCTATGTGTCCAAGTCTTTATTGAAATCAGAAGCCCGTCGTTTTGCACGCCCCGCCATCGCGCCATGTCGCGCTCCGGCTGGTGCTGTTTTATTTGCTGACTGTACGTGCAGCTATGTGCTTTGTCGTGCCTTTGTTACCATTTATGTATATCCGTTATAAAGTTAGTGATCGGTGAAAGCGAAGTTAAAAACGAGGAATTTGTTTTAATTTACAAAACGGTGTAAAATGTTTTCGCTTTTTTTATCAAATGAAAACATTAATTAAACATAAAAGTAAGTAACTCATGTAGGTTAAATTAAACATGAAATATAAAATGCTTGACATCAAAACCAGACCAACTATGTGGTTCCTAAATGAAATAGTTTCATTTAAAACCAATTTTTTCGTCTACAAAATAACGGATAAACATACATAAAACTATTTTTTTTGTAAATAAGTACTAAATATACATAAAATAATCCATAACTTTTAAATACTACCAAAAATATACAAGCACTCAACATAAAAAGTAAAAACGTTTAGTAAAGCTTTCCCGTGATGCATTTGAGTACAATTAGTCATGTTTTCCTTTAGTTTTTCTGCCGACTTCTGTTGGTTTACGGCAGCCTCCCCCTCCGCACCCCCTCGCGAAGTGGCGGCTAATTAATTGGATTGTGTGATTCCCGACTCGCTCGCAGCGCACAGCTTTTTATTAGATTGTTATTAAACAACTTACATTTTGTTTATTTTCTTGTAAAAGAAGTTAGTTTTATCAAATAACAAGTTTGAGTGCATAATTGTTAATTCATAACATAATTAGCTCCTTCCCCTGCAAGCGAGCTTCAACTGCAAGCACATTCTCTCAGATGTACAACATTTACCTGTAGTTAGTATGAAATCTGCTTCAGTAATCTCTAAGACTAATTAGATATTTATGTACCTACCATGGAACACCCGGCGAATTACACTTAGCGGAATAATTAGGTAATATATGTTCTACGAACACGGGTGTATGGGGATCCTACCAAGATCTTAGGAGCCCAAGCAAACCTCACCTATAAGTGGTGTATCTGCCGATCAACGGACGAAGCTCCTGCAAGCACAAATGTTGCCGGTAATCGGCAATAGGCCACCTATTATGTAAGACCAACATTGTAACTGGAGAAATGTGAACGTTTGATATGCCTTTGCCTACCCCTTCTGGGAAAAGGGCGAGATTGTATGTATGTACGTTCCACGAACATATGCTATATGAATGCACCTAAAAATATCTCTAACAGAATTGGTGCTGCTTCTTACCCCATTCAATATTTTTAGAGACATAATCAGTGCATTTTTTTTGTATATGCAAGTGATTTTAAATTCTAAATTTATTTACTCAAGCTGCGCTTCGTCCATGTGCTTTGAAACGGCACTTAATTCAAAGAACTTTACGAGAGAAAAAGTTAACTTAATTCCGGTTCTATCTGTCTCCTGTCGTGTTGTCATCACAGCACGATTCTCTTGGAAACTTTAGGTAACCAATAAAGTAGCACCAAGAGAATCTTCCATTATACTTAGTGATTTGAATATCGTTGACTCCCGGGATTTAAATCGTATTGTGTTAAACGTTACTATTTTGGGGCAGGATCTATGATATGGAGTGAGATAGTTCTCTCCTGGGTCTCATCTCGGACCTGATAAGCCCCTATTGTTTATCAGAATCATCTATTAATGTGGTATAGAGATATAAATATAGTAATTTGAAGTGAGCCACGCGTGATGTCTGAACACTAGATCTTTCTTGTGAGCGACCAACCCTTTGTTTAAGCTTATACTGTAGCAGCATAACATTGACTATAAAAAGTATAAGAGCAAATGTAATTTTGATTGATGCTTCACCGTCAGAGAAGCCCACTATGTACAGTGTTTAGTACCCTTAGTGGATAGGTTTTTTTACAGCATTTCCCATTAGGTAGCTTGCAACGACCTGTATAAAAACAATACTGAGTTTGTCACAACTTATATATATGAAATAGGGTTTTGAACACGAGAAAAGAGTGTAAATTTTGAAGAAACCGACTGGAGTCGAACAATGCATCAGGATTAATCCCTTATCGTCACTGACGAAAATATTATGGATGCCTTGGTCGGTAAACACCTTCATTTTTCTACTAATGATTGCAATTACTGTGTTTCATTTCAGGGGGGTTTAAAACTAGAGAGGATACACTAGTGAGGAGTATAACATTTATCGTTCCATAGCAGAGTACATGTACATGGAGTAGTCCATGTTTTATGTCCCAGCTACTCGTTAACAGGCTATGTGTTTATGTGCTTGCTTTTAATATTTGGAGAATCGTCAATATCGCAAGAGCTTAAATACACATGGATTTGTGTACTCGTACGTATCCTCTCATCTGTACGAATATCTGGTAGTTCTGTCGATAGAAATGTATAGTGATGTGAACGAACGCTGCCCGAAATAACCGCTTTGCGAGAGAGGCTTTAGATAACCTGGCGAATTTACCAGTCGCAGCCACCGGCTTACGGCCGCAGTTCGCCACAGCCTACTCGACTGCGGTAGTCCCAATCTAGGCAAGGCACTAAGTATTAACAGTAAACCCTGAGCGCACAAACTGCTGTTGAGCGTTAGATTTGAGCTTTTCAGTCTCTATGGAAAGCTGCCGTTGTCAAATAGTCCGAGCGATGGTAGAAGTTTTTGTGTATGTGAGTACTGTTTGCGTTGGCGGCTGAACGGTGAGTATCAATGAATCAATCAAGAAACATTTATTTCATAAACTATTACACAGTACTTGAAAAGGTCAAAATTAAATAGAAATATAAAAAAAACAATCAATATATTATTATACTGAAATCACGAAGCTTATATTCACTTATATGCAACAAAACAATTTGAAAACAAAAAAATATTTAAATGTCTGTCCGAGCCACCGCTCTGTAAGAAAAACTGGCAAGAAACTTACAGGTTATGTGCTCTTTTAAATTTATCCATTGGTTGGGTACTTGAATTACAATCTTCATTTGTCTGTGAAGCTATACAACGCAATATAATAAAACATTAACAATATTCATGTTTTAAGCCATTCATATGAGAATAGCCTGTATGAAACGGCAGTTTAATTCCAAGCATTTTTATCTGCCAAATAGTATTTGATAGAATAGTATCTCTTTGAAGACAGCTTGCGTTTTATTTTTAATTTAAATTTATTTAAAGTTAATTGCTGTATATTGCTTGGGATTTTATTGTAGAATCGCACGCATTAATTTAAATGATTTCTTTTTCTTTAGGAACCTAGTGGCAGGTACAACTAATTTATGCTTATTCCTTGTGTTAAACAGCTTTTCTTACTAAATTGATCAGTAGTCTTATGTACATATACCAGGATTCCATAAACAAATTGACCCGCCACTTTAAATTTCAATTTTTATAAAATTTTTCACTATGAAATGTCCACAAAGAAGATTATAAATTGCTCGAATAGCCCTCTTCTGCAGCACAAAGATAGTTTGAATATCTGCTGCACAACCCCACAGAAAAATACCATAGGACATAACACTATGGAAATAGCTATGATAAACGAGCCTAGCTGTTACAACGTCTGTTAATTGGTGTATTTTTTACCGCGAACGCTGCAGAGCTAAGTCTACTCGACAATTCACCAATATGTGGGCCCCACTGTAGGTTAGAGTCTAAAGTAACACCTAAAAACTTGGTGGTATCTACTAGGGTCAACTCATCCTCCTTTACCATAATAGTAGTGTTTACCTGTCTGCGTGAGGCGTCACGAATTTAATATATTTCGTTGTAGCTCCATTTAATAACAAATTGTTGCCGTCAAACCAGCGCACTATTTTTGACATTTAGTCATCTTTTGCCAGTTTGTGCCATTCTTTCAGAGTATCTGAATCCAAAAGCCTAGAGAGTTATTTAGATTTTCTTCTTTCTCGTCTAAAATTATGGCAATAATTGCCAGTTAGTTCATTTTCTAATATCCATACCAATTTTATTACTTAATGGACATGATAGCACTTTAAGACATCCACGCAACACAAAGGCATATAAATATGAACTGATGCTGCACATTATTGAACGGGTTTCTACACTACATTACCTATACAGTGAAAAGCATATTGAAATATCAATCGATAATAAATCAAATGGGTTTTTTTGTCGCAAGTCTACTGCCGTTACAGCGCTGTTTCAGTGGGCTGTGGCGAGCTTGGTCAATCCCAGTAATAGACTCAAGATTACCGGCTAACCTATGGGACGTCATTCGCAGGATCGTTCGGTTGACCTGAATTGGTTCAACTCGCAAAAGGATCCCGCTGATCGCTACTCATTTGGGTAGTAGTTTATGAACTTTGGGGCCGCATATACGCGTAAGGGGTTGTTTATCTGTGATTGTCAAGTACTATGTTTACTTGAAGTTTTGCCGGTCTGTTATTATAACTAACAACTAGATGTCTTATTTATAAAAACTATTTAGATCATAATATATTAAACAATTAGGGTGTTACATTGTCGGTTGCTTGTTTCATAATAACAGCCACAGATAGAGGCGGGGGACTAGAACTTGGGTTGAAGCGTCTGACACCCCGCCCGCGGCCAATGACCCCGGGCCAGAACCGGTTGAGGATGTCCTTAGAAACGCGCAGTGGACGCGCCCCGTCTACCACCGTGTGCGACCATAGCGTGCGTGGCCGATTGCTTGGAGGGTCTATGGTTAGACAGCAGGGGCCCTTTCCCCCTCCGCCAAAGACCCTTCTGGCGCTGCTTGCCTGGCGCCTTCCACAGGTCTCTCTCCCGGTAGTTTGTACTGAGGGCATCCAGAGTCTCCCACTTCTGGGTGCTACCTTTCCCCGGCGGCCTCTTCTGCCCTATCTGGAGCTGCTCAGCCCCCCCCCCCCCCCACTAAATCAAGAGTCCTCTCCGGGGAGGAGGCAGGTGTGAACTCTGCATTACTTTGGTAATAGTTAATACAAATATAAATAAAGATGTAGAAACTTTTCTCGCCTTTTGCACTCTTAGAATAGACTTTTCAAAGTCCATAATGCAATTATGCTTAGTGTCGTGAAAACCGCACAGTCCACCCATTTGGAGTTAAAAAGCATAAGCTAATTAAAATGTTTCTGCGATCAGTAGGCAGAACGAACATTCCCATTTACAAAACCTAATTTCACTATGACTCTTCTATTTTCCCCCCAAGGAGGTTTGCATAAGACAGAAGATTCTCAAATGTTAATTCAATTAAATCAATACCTCCGCTAGTAACGCCCTCCCCCTCGATCTCATCGAAACTACAAATTGAAAACGCTTCGCAAATTTGAACTTGTAAAGTATCAATAAAAGGCAGACGGCTGCAATAAAAGAGAATACCGATCGAGAATCAACTTTTCCTTGTCGATTTAAAACGCCTACTAGTACTATCAAACCTTTGCCTTGACGACTTTATTCTTTTTGAGTATACATTACTGTATTTGTAAATAAATACTTATTGCCAGAACAAACCTAACCAGCAATGTATACAGAAAAATACGCAGTTTGTGGTCATATGTTTGTAGTAATGCATGTTGGTATGATAGATGCCAATTCTGTTTTCGTTTGATAAGCATTTTGTCCAGACTTCGGGCGAGATCTGCGATTGTTGTAGAATATAGGATTTCAATTTGATACTTGGTTTGATCTAGTGAAGACTTTACAATACAGATTGTGAGAATTAGTATGTGCATTATTATATTGAACTAACAATAATTAATCAGGCAATATTCTAAGCGAAAAACATAAATTTCCTGATGAACAAAGACGATATATGTGTGGAAAAAACGATAAATTAAGTGGATTCAGGCGTTCCGATATCGCTCGACGTGAATTGGGGAGGCCTATGTTTCCAGCTAATGATGAAGGGTAGCATACTGTTGTCGTATTTGATATTTGGGTACAGCAAATGAATATTTTGATTAAATAGACTATAGAAAAGACAAGCGTAAAACCAGCTTCTATTATCAGCCAAAATATGAAGTTGCATTCGTTCACTCGTGCCAGGGCGGACCCTAATGGTTCCCGACTAATGGTGACAGAAACCAGGTACGTGGTATGCTAGTAAGCATAATATTACCCCCGCCCCTCCCACCTTGATTATTAGATAGACTTGATTATTTGACGACCGATATGACGTGGAGGTCATTATACCTACACTTCAATCCAGAGGTCGTGGGTTCGATTCCCATACAAGACAAATCTTTGTGTGCACGCACATGAATATTTGTTCTGGTCTGGGTGTTTCCCTATGTATATTAAGTATTTATTTACAAAAAAAAAGTATTTAAGTATGTTTATCCATTGTTTAGTCTCCATAAAACAAGTTCTTAATGTTACTAATCTTGGAACTAAAGAATTGGTGCAATAGTCAGAAAATATTTATTTATTTACTTTTGTTTAGCATTTTTTGGCACCAATTTAGCTCTATGGTTTGATCAATTTCTAGCCATTTACGATATTCTAAACATCTAAAGCTGTTCGCGCTTAAGTGCGCAGATTCAACAGAAAATACAAGCTTCCCAGTATTTTATACAACTGCCTTCCGTATAGAAATGTTGCAAGACGAATGGCCAACGGTCACACTCGTCGAACGTTTCCTAGTGGTTCCTGGAACCGTTATTTCAAAAATGGTGTAAGATTTTTCTCTGAATCCAGTCAACACATACCCAGCGCGTGCTTTCCGATACTCACTCACCTTGGTTTCTGAGAATTTTTGAAGGCCTTCAATGGGATAAGACGATTATAATAATGTGCATCCAGGTACGTCAAGATATTTTTATTAACAAGACAATAATGATTATATGATATGTTATGATTTAAATAAATATAAATATTTACTGACAAACAATGCAATCCAAAGAATAAAAGCACTCCATACCGTACAACAATTGCAACATGGAGCGCATCCACTGCATGAGTGGGTGCGTGACGACCTGTACAAATGCCGTTTCACACTCTGCTTAAAAGATCCGGGTCTTCAGGAGCTGGGAGATGCATGCGTGTGCAGATAGTCCCAAAACCGAATAGTTCTACTCAGGAACGACTTAGAGTCAATACAGGTGCGTATAGGTATTCCAGGTGCGTATAGGTATTCCAGGTACGTATAGGTATTCCAGGTGCGGTTCCGTACGGGAAGAATTTACACCGCTACTGAACTCGAGAACACGCTGACCTACATGCGGCCCTCTGTTACACTCAAATAGTCAATACAGAAGGACGACTCCAACGGATTATTTTTGTGAGCTCCGTCAATCGTTGCACTTAGACAGATGCTAATTGTTGAAGAGGCTTGTTGTGGCGAGTGAATTAAAGTCGATTCCAAATAATATTGAACATTTATTTGTCGATGACACCTACTTATATACAAAATCTAACCAAATGATAATAAGAGAACGAATATATTGCTATTTCGCACAACGCACACATTACAGAAATTGACGGTACACAAAAAACAAATAATATTATTCTACCTACACTATTTCACACAACGCACATATTACAGAAATTGACGGTACAGAAGAAATATAAAATATTATTCTACCTACACTAAATATAAAATTACTATAAATATAAAAATCACGTAGTTCGCATCTGAGTTGGCTGGTCGCCTCGGTCGATGCGGACGTGTATGATGTCGCCACATAATACTGGAATCCATCGCCGCTTCATGGTTTGTAAACAACGAATATAATATGTAATAAGCTTCAATATCCCAAACCCTCCTCAGATATCAGGCTTTATTCAAAGGTCTAGGGATCTTTAAACTGGTCATGAAACGAGTTTTAAAGAGTCTATAACGTACTAGCTATGCCCATAGCGTTGCTAGACTAGCGTCTATAGGCTTGGTGACCTTCCATCATTATCTTCCATCAGGTATGGCATATCCAGGTCGTATGTGTAAGACGTAATTACTTAACTTACATTTTATTTTTTTACTTTACAACTTAAACTAAAGTCACACAAAATATTTATTGCTAAAACTATGTTGTACATGGTCTTATAGATAAGAGAATATTTTTTTGGTAAATATGAAATTATCTGTTAAATCATTTAGTTACCATGAAAGTTTGACGGAGCCATCTTTCTGTACTCGTTCATTTAGAGCTATTGCAGTGAAGTACGGCCCAGCTGTGTAACTTATAGCTGCTCACAATGTAGTGGAACCTGGCGGAACTCGCGCTACGAGATTGCATTCGACACTTTTCTCGTTTTCTTCCCCCCCATGCCAACTATCATTAGTTAAAGGCTTTTCAATTTGTTAATCTTTTTTGTTTAGAATTAATTGTAACAGAAATTACAGTTAAAGCCTTCGCCCTAATGGAATGTTCTACTAAATACCTAAAGTAACATGATAATAACTAAATACTTAATCTACTTGAAAATAACATATCACTGAATAATTATAATAGAAAAAAAAATAAAAAACTTATGAATTATGAAATATTTTTATTATGAGTTACACAAATGTTAATACATAATATAATCAAAACATAAAATTTTTCCGTAGCTAGGTTAGTTCTTTCATATTGGAGTTCCCTCATAATTTATCTGATGATTTGTAATGTAGTCTCTGTTAAATAAAACTTTTCTTTTATAAACAGAAATATACACGTCACGGATACTTACACAACATTGAGGTAAACGATACTAAAATACGTATTGAGTAATTTAAAAATGAATTATCTCTGCTTGCCTTAAGTCGTTTTATTATGCATGAGGTAGGGTTTCAATTATGCAACTGCTCCTTTAATTTTATATTTATGACATACATACATACAATCACGCCTGTTTCCTCGAAGGGGTAGGCATAGGCATAATATACGCCCAAACTTCGCCGATTGTGTTGTTGTAAAACGTAATAGGTGGCGAGCCTATTGCGGCTTACCGGGCACTGTTATGTTCGCCAGAGCCTCGTCTGTTGATCGGCAGGTGCACCACTTGCAGGTGATGGTAGGATCCTCGTACACCCCCCTACCCCGTACGTTATATTTATGAAAAGGTCAAAAATAAAAGCTGACGTTTGACTGTGATGTATCCTCATCAGCTCTTATCTAAATAATCCTCCGCTTCAAATCTATTGTAATTAAGTTTTACATTTCACTTTTTCCATAGCCACACCACCGGTCATCATTCACTGTGACTTGAAAGGGACAAAAAAGCTACCCTTAGCGCCATAATTTCATTTGAAGGGCCGCCCCTGCCTTTTTCGCAATTACAGACCTCTCTCCAGGCCGCGCCAGTTGCGATAAAACCTCTTAAACTAACTGGAAAAATAAACATTTTGATCAAAAACTTACCAAAGGGTAATCGTCAAAGCGAATAAAAGGCGAGCAATGAAACTCGTTTTAAGTTACAACTTTGTTTACTAAAGACGGCTTGTGTAAGCCTTCTTTTCGTTAAATATTAGGTTGGTGCAATTAAGTCCGTTCTGCTTTCGTTACAAAGCTGGTTATTTTAAAGGTGAGCAAAATACTAAGTAACGAGCTTTTTATATCTGTATCAACGCGTTAACGTAACGCTTTTAGGATTGAACTGAACAAAAGCTAACAAAATTTACTTATTCATGTTTGGCTTCGTAGCACGCATGAAAGTCACTTAATATAGAAGCGCCTGTACACCTTAACCAGTATGCTACGAAAAAAAGGGAGCGACAAAGGTCAGGCGGAAGACTATTTGTATACATTCTTTAATTTTACTAAGCATTATTTAAAAAGGAGTTAGAATAACGCATAAAGACACAATATGCCTATAAGCTTAAGTCAGCTTATTGTTTGCAGAAATTCGATATGAATGATGAGTTTGCTATTTTTTTGTTTTTTAAATACTTTATTGAAATACTATATTAGTGTGTATAGGGATCCTACCAAGATTTGAGGAGTTCAAGCCAATATCACCTGCAAGAGGTGCACCGGCCGAACAACGGACGAGGCTCTGGCGAACACAAAAGTTCCCGAAAAGCGGCAAAAGGCTCGCCACCTATTACAATATAATAAGCGAAGTGTGGGCATACAATATGCCTCTGCCTACTCCTTCGGGGAAACAGGCGTGATAATTATGTATGTATGTATATTGCAAAAAAAGAAAAGTTTGTATCATCGATCATTTAAACACTGCAATATTTGACGCCTAAACTTATGTGGCTTCTCGCAGAAAAGATTGATGTCACATATTGAACGTAATAGAGAGGAACGATCCTTGTTTCCATTGGATATCTTGTGGAGAAACTGAATCCTCACATCATACTTTGCTGTCAGCCGCGACAAATGTGTTCATTAAACTTAAAGTATGAAAGCAAGGATTTGCGTTGTTTTCCGACGTCCAATCTGTTTCCGGATGAGCGCTGAGGGCTGACGGCTGGCAGTCTGGCAAGCGGCTAGCGGCTGACAGCGACCATCCGCAATGTTTGTTTTGCAAGTGAATAATTCCTTACAGGCAACAAAACGCTACGCCTTTACTTTGAAAACTGGGTGGTAAATTATTTCAGGGAAATTTATTCAGAAAAAAACCTAAAGAATTGTGCCGCGTCCTAGGAGCGGATTTTACCCCAAGGAGTAAGGCAAGGTAGAAGACGACTAAGAGAATAAGGTCTAGTCTTGGTTCAATATAAATAAATATGGCTGAAGGGTTAGCCAAGTCTAAACGTCTTAAACGTCAACTTTTCTACAATTATTTAGATTTCATTTAAACAGTCGTAGCGAACATTTATGCTTACCTCAAACGCGGTATATTTATGGCAAATGATGTAAGATGTACGTATGTAATCTAAAGAAGAGCGAAGTAGTAAACATGTTTGCATAAGCTTGCATTTTCTGATATCAACAACGGCTTAGAAGCCCTTCGAGGAATACAAAACACCGAAATTTGTGAGGTTGTGTGCGAAACTCTTTTAAAGGGATGTCTTAGGTTTTATGATGTGTCGCCCGTTATGGTGTTGTTTACACAACGTTTCCCAGGGGAGTAATCCCCCTTTAGCCCTTTTTGCCTGCATTAATGACTTACCTCACGCTGTAGGGGTTTGCCTGGTTTTGTATGTGTCTGCAGTTTACAAGTACATTTTATTCAAGCCAAAATCTACAGCTTTGAACTAGAGTACATTATAGTAAACACGAAAGTTTAGTTCTCTGTTATGTCAATTTTTTTTTGGCTACTAATGGTAATATTTTCCTGCAGCAAAGCTATTCTCGAAAAACTAGACCACTCGGATACATCATCGGTTGTTTACCTGGAATCTGGATAAAAACAATTGTTCCTAGCATAAATTTCATATTTATATGAAAGCACAAAAGTGGATGTCTGTTTTTCTCAGAATAACATCCCAGGATGTGCCCCGCCGTAGTTGCGGCACCGGGCAATGTGTTAGCACTTTTTATTAATGGCGTGCAGTCGCCAACACGGGTCTGGGAAATGCATTGGTCAGTAGGTCGGTTCTGGAACAATTATAACAGCAGGCACTTCACAAATTGCACTGCGCGTCATTTGTGAAATTCAAGCGATGCTTAAGGCGCAAGCGTTCATACCTCACAGTTGGTACCTAGGAAAAAAAAGACACAAATGGGTATATTAGCAAGACAGTCAATTTAACACTTACAGGAATAAGAATCAATTATAATAACCATACATAATTTTACACAAATACATTTCTTATTAAAATACACGTACCTATGCTTTCTCTCACATACGTAGTTAAAAAGAAAGAAGAAAAAAGGAAGGAAAGAAAGAAAAAAAAAAATATTCTGTGACAACATCAAAAGAAAATAGATATATTATATTTAAGTATAAAGCCGAGGTGTCACGGAAACGCCTCGACGCTGGTCTTCCGTAGATATCGTTTGTGAGAGCACTGCTATGACACATTCATTCTATACATTGCAAAACACAATACATACATACAGTTACAGTAGCATACAAATAAGACATAAGCTTGCAGGGAACCTGAGTAGCACAAGTAAGAGGACAGCACAACCGATGCGAGCACATACACTATAAATAAATGAAATAAATCCTCTAATTTTACAATGAAATCGTGTTTCTCCTCCGCACACGTAATATATCAGTGGCGTTCTGCTATAAAAATTGTGTATGTAATATTAAGCCGTAACTGGCACATAATCGCTTAATGTGCCTCTCAAAACACGGAAGCGATCGATATTTATTGTTACAGACGGTCTTCTATCGAAGGACTTAGTAAGTCCATCCACTCGAATCAAATAAACATATCTAAAGAGTTATGTAAAATAATTGTTTATCAGATCAGTGTTTGCTAAATTCCAGGCCAAGAATTTGAAATCAGATTGGAAGAGGTCCGCGTTCTGGCAATAAATATTTAGTGGGTAAGGGGTGAGCCGGGTGAGGGTGGCGGGGGCGGGGGGCCACTCGCGGAAATTGACGGATTACACTGTGTGCCGCCACCTGCATCACAGCGAGCCGGTTATGGACACAATAACATTGTAATGCTACGACGAAAGACAAGCGATTTATAACTTTTAAACAATGTACACAAATTATTATTGTACAGGCTCAGCTCAGTTTCACAATACATACTTACTTGACTGTGATGGAAGGTTCCCTTAGTGCTACTTTATTGGTTACAGCTTCGGGGGACCCTTT
Source organism: Musotima nitidalis (assembly GCA_949126915.1). Classification (NCBI taxonomy): domain Eukaryota; kingdom Metazoa; phylum Arthropoda; class Insecta; order Lepidoptera; family Crambidae; genus Musotima; species Musotima nitidalis. The sequence goes on from OX421429.1 coordinate 18,631,753, forward strand.
CAGTATCATCAAATTTACACTGTGTGTGTCATGTAATAAAAATAATTTAAAAGAGCATAGCCTGTGAGTTTCTTGTCAGTTCTTCTCACAGAGCGGAGGCTCGGAACTGGCACTTAGATTCACTTACACCTAATTTTTATTTATTTGCATGTAAGTGAATCTAAGCTTCGTGATTTCAGGGTTGATATAAATTTTTTTTCATGTATATTTTGTTTTGACGTTTTCAAGTGCTATGTAATAGTTTATGAAATAAAGAACTTTTTACTTTTACTTTTACTTTTACGGATATTCAGATAGGTACTGCAATTCTGCAGTTTACTGTCTACCGGCAGTTGTCTACCAGCTTGAAGATTGTGATGATAGGTTCATCATCATCATCTCAGCCATATGAAATCTACTGATGAACTAGTTTTCCACATCATTCGATCTTAAGTCGCCTATTGAAGCTATAAATATAATTTCCTAATTGTGTCTTAAGACATCTTAATCTTAATGAAAAGTGCTTATTTATTTAATCCATAAAATAAGCACTTTTTACTCTGAATTGGATAATAGATAAAATTCACATTTTCACACTTCCGAGTGGAAACGAGGAGCGTGGCTTCCTGAGCTTACGTCAAGTCACGGGGTTCTCCCTTGCACTCATAGTTTTAGCAAATCAGCGTAATATGCGCCCGAGTTGTCAGACCGCTTTCTACTCGAAAATAACATAATTTAGGGATCTGTAGGTCTAGTATTAAACAAATTATTTTTAAAATTAACTTTTATGTGTAAGGACTGTTTGTATCTTGAATGGAATAAAATAAAAAAAGTTACAGAATAATATAACAGTCCAAAAAAGAAAAATAACTAATCATCTCTCATAGCTATTTTTTCATTTACCAGATCTTCATGTACAATAATGAATAGCATAGTGAAAAGAAATCTTTGAAGCAATTTTTTATTTCAATGAGAATTATTCTATATGCAAGCTATAGTACCTACCTTTACTTAGTGACTAAGCCCCATGTATTGAGATGTCGCATAAATAAATGAAACTTATTCGTCACAATAAATATATTTTTCGTGCACTACACTGTGCCCCATCCACATCAATCGGATAGCACTGTACTTGATTGGTGCCGCCATACTCCGCATTGCTCTCGGGGACACTCTGAGCTTACGGTTTTAACCTCAAACGCACAAAGGAGATCGGCACAGAAGGTCCGATCACACTCAGAGCTAAGTACGATACAATATTCAACAATAACGTCGAGCACATGGATTGGACGGGAGGGAAACATGCTCGTCAAATTGACCCACTCCCCGGTGTCCGATTGAGCTGTAATTTTGTATATAGCTTAGCTTACGCTCTTGTCAATGTTTCCGTCAATGTCTTGACTTATGTTATTAGTTTCAGAGTATGCACTTTTATTTTATTTTAGAATATTTTCCTTACTTGATACAAATTAAAATGAGTTCTAATAATAATAAAAAAGAATTAATGTGGGTTCTAATGAATGTGAATAACTTTACTAACGCGTAGCTTGACGGAAGAAGGTTAGAGTGGAAAATTAATTAAGTAAGAAATTTGTCAAATTTGTAACCAAAAACATAGTGATTTATCAGCATGTAGATGTAAACCCATGTAAATAAAGGCAAGGTAGGCAGTTTATAGATGTACATGTAATAGCTGTTTGGAGCCAACTTTTTATCGCTTTCTGTTTTGCGCCCTCAGCTTAGGACCAGGATTTGTAACTTAATTCTTGGCCCATACCGCCACGGTGCCTTTCTCTAGCATATATTTTTCTCATAATCCGCTTGCAGATTGCATAGCATCAACGTGTCCATGCAATTTCTTTGGTCCAGAAGATTACTCAAATTATTTATCAACTTTATTAAGCTTAATAATTGATTGTTGATAACAAACAAAATGTCGCCGAAGAGTGACTGGTCTATTATTCTTGACACGCAACCTAGAATAAATCCTAATATTCGTCGTCGCGGCGCCTACAATTATAGACTTCTAATAATATAACATTATTTAGATTTCCATGCCTATAAAAATATTACTCAATACTTTATTGCATTCCATAATGTTCCAATAGATAGTGACATAAATAATATGGTATCAATTACGGACCCTGTCGAGCACAACATAGTAGGAGAGAGGAAGGTTTTAATATGAAAACTAGAATTTAATATGATTAATATGGCCAGAGTTACTTATCAGTAGGTACCCTTTTTATTTAGGTACATTTTATTTCATTTCTATCTAGTGGTACATTTAAATATTTAATCTACCTTATCTGATAAATTAGCAATTACTTCATACTGCTGAATGCTGTTTGTAGCATAAGCTTATAAGATCTGCCCGAGTCCGAACTCGCTCCGCTTCAGTCGTTTCTTCGATGACGCCTGCGAAGTTGGACAAAGTTCCAGCGCTCCCATCAATTTGAAAGCATACTCAATTGATTCAGAACTCGCGCCTTCTCCAATGCTGAGTTTTATTTGTCTGATGGCTCGGAACATAACTCGTTCAGACAAGTCTGCTCCACATCCATCTGCGTGATTGCTCGGCGCCAGACGAAGAAAACAATCTCGTCAGGTGCATATTTTCAGAACCACTCGAATACTGGGAAAGCGTAAATGTTTATACAGTGGCGGTGATAGAAGTTGGGGTAAAAGTCAAAGACAGAATTCCACCTTCTTTACAAGAAACTTTGGTAGCAACTATTTTCTAGAACTAGTTTTGGACATTATCATAGATAGGTAGAAAATACTTTATTGTACACCAAATTAAAAATAAAACGAGAAATAAATTGTATGAGTCATGCGATACAATTGGCGGCCTTATCGCTTACAGCGATTTCTTCCAGGCAACCTTAGGATGAAGATTTACGTTTTAATACTAACTATAATTAAGCCTGTGACTTAGCAGGATTGACAAGCAATCCAGATTAACTAGTCCGAACTGAATTACCAAACTCCAAATAAATGAAATCTAAATCTCGACTTTGCGCCGCCAGTGTACGTTCTAAGAGTGAATTGAAGTTTGCTTTAACATCGGCATTTGAATACAAATAAAAGCAAATCGGTGCGATCTCGATATTTGTCGACGACTAACAACAGCGTGCAGCGTGGCGATGTTGCGATGTTGCGTCTGTCGCCAGCCTGTTCCCAGCGAGACGCCGGCTTGTGTCGCCTTGAGAGGCAAACTGCTCCTCGCTGCGAGGAAACCTTATATCCTTTATTGCGTACTAATTGCTAAGTCTTTTTTAAGTATTTATATCTTCTCAAATGCGAAAAAGTGTAGTATGACATAGGTCTGGTTCGACTGACAATGAAAAAAAATGACGTAGACAAAGCATGTTTCTCTATACAGAGTTTGGATTCTCCTTTTAAGTGAGTAGATCACTTGTGACAGGAGAGTCCACTCTCCTATAACAATCCCGAAAGGGTAGGCAGTGGCATAATATACGCCCACACTTCGCCAATTGTGTTGTTGGTCCACGTAATAGGTGGCGAGCCTATTGCCGCTTACCGGGCACTTCTATGTTCGACAGAGCCTTGTCCTTTAATCGGCAGGTGCATCACTTGCAGGTGAGGTTGGCTTGGGCTCCAGAGATGTTAGTAGGATCCCCGTACACCTGTATAATATAAGTATGTATGTCCAAAAATCCGTTATGTAATAGTGGCTCCAGCACTGCTTCGTTTATGGCTAGGTAACCATGGACTCGTCATTATCATTATCAGCCCAAGAAAGTCTAATGCTTATTAGAAGCCTTCCTCATATTTCATTTATGCTCCCGATTGTGGCCGACTTGCATCCAGGGCGATCCTGTGATCTTTATTAAATTATACGTTCAGGTTAATTTTTAATTAATTCAAAATTTTCGGGATAATTCATTAAAAAAGTGGTAAATACTGTAAAGAGAAAATAATTGAAGACATTAACCTGAGCCACACTCGCCGTAAGTTATGTGGGCGCATGGAGCATAAAATATGATGTTTTTACGTCGCCGGCGGCGCGCGGCGAGCGGGATTATGCGGAGCGCGCTTACGTGCAATCTACACGCTCGTAAGAAGTCGGCTACGAGCCTCTGCATACAAAGCGGACTTAATTCGGTCCCCGGGGCCCGGGCCTTCGCGTCGGAGAGCGTCGGTCCGCGTCGGGACAAGTCGAGGCGAGGCGGCGATGGCTACAGAATGCCGGCTCTGATGGTGAAAAAGGAGCAAGAACTCGATAGTACCGTTTCGTCTGATTATATTTATTAAATACTTTGGTATAAATGTGAAAGTACATTGAATTTCACGAATCATAGAATAAATAATAATAATTATTATTTACAAAACGTATTTAAAATTTCTATGTTGTAGTTTCCTTTTAAACAAATTGGTACATTTCAAGGAACGTACGTTATGACGAAAATTAGTTCTAACTTGCAACTTTTAAAATTACATGTAACTTGCAACTTTTATAACTTCAAGTGGGTTTTAAAAGGACATGGGTTAAGTTTAACTTTGCACTGCATTAATATGTCAGAATTAGGTATTGCGGCGCCTTTATCCGTAAATGGAACACCAGAGTTATAGCTAAGCAACGTAATAAAAAAATATATATATACTTCAGATCAGACACTTACACCAATTATTTAGTTCCAAGATAGGTATCATTAAGAACTTGTGTTATGGATACTAAATAACAGATAAACATACATAAATAATATTTTTTTTGTAAATACATACTTAATATACATAGAAAAACACCCAGACCAGAACAAATATTCATATTTATACACACAAATATTTGTCTTGTGTGGGAATCGAACACACGACCTCAGGAGTGGAATGCGGGTATACTCGCCACCACGCCATATCGGTCGTAATAGCATTGGTATATAAGAAATTAAATGCCTACTTAATGTCCTATGGTCCATAAGGGACATGTCTACATAACGTGAGGCAGTTATAACTTAATATACTGTGGAGCTAGCCTTCTGCACCAATAAACGAGAGTCGGCTGGCGAACAGCTCTCAATGTGTCCGACCATACCTTCAATATTTGATATCTGCGTCGTTTTTCTTGATTTTATTGTCAGTTTCCTTTTCTGCGATGTTTTTGTGAATATGAAGAGCTCTGGAGGTATTTTCTGGTAAATGATTTTTCGATTGCCTTTTATGTTATCTTTTTAGAAAGCTATCAGTTTCCTTCATCGATATTATTAACTATTGTTTGATGAATTATTGGTTGGAGGGAGGCAATTTTGACTATATAGCGCGGTTACCGGTTCCTAAAGTTGTCATTATAAAACAAGACGAGGTTCTTCTTGCATTAGTCGTTCAGAGTTTATTTTTGTATATAAATCCTATTAAGTGTGATGTATGTAAATAGTGGGTAGTTATACCACATAAGATTATTATAAATGTACCCATGTAAGTTAGTCTGAGAATATACGCCTTATAACGCAGTCATGGTTTTATTGAGCATTCCCAGCTCCGGATTGTTCTAGATTACTTCATTAAGGAGTACAATAAAATAACGGGGTGTAAAGAGCTCTTACCAAGATCTAAGGAGCCCAAGCCAACCTCACCTGCAAGTGGTGCATCTGCCAATCAACGGACGAGCCACTGGTGAACATAACAGTGCCCGGAAAGCGGCAATAGGCTGGCCACATATTACGTGGGACCAACATTATAAATGGCGAAGTGTGGGCGTATAGTATACCTCTGCCTACCCCTTCGGGGATACAAGCGTGACTGTATGTCTGTAATGAAATAACGAAATATTTTTATATGGATCTTTATGTAATTTTAAAAGCTTGGATAAGTCGGTCGCTAAGTAGCCAATTGTAACCGGGGGAGGTAAATGTCGCGTTAAGTTAAAATTATTTAATAAAATTATTCCTAAAATAATTCTTTGGAGCATTCTGAGAATCAAACAAAAGTAAATAATAGGTTGGAAATCTATACAACTATTAACAGAAATGTTTGCCTTACTAGTGCGTTTTGTCGTACAATGTTTTTTTTTAAAATTTTATTGTGTTGTCAAGTATAGTCAAGTTAATGAGCCTATTGCCGTCCGCTGCTCGACTTAAGCCTCCCCCGAAGAGCCCCAACATCCAGCTCCTCTCCAGAACGCATCCATCCAGTACCGGCCACCTGTCTCATGTCCGTACATCTATTCAGTTGTAGGTGCTAATACTCTGAAGATACATATCTATCTATAACAATAAATATTCTAGTACAATTATTATTACATCTATTATTTAGTTCCAAGCTAGGTATCATTAAGAACTTGTGTTATGGATTCTAAATAACGGATAAAGATACTTAAATTCCTTTGTTTATGTAAATAAATACTTAATTATACATAAGAGACACCCAGACCAGAAAAACTGTCGTGATCATGCACACAAAGATTTGTCCTGTGTGGGAATCGAACCCACGACCTCAGGAGCGGAGTGGAGGTATACTGACCTCCACGCCACAGCGATGGTCAAGATACATGTATCTTTCAGAACTTTAAGATGTTAAGAATACCTACAAAGTTTAACAATAGCAAAATCGCGGTAATCTAATAATTGCGTTCTTTTTCAAAGTTTTCTTAGTATTCCATAATCTCACTATCTTGATTATTAAGCTTACTTACACGGCCTTTGGGCAGTATTTTGGTGAACTTTTTAGTTTGTAAAGTACAGAGTAATTAGTAAATGCCAGCGATCCTATTTCTGTAAATTTGAAACATGATATTGATGAACCAATTCGCGATTAAACAATTTGGAAGTTCGGGAAGTTACTGTAAATTTATCCTGATGTTAGTAAGAGTTAAGTTTTTGGAACGAGTTTCCTGATAATAAAATGTGAATATTTTATCAATATTTGCTAAATACGTTTCAGTATATTTGTATTGATATATTTTGTAGTTTAGTATTGAGGATCAAGAAAAGACATTAACAGACACATACTGTGAGGTACACTAGCTCAAAAACATAAAACATGAAAATATTAAACAGCGAAGAGGGTCCAGTCTGCATTGTGTCTTTCATTACATTAAATTTACTTCAATTGCACTAAACGAATAATTAATAAAACGAATTAATGAATATTATTATTGAATAATAAAAATGAAATCGGCCACAGTATCAGTATCAATAACAATACCAAATAATACTAGTCACCTACTTATAATATTTACAGCTAATTGGCGACATTTATATACAACGTAAATCTTAAACCAAGAGATGTAATTACATAATAAACTTGTGGAGGGCGCGCGGCAGTGTCGAGTGACGTCACAGGTCGTCAGCACACGAGTAATGGCGGCGGTTCGGCGCTCATTACCGGCGGCGCGCTAATTAGCTGATGTACACGCGGTTATAGGAACAGAAAGCCGGTCGACAGTGAACTAGGTTTCAGCTGGTCTATAGCACCATTTAACTTTTTTAATATGATCATCACATCCTAAGCATTGTGACGGTTGCCCTAAACTTAAGCTTAGAGCCCAGGGTCTGCTGACTGGTCAGACCAGATTTCAGTAATTACATGAAGCGACTGCCGTCTGAACTCCACAAGCCAGAGGGAAACATAATTCTATAGTTAAACCAGCTGTCAGTCGGTTAGATGGCACTGATTTCGTAATAACGACTGCCATAGATGTTCATGACAGCAGGGCATTCCTGGACCAAACGGCTTAACGTGCTTTCCGAGGCACGGAGCAAGCGTTAATTACGCACATAACTTTGAAAAGTTTAGGTGCGCCACCTGGTCTTGAACCCTTGCCCCTCTAAATTTGGAGATTGCAAAAATTCTCGCCACTGGGCTATCGCAGCCCTTATCTTCTTAGCATGGCCGTACTGCCAGAATATGAATTCTAGATAATATAGATAGTCAGGACTGATATAACGTCCTAGACTATGTGGGTACTGATTATACAAGAAGTATTTCGTTCAGACCACCACTATTTCTCTGTCAAAAGCAGTAGATGAACTAACTGACCATGACGCCTCAATATTGAATTGGTTTAACTAAATTAAGGTATAGTAGACCTTATAATGGTTAAAAGTTCATCTTGTTCTGAGTGCATTTTAAGTACTTTGGATTTTTGGATAGTACTCGTAGTACAGGCTCTTCTTAGGCTGGGACTAAATGGCGCTATGTAAAATGTGCTAGCTAGTTTAGCTCATTGTTGGAGTGTCCCCAAATACAATGAGGCGATCGAGTCTATCGGCAGAGCGTCCGGCTTTGAGCCAGTTGGCACGGGTTTCAAACTTAAGCTACTGCGATGACAACACAAGAGTTATGAATATTACTCGTTTTAAGCTTACTAGAATAGGGTATGATTATTTGTGTACTTTCGCGTCGTTATTTGAGATAATGCGTAGTTGGCCGCTTATTAATAATTGCCTTTTCAATTAGATCGGCTAGCACCGACAGTTATCGTAAGTTAAGCCCCGTATAATCCTAATATAGAGATGAATGTAAGTGAAATCGTGATGGAAAGTTAATTTAAGATAAATTACTACATGTAAAAATTTATCTTAAGCTACAAGTATCCCTTAACGTATGATAAGTTTTACTTCATGACCGATAATTTTACGAAGCCGACCTTCTGTTCGAGTGAGTGCACTGCCGTCATCCATCGGCGACTTCATTAAGCCTCGTGTGCCAACGACAACTTGGATGAAGTTGTGCATTCGCTCACTATGTTTGTTGCTTTTGTAAAACTTTAAACTGCTCACATTTTTCTAATTAATTTATGCACGACATCTTATAATAAAGATAGAGATTTATTCCGATTTTAAACACCACTGTAAACTAGAAATTAACGCAGCTAGAGCAATATCCATTGCGGACCACACATTAATAACATGTATACTGTGGTTTTTATAGAAAACTTTATTTCTGGTATTGTTATTATTTATCAAGTACATGTACTACAATTCATAAAAATTGTCCCGCAAACCTATTAATAGGTTTGACTGCGAGTACAATGTCACACTAGGTTAAACATTTGTATTATTTAGACTAAAATTAGAATAAATATAATATAATAAGCTAGGTAGAATTACTAGATGGAAGCTTAGAGTCGTGGTATTTTTTAAATTGTGTGGCTTTTGTCCACTATTCGTAATCAGTGTTTTAAATAAAATATAAATGTACTTTTAATGTATTTTTTTTTAATTAAGCCTAACAAGACGGACGGATGTAGTAGTCAAGAATCAGTATCATTTAAATTAAGTGTGGATGGATCCGTGGCTCAAAATATTAAGCATTAGCGAACGGCAATTTTGGGGAAATAGAGGCTTGTTTGGAGGCAAGCGATAGTACACGACCCGGGCCATAAATAGCAGCCGCGGAAGGTCACTCTCATACTTGCGGCAGATTAAAGGGCTGCGGCGAATAGCTTCTCGTCCAAGGGCCTTATTGCACTCAATTGGCGGGGTCAGAAGGCTGTCTTAGTTTAATTTGTGATTGCAAGAGCTTGCACACGATGTACACGCACATTTTTTCAATCGTCTTTATTGAGGAAGTGAATCAATGAGCTCTTTTTAAGTGTAATTATAAACTTGTTCTAAACTAATAATTATATCATCCAAAAATGGGTGAGTAGAATTGCGGGAATCAGGCAGGTTTTTGACCCGTTTAAATATTAGAGGTGAACTTGGCTTAACGACTGCTGTGTAAAGTGATAACTGGGACGCTCGTTAAAATCACAACGGCATAATGTTTAAAGCACTGAAAATGTACGGGCAGTCCGCAGAATGAGAAAGAAGAAAGAAATGCTGCACCAGAGAGTACACTAGTGAAAGGCAAAGGCGTTCTATAGGTCTAGTAAACTATTTATTGAAAAAGGAGAGCAGTTTATTGCAAAAAAAATTAAGTTTACGTACAAAAATGTTTTACTGGACACAGTCAAACGTAAAAAGGTTGTGTCGTCATCGGAGTGTTGTGTCGAGGCTGCACATGGGTGCTGGAACTGTGCCGTCTCTCTGTTGATCACACTGGCACTGAATTCAATATACAAGGTACAAGCTTGTATAGAAAAAAAAGCAGTGAATGTTAGTCGAATTTATGTCATCAAGAGCCGGCCTCCGGTACCTACATATTGAGTGGTTTTTGTTTAATAAGCGTGAAGGGAGGCCGGTGTGATGTAATGTCGTCTCCAAAGTTTTATCACCCGACTCAAGATAATATGATGTCATGGAACCGTGACCGGGGTGAGAGGGAGGGGTGGAGGGGGACAAACTCCCATGTAGGTACCTACATGTATAATGGTACTTGCGGCTGACAGCTTCCGTGTTCCCGCCTTGTGTCTCCAATGTTTTATAAAGTAATTATAGTAGAACACTTAACGTTATGGGAAAGATAGCTATTTGAAGGTTACCCAAAAACTTTCAAATTAAAACGGCTTGTTGTGAATAGTGGACATTCACAATAGGTTTTTTTAAAAATACTTGAACATTTGATTTTTCAAATTCGATGGGAACTGCTATGGACATAGTAATAAATAAAATAAATAATTATTTACTAACAATTACACCTATTATTTAGTTCCAAATGTTCATGCACACAAATATTTGTCCTATGTGGGAATCAAACCCACGACCTTGGAGCGGAGAGCGGGTATACTCGCCACCACGACATATCGGTCGTCAGAAAAAATATGATTTATTATTCCTAAACACTCAAAACTCGTTCCATTGAGTATTTACGCCACGTTAATATTTAACGGAAACTGATGAAATAAAAGAGGTACTTTCGGCCTCAGTCGTGATTTTGGCATGTGTGTTCAATATTATTTTATAACAAATTTTATTTTTCAGCTAGTTAATATTACATACGATTTGATATACGAGTATAGCAGTTATGCAATTCGGAAATGAGCGAAGAGACGTACAAACGTATTTGCGTTAATTGACTTTGACTAATTTGAATAAATATAATAATATGAAATAGTTCCTCATATTACAATATATAGATACAGTTGGCAAAATTATTATGTAATTCTAAATTTATGTGTTTACAGCCTGTAATGCTTTGGCACGAGTTGAAAGCTTGATAAGTTCATTATAATTTTATTCAGTATTATATTTTAATCGAAGCACTAATAGCACGTTGTATATTCAGTGGGTACAATATTGATACAAATTTTTCCAATTATTCCCCACGCACCTTTCCGCCGAAGCCACTTAAGGCGTTACATTAAGGTAGGGCTGCCATCACCTAAATTGGCGGCGCAGGGTAAACACGGTACAAATCCCGAACATTAGTGTGAAAAATTAATAATTGCGTGGTGGATGTATCATAAATACATTTGTAACTAAGATTTATTTAAATCTATAGTTTATCTTTAAAAAATGGTTGCCCTTGTCAACAAAAGGGTCCGGGCTAAAATCCCCTGCCGGACGGACTCCGGACGCCCTTGAAACTGGGATAAATCCGGGGAATTCCGGACGGATGGCAGCCCTAATTTAAGGGAACTTCAAAATAAGCAATTGAAGTTGGAAGAAGTTTTGAAGGCGATGAAGCCACGCAAACGTCATAATACTACGCTTTATTAGTCACACAGAACGACAGTACCTTTATTCATCCTAGCATCATTCCGGTTGTCCAAGGCTTTTCTAAAATTTTCATTAGGTTTTTCCTCCTGCGTGGCGATCCTATGTACATAGTCATATTTTCCTCGGCTTCGGTCCCAGGGTCTGCTCACTGGTCAGATTTGGTAGATTTCAGTTATTTGATAGAGCGACTGTCGTTTTACCCCCACAACCCAGAGAGAAACATCATTCTATGATCAGCGTACAACGACAGCACCCTAATTATTTTCTTCTAATAACAACCAATTTGACTGGGACTATTAATTAAAAGTCGAATTACAAAATCAACGAAGCCTTTAAGGAAAGATTAATCTTGAAGGATAACGAAAGGTCTTTGTAAAGGCGAGCATATACGGAGTTACGTGAAATGCCGGGATTATCGTCTCTCAGGAAAACGTTCTGGAACTTTCTCTGTCGATAAGCCGCGGATTATCAGCGGAGTCGGCGGCAGGCGCGCGTCACGTTTGTTCATTGTTCACGTAGGTACCTACTAATCACTGAGCACTCGCCCACCTAAAACTACTTACGCATCAGGATACTCTGTCAAAAGGAAAAGAGGATCTATTTGTTTTGCGAAACTACTTTATTTGATCTGGGATGTATTTACAATAAAGTATGTGATGGACCAAAAATATCTATGTAACAATTCCCGCGCTACTACAATTTTTCGAAAAATCGAGAAACTATTCAACACGACCCGTGTTTCGCCCTTACACAGGGCATCTTCAGGTAAGATAGGAGATTCAGAACAACGATGTCTTCACGACATCGTTGAAAACGCTGAAGCTGTGTAAGGGCGAAACACGTGTCGTGTTGAATGGTTTCTCGATTTTACGGGAAATTTTAGTAGCGCGGGAATTGTTACAAAGATATTTTTGGTCCATCACTTGCTTACAATGGATTTCCGCAAAGTAACAGTGGTTAATAAATGTTATTACTCCATTCAAAAATACTTGAATGACTAATAAGTGAATTTTATTAAACCTTGCTTTACATTTAATTTACAATCTGACTTAGTTTAATTAATGATAATCTTTGACAATATTGTTAACTGACATTCGTACTTTGTATTTACTTTATATTAATTACTAATGTTAATATTATTTTTATTACTATATCTACTTGCATGTCCCTTGGGACAAAACATGCTGATCCAGCTATCTTAACTCAAGACCATTTGTATGCAACTACCATGTTTTATACAAAAAAAAAGGTTTGATTGATTGATTACACAATAGTCCATGTCACTAAATCGCACTAGAATGTGTGTTCAGAACTGTTGTAACTGCGATTGTAACGTATATTTTAGTGTGTTTTATTATACTTATAATACCTTGAAAATTTTACTTAAGAGATTACGATTTGGCAGTTCACATAGAAGCCATTAATTTTAATCTACAGCTTACTTACCCTTGCTTATAACCTGTTTACAACATGCTTGCCAGTAATTTAGATTAAATCTTTGGAACTCAGTATAAATTATTCCGATATGTAATAGGTACAAAGATCTAAACAATATAGCTCCTCGTAAGGGCATCGCAACTGCTGAAAGGACTCTGCAGTTAAAATATGAAATAATGATTTATATAAATTGTAATATATTATAACATCATTATATTAGAATTAATACCACATTATTCATCAATATGAATCAATCAATATGCAATCATAGTGTTTAACAATATTTTTATTTTATTATATTATAGTATACTATTATGTTACATTTACTTATCTTATCAAACTATATTTAATCTCATAATATTTAGGATAAGTACGCATTGGTACTTTCATTGTCTTGTAATCAGGCCATACAATTCTGCAGTGTGTGCAAAAATATATATTTATGTTTTCTTTATCTTAATCTTATTTCAATATTGATTATTTAGTCAGTAAATTTCGTTTATAGTATAGTATTTTTTTGTAAGGAGGAAGTTTCGCCAAAATTTAAGAAAAGTGGTATAAGTTTCTGCATTTTTGTATGTGATTGGGTATGTAAATATATATTTTTATGGAATGAGGAGCGCATGTAAATACTTATGGTATGAAGATAGTCGACTTCGGAGCTCCATTATGTTCATCAAAACAATGACAAACTGAAATATAGTATCAGATAAAGCAGAACATGATTTAAAATTTAAATTCCTCAACATTTGAGTGGCTTACACTCGTTCAATAAACGTAGTGGAGCTGGGTACAGTCAGCTCGTAATTTTCCTTGTAGAGGCATGACACCACAGCACAGTGCAAACCAATAAGAAGGCTAACTCTAGCCCCGAGCGAGCGATAATAGCTTAAACCCATTGGGCCGTTATTTATTGTTTATTCAATCGACAAAAATGCATAGTATTTAATAGCCGACTTAGTTTTTATGTTACGGCAGCGGCGTAGCCACGACTGGTGCACCATTAGGTAGCAACAATAAATGAGGTTAATGTGTGCGTGAGACGACTCATTCATTTTGACTGTTTGTGTAACAGTAACATACATAAACAGTGATCGGGGCGTATGAATAAAGATATCGTACTGTTGTTTCCACTATGAAAGTGGTCTTGACATTTTTATCGCGGCACGCGGCTGGCGGCTGGCGGCTGACGGCTGACGGCTGGCGTCTGACGGCTGACGGCTGGCGTCTGACGGCTGACGGCTAGCGGCTAGCGGCTGGTGGCTGGCCGCTGCTGGCGCGGGATGCGTCAAATTTGTATTGTTTCGAAATCGTCTCGCCGACTCCGGACTGACTCGGCGTCTTAACAATTCTGCATATTTATACTCCACAACGTAAGTGTCGGAGGCGGAACTTCCCATAATTTGTTGAGTTCGTTCGCTTTGATAACATGTTTAAGATATTACAATCAGAATGGAAGTTTGGCAACATATTTCCCCTCGTTTGGCACTGATGATACTATGAACCGTCTTGATTCCGCCGTGCCTGTGTCGCTATTGTACAGTATACAATTTGTATCTACTTACCGTCACACCAAAATCACATTATTCTGTGATCTATGTCTTAGCGATTATCAATATTGACTCGTTAGTTAGTTAGTTTACAAAGCATTTTATGTTACCAGGCGAATTTATAATGGTAGTAGAAAACAAATAATTAAATTGAACACATAAACAAATATTTAATAATAAGCCATGATAAGACAGCTGAGTGGAAACCATTTGGTTATACATTATGTTTTAATATTTTGTTACTTTAATGTAGCCCAATTAATATGTTTTCTTTCTATCTCTCTAACTAGCTATTATCCTTATTTATTATATTTACTCGTACATCATCATCATCATTTCAGCCCATTAACGTCCCACTACTGAGCACTCCCCTCCTCTCACATACCAAGGTGCGAGGGTATTGGGTCATACTCCACCACGCTGTCCCAGTGCGGATTGGCGAAGGCAGGTGTATGGCGTCCTGCTGTTAGAATTTTTCAAGCCACCCATTTAGGCCTCTAACATGGCTTAACGACTACCACATTTAGTGATAACCGGGACCAACGGCTTAACTCGTACATAATTCTGATTAACTAAATATCTTATCCGTCAGAAGTGGCCTGAGCTGTGCGTTAAATATTAATATATCAGTAAGTCACTTATTGTCGTTTTACTTTTTTATGTTGTTTCAATCTAGATTAACTTATCACGAGCTCGCCTTTTGTATTCTCGATAGGATCATCAATATTGAATAATGTATTCGTTTCTTCATAAATGCTCACAGTTAATCTATAGATGTCATGAGAGAAAAAGACTATTATCGTTAAGATTAATAGACGGACTAATGGTGTACATTGAAGGCTATACTGGCGAGGGCCGAGTACTGAGCACCACTCGCAGCGTAATGAATAGCCAACTAAATAGGTTTCTTACGGGCGGCGAATGTTTCAGAACTATAGAACTAAGTACTCAATCTATTTCAATTTTTTTTTTTTTATAGTTCGCATATTGTATCACCAATTTTTTTTTTTTTATAGTTCGCATATTGTATCACCAAGTTTTTTTTAAAACGCTCCTATTCCGAGATACTGAGTTATCAGGACGCACGTTACGGCGCTGGTTCCGGTTATCACTATATTCGACGGTTCAAATTCAAACAGCTGAACGGCGGCAGGTGTGGGGACACCAAACCGCACAGGGTCCACGTGGCTCCACCACCATGATTTGAATCCGTTTACGTATACCATGGTACATTTGCTCACGAAAAGAGGCTCTTACTTTTGTTTGATTTAATTTTAAAACCACTTACAAACCAATCACTCAAATAATAACCAATAATACTCTTTAAGAATATCTTTGAAGGCATAATAAATAGACAAAGAATACTTTGTACATATTACATATATTGGGTCCGTCCTAATATATGTATGGGTGTATAGGGATCCTATCAAGACCTTAGGAGCCCAAGCCAACCTCACCTGCAAATGGTGCTCCTGCCAAACAACGGACGAGGCTCTGGCGAACATAACAGTGTCCGATAAGCGGCAATAGGTTCGCCACCTATGACGTAGGACCAACGATATAATTGGCGAAGTGTGAGCGTATAATATGCCTCTGCCTACCCCTTCGGAAACAGGCGTGAATATATATAATACACACCTTAAGCCTGACACCGACTCATTTACAGCTAGCAGTTAATCAGCTTGCTTCCACCGACCCCACGATGCCCACGATTCCCACGGGGTAAGTAGTGGAGGACACGTCATAATTACATAAATAGAACAGTTTTATAGTATCCTTATTATGCTGAAACATTCTATAAATATTTGCGGAACAGTGTATAAAACTAAGAACATGGGCAGGTTGTTATGATATTACAGATACAAAATAATATGCGGTACATGAAATCGGGATAAAAATAAATCACGAAAATTTTGAGCCAGTTATGGTGGGAGGATAATATAAAATAAAAATAAAAAAAATGGTTGCCTGTAAAGTCGTTTTTACGGGCGAAGATTTTACGTGACAACGTCTTTTTCTCGGTAGAATATTTATTGATATGAATATAATTAAATTGCACAATAGGAACAAGGAATTCTAGTGCTGCGCGCGCGGCAGACCGATCATAGTTGAGTGGGAGAGAGACGCAAGGCATTCGCCGGGCCTCTCTCTCGTTCGGTGACTCATCGTAACGTTACCGAGCGTTACACTTTTTCATAAGTGACTCCCAGCCGCAACCTAATTTAAGACGTTGTCACGTCAAAAATACTTTATTGTCTTTAAGATCAACATGATGATTTAGATTCGTCAAACATTTACACAAAATGGAAATTCCATATATTTTTTGACGTGACAACGTCTTAAATTAGGTTGCGGCTGGGAGTCACTTATGAAAAAGTGTAACGCTCGGTAACGTTACGATGAGTCACCGAACGAGAGAGAGGCCCGGCGAATGCCTTGCGTCTCTCTCCCACTCAACTATGATCGGTCTGCCGCGCGCGCAGCACTAGAATTCCTTGTTCCTATTGTGCAATTTAATTATATTCATATCAATAAATATTCTACCGAGAAAAAGACGTTGTCACGTAAAATCTTCGCCCGTAAAAACGACTTTACAGGCAACCATTTTTTTTACAACAATGAAAGAAATATGATCGGTACCATAATAAAGGAGTAAAAGCAAATGGGTTCTTTGTCAGAATTTGTCAGTTTATCTGCCTGTTGTGGTTTTCTCAAGATTTGTCAGTCTGTCTGTGACTCTTATCGGGGGTATCTGTCAGTCAGCCTGTTGTGATTTTATAGGAGGGAGGGGATTGTCCGTCAGTCAGTCAGTCTGTCGGTGACTCTAACGAGGCTTCCAAAAGGCAACGAGATTGAGAAGAAGGCCTCAAGAAACTCATCTCGGCTTTTTTCAAATTATGTCTTTAGATCTAAACAATTAAAGAAATAAAATATTAAGATTACCGCTGTTCTTAAAACTAACAAAATCTAATATTTAAAGATTATACATATCTCATCTTATTTTAAGAAAGAAAGGAGCAATTCATGTCACTTCCAGGATATCAAAAATATCGGCGAAACATTTACTCTAAATATGAAACGATTACTACACAGTCAATATAGTAGATCAGATATCAGATAGTTTTGAGCTATCAGTTTAGCAAAAATAGTTTCTAAGTTACAAGTTAAAAATTTAACAAAAGACTGGTGGTTATGGATTTGTTTAAAGTTCTTGCAAGTTCTTACAATCGACATCTTTCAATAGCATCATAGTGTTTTCTAAAACTGGTATGTGACTGGTTTAGCAAACGGTAACATATTACAGCCAAATACAAATATTGTTCACATGCTAACTTTTTAATAAACTAGTTGGAACAACAAAAAGTTGCATTCATCATCACATAAGTATTTTTAAGTCCACTACTGAACATTGATTACATTATAGAGGTTGACAGTTCGCTGGGCAGGCGGGTTAGTAATTCCCCCCCGACTGGTCTCCACCTTGTCGTGGTGGAGGGGCTGAGTACCTCCCGGGAGCGCAGGAGGCGCTAGGGAAAAGGTAACACCCAGAGATTGGCGACTCTGGGTGCCCTTAGTACTGACTACCGGGGGGGCAACTAAGAGGGACCTGTGGAGGGCGTAGCGGACGGGCCGGGAGGGCCAGTCAAGCAGCGCCAGGAGGGTCTTAGGCAGCGGGGGCAGGGGGTCCCTGCTGTCTAACCATGGACCCTCCGAGAAGTCGGCCACACACGCTATGGTCGCACAAGGAGGTAGGAGGGGCGCGTCCACTGCGTCTCTCTGAGGAGGTCCTCCCGGTTTTGATCCGGGCCGCGGGCGGGGTGTCAGAGCTGCTACCCAGGTACTGGCCCCCGCCTCTTTCTCAATAAGCGGCGGGCGTTGTCGGAAGATTTTTAGTGGGTATTCCTGCTGGCGGTCGTGTCTGCCGGTGGTGAGTCCCACACACCTCTCTCGGTTCCCCTTTGGCCGGGAGACAGTGCGTAAATGCATTTTGTTACCGACGTAAATAAAAAGTAAAATAGAAAGGCGGGTTAGTAATTACCGTTTAATTTTCAGCACGCAGGAGAACGCTGCTGCCTCACCCAGTAGGATTTCTCTTAGTCGACTCTTACGGACGACACCCTGTGAGATGAGAAGGGGTAGCACTATTCTAGAACGATACCACACGGCATAAACATAACTGGAGTCATTTCGTAAAGTCATTATCAGTTATTGATAAATAAATATCTAGATAGATAGATAGATAGATATACTCTTTATTGGCCAAGAAACTTAAAAACTACAGATTACAATATTAAGAGAAAAATTAAATTTAAAGCCAATCTAGGCGGTCTTATCGCTAAAAGCGATCTCTTCCAGACAACCCGACGCAAAGGAGAGAACAGGATAGCAGTAGGCAGAGCACATTAACTTTAAAAAATAATAAACACTAAAACTATTTGTTACATATGAATAAAATACACAAATAAATAAAATATCTAATATATAGTCTTCGATTCTATCGTGTCATTTGTGAGCAAGCACAATTTTCTGTAGTGGTTAGTCTGTTGCGACTTTTTGAGCGCAGTTCGGAAAAAGCTCTGTTATTTACTTAGTTTGTAGGTTGGATTTGCGAAACGTAAACTGAGTTTGAAACAAAACGTAGTCTGAAACCAAAGCACGACAAAGTACATCCCAACACGAACAGTCAGCCGACTCCACGAGAACTGAACCACAGTCGACTGAATGCGGCAGTCGAGCCTCTATGAAATGTATATTTTTTTAAACTACTGTTTGTGGTATAGACTTTTTTTATAAACTAATTGTATTTTTCTCTGTATACAAAGAGTCACTACAAATACGAATTTCACATTATTCTCTTTGAATATCGAGGGTTCCGTGCTCAAACCCGATAAGTGACAAAATCAGATACATAATTTCTGCCGCTTTTTCTTGTGATATTATCAGATAAGTCGGTTTCAGAAAAGAAGACTGAAAACTGAGGACTTCATAATCCAATAAGTAAACCTTTTAAGTTTCATTTTTTTTAATTAACCGATAAATTCTTCTAAGTACTGTTTTAAGCCCAAAAACACTTATCGGGTTTGAGCACGGAACCCTCGATATACATCTTTAGTTACGGTTCATATTGTTTTTGATTAATATATAAAATTATATTTATTTTTCTTTTAGCCCTATGTCAGATTCTCTTCACAAACCTTAAGTTTGAATGCAAAATCCAACACCATCATCATCAGCCTATACTAGTCCACTGCTGGACATAGGCCTCCCCAAATCGCGCCATTTTCCCCTGTCTTCAGCTTGCCGCATCCAGCATCTGCCAGCGACCGCTCGCAAATCGTCACCCCACCTGGCGAGTGGACGTCCTACACTACGTTTGCCAAGTCGCGGTCTCCACTCAATCACCTATTAATTAATTATTCTAATGGCACACCGTTGCTTTGTTTCAGTAACTATTTATTAAATATTTTACACCTTACTGGAGATTTCGTATGGATTCCTATTTATTTAAAGTAAAAATAAGGCCTATGTTTATTGAAAAAGGTCCAGTAGTTTTTAAGTTTATTCATTAGAAACATCAAAAATCACAAATCTTTCCCCTTTACAATATTGGTGTGATTATTGCAGCTTCATATTTTACTTTGGCCACAAAGTGTCACCCGCCAACCACAGTCGCCTAATCTAACATTGTAAAAGTCAGACACAGTAGTTTTGTGGATATAATCGTGTCATAGGTGCGCTACTCCGCGGAACTAAACTTTAAGGGGCATATTACAAAACGAGATCTATAGTTAAAACAGGTTAAAAACCAGTGCTGTCACTTTTATTTGATAAGATGAAGACAGTGACAGCACTAGTTTTGAACTTGGTTTTATAGGACGTTCGTTATTGAACGAGACTCGGGACGGCTCCAAGGTTTTGAAGCATAGCTATGTTGGCTAAGAGCATTGTGAAGGCAAAACTTCGCCATTTGGTTCAGATTAATTTGTGAGATAGTTTTCATATATTTTTCAGCGCGTTAGCAATCAGCAGACTTATCATCAACTTGGGTTTAGTATACTTTGTAATAAATTTAATTCTAACTGTATCTTAGTTCTAAGATCGTCCTTGATCATAAGGTGGTGGCCAACATTTCATTTTGATGTAGAACATAATATACTATTCCAATGTTGCAACAATTAGGAGCAAAAGCTACCCAGTAACCTCTTAAGAGAATTTTGTGCAGGTAATTTTCCTAGTCCACGTTGTACTCGTCAGACGCAGTGCCGCTGGTTTGCTCGTGGCAGCCCCACTAGGCCGGTATTAGTTCTGTCCACCGCTGCGTGGCCGCGGGCGCCACGGCTTCAAGCGATTCCAATTTCACCGCACATTGCTCTGCGCGGCCCGATCTACGTTGATCGCTCTCTCACAGCCACAGTCGCTGGACATTTATAAACAAATGCAAAGAGAGGTTGCTATCATTTTGGCTTGTATTTTTTGTGTTATCATCGAAAATTGCAAGCATCTGACTTTGTTTTAGTCTTTTGTAACTTAATACTGTTTTTTTCATAATAAAAGAATTGGGGCTCAGTCCTCCATGGCTTGTTTATGCATATTTTAATCAGAAAATGGTCCCGGTTCCTTTATTAGGTAGTCCCAAAATTCTCGGACTTCATGTACAGCACCGGTTCTTAGTTCTCTAGTTTCAATAATCTTACTCAAAAAATACTATCATCATATCCTAGCATTATCCCGGTTGGCCTAGACTTAAGCTTAGGGCCCAGGGTCTGCTCACTGGCTTAACCAAATTTAGCTGAATTTCTGTTATTATATAGAGCGCCTGCCGTCTGACCCTCGCAACCCAGAGAAATACTACAAATACTCAAAAACTCATTTATTGGTAATACAACACTACACGTCACAGAATAGAAAACATACATAATTATTAAAATTAAATTAAATTACATATTCATGAGGAATTAATAATGTCAAAATAAAAAATGTTAATAACAGTTGAATCAAGAAATATAATTGCAATTAATAAAGAAAGACCTCGTTCTGTGGTTAAACCAGCTGTCAGAATGTTAGAAGGCACTGATTTCCTAATGACGACTGCCATTGATGTTCATGACATCGCGTCTGCCGCAGTGAGCCCCACACTCCCCTCTCGGTCCCCATTTGGCCAGGAGTCAGTGCGTAAAAGCATTTTGTTACCGACGAAGAAGAAAAGGAGTTTGAGGCCAGCTAACAACGTCTCACATCACCATTAACGTCCCACCTCCTCTTTCGAAATAAGGTGAGAGGAATTAAGAGCCTATATAATGTGGCTTCTTTTTTATTTATTTCATTAAATTTAAAGGTTTTCACATTGCCTAAAGAATACTTTGCATATAAAAACCATTTTATTATCAAAGGTACATTATTTACGAGTACTATAATAAAAGGGTTCGTTACCCACTACTACATTGCTAATTGTGCAGTTTTGTGTTTGGGTAATAGGATAAATATAATGTCAAATTTTCATTAACACAACAATTCAATTTCAACGGCTTCCCGCCACTTCGACAAGGTTATCTGGTGGGAAGCTGTCTTCTCCTACGTTGGTCGCTTCGCTGTCGCCATTAAAGAACCATCGTGCATCGGTCGGACCCACTTCAGCTTGCAAATTTATCTTGCAAAAATATTAACTGACAATTTTTCAGCTTGCCTCTAATACCTACGCAAAAATGCTTACAATCTCTTGGAGTATGACGTCGAGCGCGGCAAGTTGTCACCTTGTTTACTTGCCGTCAAACTCGGGCTAGTTACCGGAGTGCGGCAGGGAAACTTGCGGCGTCGCTCGCTCCTCCAACTAGACGACCAATTTTTAACAACTTTTTTAAATATTTCGGAACTAAAGAGTTATTTCGAACACTTAGGGAGTTGCGAGCGTGCGGCCACTTGGCAAATTTCCTTCAAGTTTTGTGGCTTAGCAAATTTTTAAATAGTATTTGTGGAAGTTTTTTAATACGTTTGCAAGATGTTAAATGACGAAAATATTACTTGAAACTGCGAAGCAAAATAGAGACACACAAATTACCAATCATATGTAACGTGAACAATATTGTTTCTATATTGTTTTCCTTTCGATGCGATGCGATGGTAATTATATACTTTGAAAATATTTATCGGTTTATGGCGTGTAGATCAGTATACCTGCACTTCACTCCAGAGGTCGTGGGTTCGATTACCATAAAGGACAAATCTTTGTGTGCATAAACATGAATATTTGTTCTGATCTGTTTTCCTACGTATATTGTGTACAAAAAGTAGTATATAAATATGTTTATCCGTTGTTTAGTGTCCATTACACAACTTTTAATGATACTTATCTTGGAACTAAAAAATTGTTGTAAAAGAGAGAAAGTCATAAAAAACTATTAAAGAACCCATGACTTGAACACAAGGGGCCGTCCAATGATAAACATTTGAAAACACACTCGTAATTCCTTATCACAAATACAAAACATATTTGTTTGTAAGTACATTCTAAAAACACGTTACCAGTTAATCTATATGGCCGACGACCGATATGGCGTGGTGGCGAGTATACCCGCATTCCACTCCTGAGGTCGTGGGTTCGATTCCCACACATGACAAATATTTGTGTATATTTGTTCTGGTCTGGGTGTTTGTCTATGTATATTAAGTATGTATTTACAAAAAAAAAGTATTTATGCATGTTTATCCGTTATGTAGTATCCATAACACAAGTTCTTAATGATACTTATCTTGTAACTAAATAATTGGTGTGAGTGTCAGAAATATTTATATTTATATCTATCATGATCTCACAAATAAATACTTTCCTTGTGTAGGATTTGAACCCTCAAACTTAAAAGATAAGAAATACGGTTATCACGGTTATCTGCGTCATATTTTTCGCCTTTTTGTTTAAAAAATATTAG
The DNA here is from genome assembly GCA_949126915.1 of Musotima nitidalis. NCBI lineage: Eukaryota > Metazoa > Arthropoda > Insecta > Lepidoptera > Crambidae > Musotima > Musotima nitidalis. The sequence continues at coordinate 18,655,207 of OX421429.1, forward strand.
CGCGATATTGAATGTATAAACGTATCTTTGAAACACTTTAAAACTCCAAAACTATTAAAAGATGTAAGTACATACTCGTACGTGCTCAACACTCTGATTCGGTTTTTTAAAACACAATTAAACATCTTTTAATGCTGTGACGGAATGGCTGAACTCGATACGACCTCGGCCGATAAGACAATGGACCGCCCAATTGGCCACGAACAATGGGCTACAACAGTAACCCGCTTGTAGCCCACGTTGTTCCGGGTTCTAGTGGAAACTACTGAGTAGGTTAAGTGGAGCCCCGAGCGCGGCATGACAGCCTAAACACGCTGTCGTTAATTGTTTATTCAATCGTCAAAAGTGCATAGTCTATCGGCAGCACATTAAGTGGTGCGGCAGAGCGTATGTGGACGCGCGCTCTATTCGAAGCTACGACAGGCGCACCTTTAGAAGCGATAAATTTTGTCAGTGTTTGACGCATACATTTCGGCGCGCTCACACACATGTGCATGCATCAGTGCATATGTACGACGACATGTTACTTATTTGTTTGTACAATGTCCGTGTTGTTGTGCCCCGTGTAGCCCGTGAGCCGAGCGTGATCGCAGACAAAGCTTCACAGCAGAGTCGACACACAACGTGATAATCAGCAATCTTGTCAATGTCTTTGAATTTATTAAGACTTTAAAATCAAGAAATGCGACGAATAATCGTATAGTCATATCTTAACATTATCCCGGTTGCGCTAGACTTAAGCTTAGGGCCCAGGGTCTGCACACTGGTCTAACCAGATTTAACTGAATTTTATTACATGGACCGAATACCGTCTGACCTCCGCAACCCAGAGAGAAATATCATGCTCTGGTTAATCCAGCTGTCAGTCTGTTAGAAGGCACTGGCTTCATAATAACGACTGCCATAGATGTTCATGACAGCAATTCGGAACGAACGACTTAACGTGCTTTATAATTACGCACATAACTTTAAAAATCATAGGTGTGCCGTGTCTCGGGTTCAAGACCCTCTGAATTTGAAGTTTGCTATGGGTTTCGCCCTTGGGCTCTTATCTTCTTAGCATGAGCGTACTGCCAGAATGTGAATTTTAGATAATATAGATAGTCAGGACTGATATACTATCCTAGACTATGTAATTACTGACCACGACTATTTCTCTGACAAAAGCAGTAGATTACATTAGCATGAACTAACTGATTATGACGCCTCAGGATGTTAGAAGACACCGATTTTCTAATAACGACTGCAATAGATGTTCCCGACAGCCTGACCAATGGCTTAACGTGCTCTGCGAAGCACGGACCAAGCAATAATTACGCACATATCTTCGAAAAGTTTGAACCTTAATAAAATAATTGTATAATAAGAATAAGAATTAGATTATTACATACATTAGATTTATTTAAGAAATCAGTCTGGGAGCATTATTTGTCTTTGTAATTTTAAATATGTTATATTATGTATGTAACTTTAAATTATATATTTCAAAATGTAATATGTGTATGTAGTATGTGTGAATTTATTATTTACTTATAAGTAAGCAAGAGCACTCTGTTGTGCCTACTCTATATATATCATTATTTTTTATTCATTGTTTCCTGTCCATCCTAAGGTTGCCTGGAAGAAATTGCTGTTAGCAATAAGGCCGCCCATTGTACCATAATGTTTATGTGATTTTATTACTTTTTTTATATTTAGTGTACATTAAAGTGTTCATTCATTTATTCATTCATTCAAGAATATTTTTTATTGACAAAATAACATTACACAAACAAATTATATCAAACATTATAATATGTTGTTATAACCACTACACCTTGCTTAAGTGCCACTCTTTAAGGGCAAAACAATGTTATGCAAAAGTATATGTCGATAAAAAAGAGTACGAGACTTCAATCCCGGACAATTATGCAGCCCGCCTGTCGCGTCCCTCGTCAGGACAAACTTCCCTCACAGCGGCATTACAGAGCTGCGGTTTTATTCCAGTTGTCATCGGACGTTCGACTCAGCGATCCGATCCTATGTTTGTGTTGAGAATCGATTCTTGATCGGTCGAGTGTGACTGGCTTAATAGCACTAAGAAATGATCAGCTATTTATTTAATATTTTACACCTTGGGTTTTTGTAGGGAGGACTTAAATCGCTTAATTATATGTTATTCACTTATGTTTCTGACAAATAATGTATATTTTTATTAATGAATTTTTTTTCAAATTAGATTAATAGTTTTGCAGTTTATTCAATGCAAACAAAAAATGTTAGAGAAATGGCAAGTCAAAAGTAACCAAAACCGACGGGCGTGTCTGAGGATGTTAATAAATGTGAATGAAGCTAAAAGTGTGTGCCAAGATCGTAGCAAGTGGAAGGATGTAATCTCTGCCTACCGCTACGGGAAAGAGGCGTGACATTATGTATCTATGTATGTATTAAACAATCAATCAAACTTTTTTTTATAATGTTGGTGGTGATAGAAAGAAGTTTTCCTCTTTTACTGCGCAATAGTACAGCACTTGACTAGACTACATTGATTTGGACTCAGAAGGTGCTTATCGCCCTTTTTAAAAACGAAATGTCATGATTTATTGTGATTAAGTGTAAATGGTCCCGCCTCCTGATGGAGAGGTTCGAGCGCTTCTCAGAATTTCAGTAAGCTCTCAATTTGAGCTGTAATTATAACAGATTTCATTTATATAAGAAAGCATAGTCAATAAAATTAAATATACTCTTACAATTACACCAAATATTTAGTACCAAGATAAGTACCATTTAAAACTTGTGTTATGGATACTGAAGAACGGATAAACATACTTAAATACAGTTTTTTTGTAAATACATCCTACTTCCTACTAATATTATAAACGTGAAAGTTTGTATGTGTGGATGGATGTTTGTTATTCTTTCACGCAAAAGCTACTGGAGCGATTGTGATGAAACTTTGTACGTGTATAGCTGCAGTCCTGGACTAACATACAGGACACTCTTTATCCCGATATTTAAACGGGAACGGGGACCACGCGGGTAAAACCGCAGGGCGCTGCTAGTACTTAATATACATAGGAAAGCCCCCACACCAGAACAAATATTTATGTTCATGGACACAACGATTTGTCCTGTGTAGGGATCGAACCCACGACCTCTGGAGTGAAGTGTAGATATACTGACCTCCACGTCGTATCGGTCGTCGAATTAATAAACTTATATTGTTTTACAAATTACAAAAAAAGTTTTGACAGCTATAAAATAACGCCGTTAGCACATAGCGCAAATAAGCTGTATAAGGCTTCACGGCCATAAAATAAATTACATATACATTATATAACTTTACATGAAATAATATATACGATAAAATTAAACAATAAGATGTCAGCTTATTAAATGAAGCTGTCGGGCCGCGTCGCGTCCGGGAGATAACGCCCGAACTTATATTAATGCGATATTCGCATGCAAAAATAATCGTGTAGCCACCCGACGGCGCTGGCAGTGCTGCGTTGAGCATATTGCGTTGAAACAATAGTTTTTTCACATAACAGGGTTTATTTCAATTGTAAAGAGTGACTAGTGAACTAGACACGCGCTTAATGGTAAGTGCGATGTCCAAGCAAATCTTATATCTTGTAGTATTTCTTTAACCTGCAGCACCCCCCTTAGCAGTACAACACTATCATGACATGTGATATGTTATTACTTGATAACCAGAATAGTTGGACAGATTTTAAAACTGCTATCAGCGTTCTTTAAAAAATGTTTAAGTTGAGACTTAAATAGGTCTATTTGTTGTAAGTAGGATTTGAACCATTGCTTTAGCCAAGTCCGTGGGTTTCCAAATAAGTGTCATTTTAAAAATAGGTGAAGCTCCAAGGTCTGCATAGTATAATTTAGCAATTTGCTTAAAATATTACTACTACTTATTACAAAACGATGTCATAAGTTTCCGCGACTGGTCTTCACCTTGTCGTGGTGGGGGGGCTGAGTACCTCTTGGTAGGGCGCAGAGGGCGCTAGGGAAATGGTAACACCCAGAGATTAGCGATTCTGGGTGCCCTTTGCGTAAATGCATTTTGTTACCGAATAAATCAAAAAATAAAAGTTTGAAACTAGTGCTGTCACTTTCATTTTATAAGATGAAGACAGTAACAGCACTAGTTTTAAACCCGGTCTAAACTTTAGATATCGTTTTGTAATAAGCCCTATAAAGTATGCCATCTCCAGAGCGGTCAGGTCTGGCGGTATGTTGTTAAACTGACAACGGCAGCGACGTCCGATTTGTCGCCAATAAATATTGAAATGGCTTTCCGCTTGCTGGCTGGCTGGCTCGACGCGTTGGCTCATCCAGCGCCAAAATAAAGCGATTCAAGTATTTATTTGCGGAGCGCGATTCGGCTCGCGCGTCAGCGCACCCGCCCAATTGGGGCACGTCAATAACGCTCTATATTCATGTTTCCACCCTCAATACAAGCTGAATTGGCGATGGTAAAGTACAAGAACAATTTTAGTATGTTTATTGTACTTCTACCTTCCACCACATCAATCATCAGGATCTCAGCCACTGCTCAACATGGGCCACCTCCATTTATTCCTACATTGGCCGATCGCGAAGCGCCGGCTTCCATCGGATTCTGGCCACTTTGACCAGACTTAAAAATCCCAGCAAATTTCCATCGATAACAAGTTATAAGTCTACATGCGTTTTAGAATTAAAAAAAATATAATTAACCACTTAGAATATAAAATAAAATTATTACCTAAGTAGAAGAAACCTTCCCATCTTCTTTAATGCATCCGAATAACACTTACTTGTATTTTATTTTTGCTAACTATGGTACGTCGTTGGTCTATGGTCGTATGGTCGTTGGTTTGATTCTCCTTGCTGTCATATTTTGGTATGATATATTTTTATTTTTATGTAGTTTATGATAAGTATAGTTTTTCTTTGTTTATGTAAGTTTATGTATGTTTATTAACTACCGCACCGTCTTTAAAGTTTTCTGCTAACCCTAAGGTTAACTGGCAGAGAATGCCTTTCGCTAAGTTCGCCTTTTGTAATACTTTTAAGTGTGCAATACAGATTAAATAAATATAATAAATACTTTCCTTAAGGAATCAACAATATTATATTACTAACGCATAACTGTGATTTGTTTGCGGATGCGGCCTGAGATTTTGTCAGTGTGTCTGAGGTATTGTGAGAGAATGGATTAAAGAAGTTTTTATGTGTGAGATTTTAATATTATATTTAACTTTTACTGTTTTTGATAATTACTGTAATTGGTGTATTCCGTTCTGATTAAATAAATAAATAACAGCTTCATGCTAGTAGTAATTTATAATGATCACCCTCACCCCGTAGTAGGCGCTTCCACGTTTGTTTACAGATGTAATAGTGATGACGCGCGTGCACTCTGAGTTTGATAGCTCCCCGTAAGCCGGCCAATCGTCCTTTGTGTGTTCTTCGACCATTACCCCAATCGGAGCGGCCACTACCGGTTCCAATGCACCAAACATCAAAGGTAGATTTGACATAATATTAACAGACGGCCTTTCAATATCTCGTTTTTACGCTGCTGAATTTGTAGTGAACATCAATTAATGTTCTTGGGGATTATATAAATTCAACTATTCGATTCAGTTTGAACCTAAGTTGAAAAAATGAATAAATTCTTACAGAAATTTATTCCAATTAATTTACTTGTCATCATGCTCAGGACATTATTTTATACGTACAAATGTCTTGTATACATAACTCATTACTACATAAAATTTAACGAAACAGAAAATTTCACAGATTATATAATCAACTCCTAATATCTAGTCATTAAGTTGTATGGAAAAAAAACAAAACTCGTACTATTCTATTATTTTACTCGTATTATTCTATAAATTTTCAAACGCTAAAAAATAAGTTATTGAAAGCATATTATTCCTCATATGGGAATCTACTTTAAGATTTTCAACAATCCACAAAGAGTCAACCAATGAACACAAATATAGAACGTAAAATAATAGGTTGGGGAAAAAGTCTTTTCGTATTTTTGTATGAAAAGTCAAGACATTTTTTTCAAAGTTTATTTACATTTATTTACAATATATATGTACCTTTTTGTTGAATAACTTTCTGCCATTTTGTGGGCAGAGACATTATCCCGTTACTGTAGAAACTTTGGGACTTCTGATCAAAAAAACGGGACAAATAGTTTTGGCAGTCCTCTCTTGAGGTCAACCTTACAGAACCTAAAGAATTCTGCAGAGACCGAAACAGGTGAAAATCTGAAGGCGCAAGGTCAGGGCTATATGGTGGATGCACTAGGACCTCCCAGTCGAACTCTCTTAATTTTTGCTGAGTGGCTAAAGATGTGTGTGGTCTAGCGTTATCGTGATGAAAGACCACACCCTTCCTGTTGATCAATTCCGGCCGTTTTCTCTCGACTGCTTCCTTTAATCTCATCAGTTGCTGGCAGTAAAGATCAGAATCGATGGTTTTGCCGGGCGGTAAAAGCTCATAATAAACAATGCCCTTCCAATCCCACCATACACACAGCATCACCTTATTTCGTGTTAGGCCAGGTTTGGCCACAGTCTGTGAAGCCTGGCCAACTTTCGACCACGACCTTTTTCGCACGTTCTTGTCGTACGTGATCCACTTTTCATCGCCAGTTATCAATCTCTTCAAAAACGGCTCGGTTTCATTACGTCTCAATAATGAATCGCAAATGAGTACACGGTTCATTAAGTTTCTTTGAGTGAGCTCGTGTGGCACCCAAATATCGAGCTTTTTTGTATAGCCAGCTTTCTTCAAATGGGTCAAAACTGTTTTGTGGTCAATTCCCAGTTCTTCAGCTACATCGTAACTACTAATATGCCGATCTTGCTCCACTCTTTCAAAAATGGCGTCCATTTTATTCGTAACAGGGCGACCAGAGCGAGGTTCATCTTTAACATCAAAATTTCCTGACTGAAAACGTTTGAACCAAATTTGTGCTACTCTTACTGACACTGCATCAGGTCCATAAACATCACAAATTTTTTTCACTGCTTGAGTTGCATTTTTGCCTTTTTTATAGTAAAATTTTAAAATGTATCGAATTTCTTCATTAGATTCACTCATTTTAACGGAGAGAAAAACAAATGAAAAATAGCGGGAAACAACTTTTTTTTATTTTTTTCTTTTCTTTATAATGGAACCTTTTTAATGTTACCAAAACCAGCCAGACACAAATAGTACAGTCAAAAAAATTTTATAATAAGTTTATACCTACGTTATACGAAAAGACTTTTTCCCCGACCTAATATTCGGAAATTTGACTACCGATATGGCATGGAAGTGGTCTGTGTACGTTTACATGAATATTTGCTTTGGTCTGCTGTTTCCTAGTACATTTCATTTACAAATAAAAGTATGTTAGGGTTTACTTATATACTTTTACATTATAAATTTAATTCATAAGACAAATTCTTAATGATACTCATTTTGAAACCAAATAATGTTTGATTGGAAGCGAATTCTTATTTATGTCTTATAATGATAATTAGGAAACTAGAATGTTCTACGGATATCGTTTTTAACTCTGTTTCTTGTTTATTGATCACTGCAAGACCGTCAGCGCCGAGCCCCCCGCCGAGCCACTCCGCCGATCCGCCGAAGCGCCACTCACCTCACTAGCATAAATTCAAATACGAATGACAAGTCATACATTACGAAGTGTGACACATGTTTCCCTGAAGCACATTACTCCTTTCGTTGGAACCACACTATATATAAATGTAATAGAATATAGTAATAGAATTTTTGAATTGAATCTTTTGTGCTTTTTCCTGTGGCAACATGCAGTGGTTGAAATATCAGGCAGTAAGTTTTTCTTACCTTAAAGTAAGATGTAAGTATATCGTAACAATAATTATATTTATTTATTTATTCAACTACCACAGACTCTTAAACTCTTTCTCTCTTTATTCTCATTCTCTTTTCATCTGTTAAAATAAAAGTGGCAACACTAGTATTAGTAGGTATCCTTTTTTTTTTAATTTATTATTGTCGGTAAAAAAATGCTGTTTACGCACTGTCTCCCGGCCAAAGGGGGAGACCGGGAGGGGGTGTGGGGCTCACTGCGGCAGACGCGACTACCGCAGTCCTACCCACTAAAAAACTTCCGACGACGCCCACCGCTGTTGAAAAGGGGCGAGGCACCAGTGCCTGGGTTTGTAGCTTCTGGTACCCCGCCCGCGGCCAACGTCCCCCGGATCAGAACCGGGGAGACCTCCTCAGGAAGGCGCAATTTGCAGCGCCCCCCCTACCTCTATGTGCGGCCATGGCGTAACTGGCCGACTTCTGGGGGGGTCTATGGCTAGACGGAAGGGGCTCCCTCTTCTGCTCCGCCTCCTTCTGCGACCTCACCACTTCGCAGAAAGAGGCCATCGCCACCCACGCCGTCTCGTTGTCGACCATCTTTTGCATGATGGTCGGCAGCGAGAGAGCCACTCCACCCAGGGCCGCGGCTAACGTCGACCGCGGATTAGTAGGGATCCTACCAAGACCTAAGGAGCCCAAGCCAAACTCACCTGCAAGTGGTGCACCTGCCGATCAACGGACGAGGCTCTGGGGCGTTTACTGAACTAGTAAACGCGCAAAGACGAGGCGTGCAGAGATGCAAGTAAACTTGACACATGTTTTGATGCAGAACTTTGACGCGGAACCTGTTTGCGTAAGAAGGCGAGTCCTACCAGTCCGCGATGGCACACATGATAGAGTCACACAAGTTATCTAAACCATTTGACCTGATGGTATTCCATGGCAAGCTGGATTATCAGTTTAAAAGTATATAAAGAATGTGATTCATGCAAAAATCTTCTCAATATTTATAACTATGTAGTAATACGCTGGCGACAGATATTTTGAAATTAAATGCATTAAGCACCGTAATTTATGCACAAAATAAAATAAATAGAAGTTAAGAGGTTCTTGAGACAGTATTTTCCAAACATTTAATTTAATGAAAGTAGTGACCGCTGGCACTGAAGCCAAGTTGTCTGCCAAGAGAGACCACTGCGTTCCTCCCTCCTCAGCCATCTTGTGAGTCAGGCAAACTAATTAAAAAGTGTATCTCCTCAGAGGATCGATCTAAGTGCTTGCGGCCGTTTACACTGGATTCCGAATACTTTTATTGTAGCTAAAACTTTGTTGGTACTGTAATCTTGTTAGTTGTTTTCCTTAAAGTTGGAGTTGACGTCGGATTTTAGACGTTGCGGGCATTTTGTTGTATTAACCATTAGCGCAGCTTAAAAGCAATTAAAGTTGTCGTCCGTCTAGGTCGCCAAGCTATTTTGCTTAACTGGAAACAGTCACTTGAGATAAAATTGAACCTTAGGTACCTGCCTGTTTACTAAGCAGTGTCATATTCTGCCACTGAGTATACAATCTAACGTTTTGTGCTATACAGTGTTCCAGTTTGAATAATGTTGTACCCAACTAAAAGACAAGGCATATGAAACTTAAACTCGCTTACTGAGTGTCTCGCTAGTCTCGACGCCAGGTTCAGCCTCAATTCGATTATTGCGTTACATGTGGTTTAGGTATAGGATGTTACAAAATATTATTTAAATGCAGCACATGAAGCTTATAAATGATTATATAAAAAAAAAAGTTTGCAACTATAAATACGTCATGGCAATCTGTAATTTAAGAGTAATGGACTGAAATAAACAAATAGTTCAAGCTTTACGAATTAGCGAACGCAGAAGAGGGTGGCCTCCCACCCGATGCACCGATGAACTGGGCAAGGCGGCGAGAAGACGGTGGATGCAAACGGTACAAGATCGGTTAACGTAGTCAACAATTGGGAAGGCCTATGTTTAGCAGTAGAAAGCAAATAACTGAAATGGTGGTGATGATTCTAAGTGAAAATTAATTTAAAAATGTATCTATAATACTCAGGTATTCATGTAGGAACATATAAAGATGTATATACCCCCATACATAATATGATTACCAAATATATGTAGCTATTTCGGTCTCTTTCTGCATCTAAATATAAATAACTGAATAATGTAAATTCTTGTGTACACCAACTTTATAAATACTGAATAAAATATTCATAATGTTATTCCAAGACCGCCATAAATAATGTCTGTGAATACGTAATTGGTAATTTTAACGCACTCTCACACACACGATATGGGCCTCATAAGAAAGCTCAAAGTCGCTCAGCGTGCAATGGAGAGAGCTATGCTCGGAGTGTCCCTACGTGATCGAATCAGAAATGAGGAAATCCGTAGGAGAACCAGAGTGACCGACATAGCGAAGCGCGTTTGCAGGCTGAAGTGGCAGTGGGCGGGGCACATTGCTCGAAGAACCGACGACCGATGGGGCGTTATGGTTCTTGAATGGCGACCACGAATCAGCAAGCGTAGTAGAGGGCGGCCCCCCACGCGATGGACCGATGACCTGGTAAGGGCGGCGGGGAGCCGGTGGATGCGGGCGGCATAGGATCGATATGGAAAGCAATTGGGGAGGCCTATGCTCAGCAGTGGACTTCAAATGACTGATATGATGATGATGATGATGATACGTAATTGACGCGGTTTAATTAGTGCGATGTCTCACTCCGATATGTGTTCAGTGCACGGCACCAGACACATTCTGTATTAACGTATATGTAATTAGCAAACGGGAATTATTTGAAATCGAAACAGCTCATAATAATACCGTAATTTCCATGATTAATATCACAATGAGAGATACCAAATTGCACGATATTTTTGGTGTCATATTTTATGTTCCGGTTAGTGGGCTGTTGTAGCTAGCAACGTAGCTGGGAACATGAATATTTTGTCTCGTGGTGTAATTATACTTACTCGGTCACATAATAAACGGGTTTTAATTTTAACACAATAGGGATCAATGAAATTTTTAAAAATAATTTATTATTAATTAAATTTTCTTTTTGAACTATTCAAATCTGCTTAATTTGAACAGAATGAAAATGGAGAAGTTATGAATGTTCATACTAACGCGACCATTCACTGCGGACGCGCGCTTGATCGTAAAGGAAAGGGAAAGAAAATCTTAAGCACACTACATAAGTTTTGTTTCTTATTTCCAAATATTTGCTTTGCTTAATTATACTTTGACTACAAAACAGATAGGTCCTACTAGAAATATCATTAGCTTATTAATGACAAAGAACTCCATCCCGTCTACAAGGTTGACCCCTCTCAATGTGCTAACTGGTATTGTATTGCTTATCTGAGAATTGAATACCGTATGCAATAGTATGCATGCAGGGAGTCGAGCTGGGAACTAGCGAGGCCCCGACACCGCGGGCCGTTGGGTTGGGTGGCACAATAGCCGGCCGGCCACGGCGAGCCGCAACTCGGTTTGAGCAGAAAGAGGAGCTGAACAAAGCGTATTGTTGAGGAACTGTATCCTGACGTAGGTGCTGGGCAACAGCGGGGTTCAATAAATCGCAAATCGAGTCCTTGAAAGACGTAAATGTCATTTACTCAATTTTACAGTTTAATAAATTTTTTGTTATAAATATAACATACGCATATTGGTGTTTGGCGATCTCTATCGAAATAATGGCTTCGTGCGGTTTGCCCTTTTAGCCAGTGTCAAGTAAGAGATATATTAATAACATATACATTATAGTAAATGATAATGAGTGGTGATAAAGATGATAAATGGTAAATCAGAAGCCCTCCCCCTAAACCCCTCGAGTCCTCAGTAAAGATATGAAACTATACTGAGATCTCACATGGACTTCTGGAGAGAATTTGAAAACTGATGTTACGCTGTTTTGTTTAATTCACCAGCACTCATGAACGTTCACAAACACTTAACGGTTAATAATCCACCGTTATTACACAGTAATATTCGAAGTATCACAAATTTTAGAAAATAAAACAAAACTACAGACATGGCGCTTCACTTTCCCGCCAAGATTTCCATCAACTATGTTGTTGTTATTATTATTGTTATTTTTTATATTTTTGTTTTGTTTTTTGTATACTGTTTGATCTAATTGTTTGTATTATGTTATTTTGTCAATAAAAAATATTCTTATTCTCATTCTTATAAGTCATTTTAGGTTAATTATAGTATTATACTGGCAGCTGAGCTGCCCTTGATGTCGCTGTACTGTCCTGGGGCCACCTTTATCCTTTCACAACGTTCACTTTGTTTAGGTGACCACTCTGTAGTGAGCTCGCTGTTCTCCCACGCTGGCCCGCTTGTTGTCGGAGCGCGGCGCGGCGACATTTCCGGACACTTTTGTCCTCCGCCAACCGTTCCTACCTCCACTAGCGGTTCCTGCCTCCACCAACAGTCCTACCTCCCGACAGGACATTTTACTCGCGCTTCAATAGCGCCGTGTTACTCCTGTAATTACTACACAGTATTGCAAACAAAATAGATAGGTCAGGTTTGAGTTACGTACTTACAGTCTTTCTATTTCTTCTTAAACGTTCAAAACACAAGCAGAATTACCAAGCAATAAATCAGTATCAATTTAACGCGCTTACAAGTAGGACAAGTATTCTTAGAAGATCTTCTTTTGTGATGTCTCAAAAATCGTATTTTTTGAGTTAAATCACTATTCCATTAAGCATGCGATACATTTTGTATTGTAATTTAAGTTTACGTGAGTATTTAAAGATAGGAGTACGTTATGAAAGCTCTCAAACGTTTTTATTACTTTCTACATGTATACATCAGTTTTAAGACGAATTCTGTTTACCTTCTCTGTTTTATTGAAAGTTTTATGTAGGACCTCAAAGGCCACGGAGACAGGTGTATAGATTCTTACTGTTGTTGTTTTTAAAGCCACCCAATTTGACTAATGTCTTAAACAATGAGGCCTTAAACAACTACTACACGTTAATATAAATGTGAACGCAGATGAATGCGGTTTGAACGAAATAGCACACTACGATCAACCGTTTGAGGCTTCCTATTGTGAAGGCTGATTATCTTTAATTTCCAGCCTATTTAACGTAGTGTCGAGCTACTCCGTCCTCTCAGAGCGCAGTGCCGACGCCGCCGTTTCGCTACTCGAGGCCGCATTGTGTCGCACACTAATACATTTGTCTCTAAAACAAGCTTTATGCCACATGCTTAAAGTCTGTTTCGTAGCAAACATTATATCGTTGAAACAATTGTCCTTTGTATACAGGGTGTCAAATAGCAAGTAGTTACGGCATGGCGCGGCGTCACACACACACACTCGACGCTACTTGACGCGCCTATTGTTATTAGTTTAACTGTTATTTGTTCTCTATTACATCCTAAATCCGCCAGTACTGTGTATCGCACGCGGTGTACTTGAATGGTTTACGGCATATTATGATTATTTTGAAGTAAACACACGAGTCTAAACTTATGAGACGCATCGAAAAAATGTGTAATAAAATTTTAATGTCTAAGGAATGATGTAAGTCTATCTAAGGATTCATTTGGTTTCTTTTCCACTAGGTATTATACTTATAGGTTTTATTCCAACTTTAGTGCAGGCGGCCGTCGCTTGTTCACACTATCACGTCTGCCGACGTAACCCTCTGAATACTAACACTATCTACAATATTGTAGTACGTTCTCTGCTTAGAATATCATGTGGAAAAGATACAGTCACTTTGTATATATTAAATGTTGTTTTTAAAAATGGGACATTCTACCTACTGTAACATTAATCAATTTAGTTTTTCTAAACTTACGTACTACACATAATCCAACCTATACAATAATTTTAAATTAACAACATGTCATCTCTCCTACTTGCCGTGCCCGACAGGGTCCACAACGATCTGTCATTATATTACATACATTCACGCCTTTTTCCACGAAGTTGTAGTAGAAATTTAAAAAAAATATAGTGTAGTAAAAATTAGGCCTAAAAATTCAATTATTTTTAAATGTTTAAAATTTCAAATCTTTACTTGATTCTGTTATTAACTTATTACTTTGTTTAGATATAATGATCATCAGTGGAGGCAGTGCAAGTTCATAAGGGATATATTTGTTTCATCTATTCAAAATTATAGAGGGCACGGTAGTATCCCATTTTGACGACCGATATGGCGTGGAGGTCAGTATACCTGCACTTCACTCCAGAGGTCGTGGGTTCGATTCCCACATAGGACAAATCTTTGTGTGCATGAATATGAATATTTGTTCAGTGTTTTCTTGTGAATATGTAGTATGTATTAACAAAAAAAAGTATTTAAGTATGTTTATCCGTTTGTTTAGTATCCATAACACAAGTTCTTAATGATACTTATCTTGGAACTAAATAATTGGTGTGATTGTAAGAGAATATTTATTTATTATTTATTTATTGTGGGGCCTCGCCCCCCTTCCCCTTCACATAAAATGAAGGAGTGTATGTGAATGGCGTTTAGTGAAAGCCTGCAGCTGCTTTGCTGGTAAAGGCTCGGTAATAGATTCCTTTGCGAAGCCTCGTTCTGGAGGCTTTCAGGGCGCGCTTGGGCGGCGGACAGGACCCACTTCAATTACACGGCTCGTATGTTATCTGGGAATTGGCTTATAAATGTACAGTTGGGTGGTCGCGAAGTGAGGACCACTCCGAGTGCCTTGAGACACGTCTCGCGATGCTCCCCGAACTCAAACCCGGCCAATATTAAACGTTGATGACGTTTATTATTTGCCGGGTATAAGTTAGATAGATAGATATACTCTTTATTGACCAAATATAACTTAAAAACTACAGATTACAATGAATATTGACAACAATGAAAAAAAGCTAATATAGGCGGGCTTATCGCTAAAAGCGATCTCTTCCAGACAGCCCGACGCAAAGAAAAGAACAGAAAAGCAGTAGACAGAGAATAAAAACTTTCAAAAGAATAAACACTGAAACTATTTGTTAAATATGAATAAAATACAATATATAAAATAATAAAAATAAGTAAGTAAATAATAAGTTCTTAATTGTTACCGAAAATAAAATCTTGCTAATAAAATAAAATCTCTGCACTGGTGAAGCCTTGTTTGTCATAATAAAAGATAAATATAAATAAAATAAATATAAATATTTCTTACACTTACACCAATTATTTAGTTCCAAGATAAGTATCATTAAGAACTTGTGTTATGGATACTAAATAACGGATAAACATATAACAGCTATCCCTCAAATTTAGGTTAAAAATAAACTCATGCGTTGCTTCTGAAAACGAAGTTTTATTTCGTTAGTTTCTTACAAATACGATAGGTAACTTATTTAACTACACTATTATTACAATTTAACCTGAAAACGAAGAAACGACAATTAAAGTCTATTCTTCCACCAATTATTCTTATTTATCTATTATAATTAACAAATCTATCACAATAAGTTTCTTTTACAAATGCTATTTTTTCATAACCTCTCAACTGACTATTGACTTCAGACCAAGGATGTCATAGACTCTAGCACCTGTCAGTTGTCTATGTCGTTGGTAATGTAGTATGCACGGCAAAATTCAAAATTAAAGAAATATTATTTCTTTACATCTCCCCCCCGTGGGGAAGAAAATTCACCCGTGGATTTTCTCTAGGTCTCATTCATGTCTTCTCTTATATCTTCATTACTCGTTTCTTCCTCTTCTTTTATCTGTACTGGAATAAATTTTGAAACATGAAATAGGTTTGACTCCGTTTTTCTATGTCCTGTATCAATCTCGTAAATAGTATTTGTTCTTTTATTTATTATTTTATATGGTCCTATTCTTAGTTGATCTAGTTTCTTTCTATTTAGCTTACTCCCGTTTTCAACATAAACCATATCTCCTTCATTAAATTCTCTATCTTTTCTATTTTTATCATAACGCATTTTGTTATAGTCATGTGATTTCAAAGTATTATTGAACGCTGTTTCTTTATCCCTCATCCAGACACTTTTTCCGCGTTCTTGACGTAGTTCCTTTGGTAAGATTGTAACATCTGTTCCATATAACAAGTAGGCTGGTGAGAAGCCAGTTACAGAATGATTGGTCTGATTGTATATCTTTACACATTCATGTGCAATTGTTGTCCATGCTCTTTTTTGTTCATCTTCATAAATTTTGCATCTTATCTTGTTTACAAGTGTTTGATTTAGTCTTTCATTTAGACCGTTAGAAAAAGGTGCATTAACTGCTGTAAATATTATTGTTATTTGATTGTCATTAAGAAATTTCTTAAATTCTGTGGAGTTTATACCCGGGTACTGGTCGGTGAGGAGTATCCCAATTTCATCTGTTTCGGTAACCTTGCTTACCAGCTTTATAAAATCATGTGGCCTCTGGGTTTTAGATGTAATAATAAATGCATATCTAGTGAAGTGATCGACTAAAAGATGTAGATATTTCTTCGTTGATCTTGATCCACCAAAACCACTAATTGTGTCTATTGATACTATTTCAAAAGGTTTTCTCGCCGGTCCTAAGTGTGACATTAATCCATATTTGTGCTGTCCTCTTGTTTTATTCTTTATGCAAACTTCACAGTTTCTACAAACATCTTTTATATTCTTCGTTAAATTGTTTGTCGCATACAGAGAACTAATACTCTTTAGCATTTGTCCAACTCCAATATGGC
This sequence comes from Musotima nitidalis, assembly GCA_949126915.1. Taxonomy (NCBI): domain Eukaryota; kingdom Metazoa; phylum Arthropoda; class Insecta; order Lepidoptera; family Crambidae; genus Musotima; species Musotima nitidalis. Next base: position 18,671,770 of record OX421429.1, read on the forward strand.
ACAGGTCTTTATGTACTTGTTGTATAAGTTTAATACTGAATCTTTCTGTTATTATTATTTTTTCTTTGTTCCTTACTTTTTTATAATATACATTGTGTTTTTGTATTATTTTGTCCTTGTTGGTCTGTATCTCTGTATTTTTATTCTGATCCATTATAATATCTTCTAATGTAATTAAGTTCACTATTTTCAGTTGTTCTTCTTTATTTTCCTCTGGTTCTAATACAGGGTTTCTACTCAAACTATCGGCTTCTACATTTTTCTTTCCTGGAGAATATTTGATTTCAAAGTCATATTGTGAAAGGTAATAAGTCAAATCACCTAACTCTTCATCCGTCCTTGCTTTTAGGTTCATATTCTCTAATGGTTTGTGGTCTGAGTAAACTGTAAATGATTTGCCAATCAACCAGTACTGCCAGTATCTCAGAGCTTCTTTGATAGCCAAACATTCAATATAAATAGCCTTTCTTTTCTTTTGCGCTTCATTTAGTTTCTTTGAAAAGTATGCAACTGGTTTTTCCTTACCATTTGGTTGTACTTGCTTCAAAATTGCTCCAACGCCTTCTAACGATCCATCAGTGTAAATATGTATAGGTAAATCTTGGTCAAAAATCTCTAGTATTGGTTGTGAACATAGCAGGCTCTTAATTTTGTCAAATGCTATTTGACATTCTTCTGACCAATAAAATTTCTGGTCTTTTCTTAATAAATTATGAAGTGGGTCTAGTATTATTGCACTTCTTGGAATGTATTCATGGTAAAAATTTATCTTACCCAAAAACTGTCGAACATTCTTCTGAGTCTTTGGTACTGGGAAATTCCTTATCGAAGCTAGGTTGTCCTTCACTGGTTTGACGGAATTGTTCTGTATAATATGTCCTAGATATTTAACATGTGCTGATGCAAACGTACATTTTGTAAATTTCAATCGAAATCCTTCTGTTAAGATTGCTTCTAGTAACTAAGTAGTAAGTGACCTATGTGTTCATCAAAAGATTTGGAGAATATTAAAATGTCATCTATATAGTTTACGCTAAAATCTGTAAGTTTATATTTTCTAAGTATATTACTCAATATTCTTTGGAATATCGCCGGAGATGTCTTCAAACCAAATGGTAGACAAGTCCACTGAAAGTGTCCTTCTTGTGTGACGAAGCCTGTCTTTTTCCTATCTTCTATTCGTAGCGGTATTGCCCAAAATGCGGAATTTATGTCTAGACTTGTGAAATAGTTGCAATTTCTTGTTTTTATCATCAGGTCTTCAATTAATGGAAAGGGTTGTGCCTGTGGTACTACAATCTTATTTAAATCTCTGAAATCTATACATAGTCTTGATTTTTTATTTTCCTCCTTTTTAAATGCTAGAGTTACTGGTGCTGCAAATGGTCTGTAAGACTCTTCTATAAGCTCATTATCCAATAATCTTGCTATCTGTTCCCCAATCTCTTTTTTTGTCTTCCATTGTGCATCTGTATGGCCTTTTGCAACAGTATTTATCCATCAATAAATCTATTCTTGCTTCATATCCCTTAACTGTTCCAACATCATACTTGTCTTTGGCAAATACTGATTTATATTGTTGTATAAGTTTATTTATTTCGTCCCTTTTATTTTCATCTAAGTGGTCAACTTTTATTTTAAAGTCTTCTTCCTTAATATGTTCATTGAAATTAATTTCATATACTTTTCCTAATCTGGTATCTTCGTTTTTGTCTTCATTTATCTCTTCCTCTTTTTCCCCAGTTGACCTTTTATTGTTTTGTAGTAAGTATTGTTTTTGACTTATTTTTAAGTCCTCATTTTGTATAAGCTTGTATTTCTTTATTATATCCAGTCCTATTAGGAAATCATATCTGAAATTTGGCTCATCCATGATATATACATCTACATTTTCTTCTATATCAAAAATCTTTATCTTTAGGTTTGTCGAACCACTTGTCTTTTTGACACCATTAATTGTTACTAAATTCTTATTTTTAGTAATTTTGAGTTGATGAGAGAAACATTGGAACCTGAATCATATACTCCATCAATTTCCATTTCTTTATTTAATAGTAGTTTGATCTTAATTAATGGTGTCACTATTAGTTTTTTTGTTCCGTTTCATTCAACTCTGCCTCAATCACTGAATTATTTACATGTCTGATAAATTTTCTATTCAACCCGTCATCTTCCTTAAGCTTGAACCAGCATGCAGATTCCGGATGATAGCGGACGCCTTTATTCAATTTTTCACATGTTTTACATGGAGTCCGCTCTTCAATTCTGGTATTTATCTTCTGATTGTCATATTTTCTATAGGGTCCATTTTTATATTTTTTTACCAACTGTTCATACTTTCTCACCTCATTAAATAAGTCAACTGTATCCTTCATCTCTTCTCTATTTATCTTCTCAAGTACAGATGCTGGCAATCCTGCCGCAATAAGATCCACTAGTGTACCTGTGTCTATTGTTCTCCTCATATCCAATATAAGTTTTTCCTTTTTTATGGCATAGTCCACTAATGAACCTTCCCGATGTTTAAATGACAGTGCATAACTCACTTGATTCCAGCCTTGGTTGACAAATGTGCCACAAAACTTTCCCTTCCATTCTGTCCAGTCTGAATCTAGGGTCAATTTGATACTCATTGAACTGTACCAATCAACACAGCTTTTGTCCATGAATAGTCGTAGGATCTCAATTTTTTTTATATCTTCCGTAATGTCAAAACGAGCACACTCCTTTTCAAACATTTCAATCCATTGACTTGCGTTCGGGTTTTTACTTGTAAATTTGTCAATCACAAACTTCTCTGCAATATATTTTAAATTTTGTTTTTTTATTTCTTGTGTGCTTTCAATTAGTTTCGAAAATATTTTTTCGAAAATGACTGTGTATCAGCTACTTGTCCTCCAGGTGTTACTTTTTGTTCAATTTCTTCAAGATATTGCTCTCCGAATTGCAAATTACCATCTTCGTCCACATAGATTTTACTCAGTTCATCTGACATTTTAATCCAAACTTTTCGTTTCTGGTATCTTTTCTTTAAACTATTTTTTACTTTATTATATGCAGAGGTCTTTATCAATTCCTTGTGAAGGCCAACTGACTGTAGTTCTTCTGGTATAGCAAACACTTTTTGTTCCTTTGTTGTTATTGACGTTACACAGTATATGCTTGATTTCCCATCACTCGTCGGTAATAATGCAAATTCGAATCGTAGTTGTTCCATCGTTTATGCTTTCTTGATATTTCAACAAACAAAATTGTCGTTTTATAACAGCTATCCCTCAAATTTAGGTTAAAAATAAACTCATGCGTTGCTTCTGAAAACGAAGTTTTATTTCGTTAGTTTCTTACAAATACGATAGGTAACTTATTTAACTACACTATTATTACAACTTTACCTGAAAACGAAGAAACGACAATTAAAGTCTATTCTTCCACCAATTATTCTTATTTATCTATTATAATTAACAAATCTATCACAATAAGTTTCTTTTACAAATGCTATTTTTTCATAACCTCTCAACTGACTATTGACTTCAGACCAAGGATGTCATAGACTCTAGCACCTGTCAGTTGTCTATGTCGTTGGTAATGTAGTATGCACGGCAAAATTCAAAATTAAAGAAATATTATTTCTTTACAAACATACATAAATACTTTCTTTTTTTTTTTTTGTAAATACATACTTAATATACATAGAAAAACACCCAGACCAGAACAAATATTTATATTTATACACACAAATATTAGTCCTGTGTGGGAATCGAACCCACGACCTCAGGAGTGGAATGCGGGTATACTCGCCACCACGCCATATCGGTCGTCAAAAGATGATATGATGATGATGATGATGATGAGAAAGATGTTAGTTCAGACGTTAATTATAGAATGCAGACCCTGAATATATTCTTGTCGGATCCAAGGAATTTTCGTCTTCCATGGACCATACACCATGAAAACTTAATCACGATCGAGACCGACTTATTTATTTCTAGTTGTTACTGCACATAGCTGTGCTCTTGTAAAAGCGATTCTCCATATTTCATCTTTATAATAACGTCACCTTAGAAAATAAAGTCATTAAATTTACAAAGTGCATAAGTATCAACAGTCTGTTTTTTAATTTTTTTATTCACATAGTACACACATTTTTCATTCAAATTCAAAATTAATCAATCAAATCAATAAAACTTCGAAAGTATTAATAAAAGTAGCTGTAAAGTGATTGCGCTCGTCGCTCAGTGGTGCTCGGTGGTCGGAAACGATCACCGAAGTACAGCAGAGTTTTTAGAGGTCAGTCCTTGGATGGGTGACCGTTTGTGTGGCATTTGGTATCGAGCGCTTCCGTGCTTCGGAAGGCACGTTAAGCCGTTGGTCCCGGTTATCACTAAATGTAATAATAATAATAATAAATTTTTATTACGCATTCCAGTATTTATAGTAATAATTTACAATGACAACCGCACTAGGCATTGCCTGTATCGCTTCCACTACGGCTATAGCACTATAGGCCATCAACACTACGGTTTCCTTAGGACTAAAGAGATAGTCGTTAAGCCATGTTAGAGGCCTAATGGGCGACTTGAAAAATTATAACAGCAGGACGCCAATTTCCTGCCTCCGCCAATCCGCACTGGGTCAGCGTGTTGGAGAATGACCCAATACCCTCGCACCTTGATATGTGAGAGGAGGCTCTTGCTCAGCAGTGGGACGTTAATGGGCTGAGAAGATGATAGCTCTGAAAGCTCACAATGCCGTCAATGTCTAGCCTCCAGTAATTTGTTAAATATTTTCGGAGGCGTGCAGTGTATGTACACACACTACAATGAAATTTGATTACGTCACGTCAAGCTATTTATAACAAAAAAAATTATATACGCGATAATTTTTGGTTTGTTTTGTTCGCGTAAAAATCAACAACGTTCTTACTACATTAACATATGGCTTACGTGCAAAAGTTCTACAAGTTACTGTTGATTAGCCAAAGAAAGATAAATAGGCCTAATCAAAATACCTATACATAGATAGAGAGAAAATAGACTGAATACAACCAGAAACCTAAGACTATCACCAGACGAAAACTTGCTTTTAGCTCTGTAGTCGACTGTTCGTGTAACTCCTTTTATATACACTTAAATTATCTCGAAGCAAGCCTTTTCTGAGTAAGAAAATGTAAGTTGCACTATGCGAGGCACTTTTACGAAGACCAATCTACTGCGAGACTGTGTGTCTTAAGTCTAAGAACAGCAAACTTAATTAAGCGTGTGCAGAATGCTTGGGCGCATTTCTTCTTACATGTGCCACCTTGATTACTTGATACTCTTTTTCTGAATACCGCTAGTATGATAATGTTACAATAGAAGCACGTAGAACTCGTTTCTTCTCGCGAATCTTCTGTTTGTCATTATTATTATTATAGCAAAATTTTTAAAGACAAAAATCAAGAATACCTTTTTAATTAAACATTACACAGATGTCCGGTTTTTTTGAATTCGCCGCTTCGTAACTGCTTCCTCTGAAACAATCTCTAATCGCCAGTAACTTGAAAACGTAAAGAAAATGTATTTATAAAACTTACTAAAGAAATATCTTATTGAGATTCAATAAACATCTAGCGAACTTGCTGGTTTTCAAGATAGGCGAGGCGCACATGGCGGGAATGGCGTCCCGACATCCTCTAACCGGTTCTTTTATTTCCTCTCTATAACAGTTCCTTGTTATTTAAAGTGTATTCTACGTGTGGTGTGACTTGGACGTGGATCTTGATAACATGACAATACTTTCTCCTTCCTTTTTTTCCTATTAACCCTACCTAATTCTGTTTCCGTGCCATATGAAATCAAAACCTATTACTATAAAATACTATAACCTAACCTAATATTATACGTCCATGAGAGAGACCACAGCTAGATCTAAACCTATACTGTAACACGTAGCCTGCAACCTGTGTTCACAATACATGTCAGCTTAAAATACTGACAAATGGTGAACTGTATTTTGGTAATGGTAAGACCTGTGTCTGATTGTGTTATGCTTTTCTATTTCCTCTCTGCAGTAAATAATGTTATTTGGCGTGAAATAATCGCAATTATTTTCTTTTGTCACAAGAAATTGACAACAATTTTAAGATTAATTTATTTGTCTGTGCCTATCTGTTGCTTTTTCTGATAAACACACTTGCACATAAAAAACTAAGTAAACACCATGAATAGAAATATATTTGTGCAAAAGGTAAAATATTATAAGAAAGGCTTAGTCCTCTTCTTACAAACCAAGGTGAAATAGGTTTGTGAGGTGTTTTTGAGCATGATTTCATCCTAACTGACGGAGGCAAGTAAGCGTCCTGTTGATAGAATTTTTCAAGCCTTAGGGTCTCTGGCTTTTAACGAAGTTATGTAACTGTATATAACTGACACCAACGGCTTTACTGGTATTACAATATTAGTCTTACAAAAACGACCTCTTATCTGAAGACTAACCTCTGTCAGTTCTATCAAACATTTGGAGCGTGTCCAAGTACCTACAGTAAATACAAATATGTGACTGTATTATTAGCAAGGTCTATAAGTATTAATTTAGTAAGAACTTCGACCTTTCAGATGGAGATTTGAAGACGTTCAAGAAAGTCGCCTGATATTTAATGATATAGGAAAGTATGACTATTACTATTTCACGAAGTTGCGAGCTAAGCTCGAGCAATTACGTAAGAAGTTCAGACTACCCTCACAGTCATAAGAAACACTTTTTAGTTAGAAGATTTTGAGTTCGGGGGAGTTTGAGACTCAGACAACCACTTAAGTTTATATTATAGTTATTATCCTGAAAATCAGCATTTGTGAGATAAAAACAATATGTAGGTCTAATGGTCTCCGATAAATTCGTCATTTTCTCCACGCCATAGCACACACAATAAAACCGTTATTAAATAACAATCACAACAATATGAACGAACGAATAACAAAAATGTGAATCTAAATGCGGCAGTTAACATTGATGGCCGACGCCGGACGTAAACCAGCGGCGACATTCATTCCGTCGTAAAGTCGCGAGCACGCCCCCCCCCGACGCGACCCGACGCGACGCGACGTCAGCGGTCAGCTCGTATTGCTACTGCCTTCTAGCATTTATATCTGTTTAGATTTCGTCACATCACTCTAATAACACATGTAGGGGCTTATTACAAAATGATGTCTAAAGATGCACCAGGTTTAAAACCAGAACCCTCCGACTGGTCTTGACCTTGTCGCCTCCCGGCACGGCGCAGAGGGCGCAAGGGAAAAGGTAGCACCCAGAGATTGGCGACTCTGGGTGCCCTTAGTACTGACTACCGGGGGGGAAACTAATAGGGACCTGTGAAGGGCGCAGCGGGCGGGCCAGGAGGGCCTTAAGCAGCGGGGGCAGGGTGCCCCTACTGTCTAACCATAGAACCTCCGAGAAGTCAGCCACACACGATATGGTCGCACAAGGAGGTTCCGGGCGTGTCCACTGCGCCTCTCTGAGGAGGTCCTCCCGGTTTTGGTCCAGGGGACGTAGACCGCGGGCGGGATGTCAGAGCTGGAACCCAGGTATTGGCCCCCCGCCTCTTTCTCAACAAGTGGCGGGTGTCGTCGGAAGATTTTTAGTGGGTATTAATGCTGGCGGTCGTGTCTGCCGGTGGTGAGTCCCACACACCTCTCTCGGTCCCCCTTTGGCCGGGAGATAGTGCATAAATGCATTTTGTTACCGACATAGTTGAAAAAAAGGTTTAAAACTAGTGCTGTAACTTTCATTTAATAAGATGAAGATAAGCCCCTTAATGATTTCTTTTTTTCGTTGTTCGACTGGCTTGTGAATGATAATGATGTTGACGACCGATATGGTGTGGAGGTCAGTATACCTGTACTACATTTCAGAGGTCGTGGCTTCGATTCCCACACAGGACAAATATTTGTGTGCATTAACATAAATATTTGTTCTGGGTGTTTTCCTATGTATTTACAAAAAAAGGTATTTAAGTATGTTTATCCGTTCTTTAGTATCCATAACACAAGTTCTTAGTGATACTTACCTTGTAACTAAATAATTGGCGTGATTGTAAGAGAATATTTATTTATTGATTTTATTACATACCTAGTATGTAAATAACTTGTTATCGTACCACAATGTTAAATATGAAAGCCTTCTAACATAGAAGGAATGTGTCGCCTGTCATATTATAAGTTCATATAATATATAACGCTCTGCGTTATCATAGAAATCGACATTTCTAAACGTTGGCCAGGCATGAGAAAGGATATTTGGACATTTAATTAAAGTGTAGTCAGGAATGAAGGAGGAAAACGGTTTTGGCGAGTGCAGACTTGATTTAGTAAGTCCTCCGCCAGGTTCGCCGCGATCTAATCCACATTTTAATCTAGCGCAGCGTTATCAATAACCCTCCCCTCTCCCCGACCCCCCGGAGCACGCTCCCTGCACCCCGCACCGCACCCCCCCGCCCGTCGCAACATGCGGAGAGAAACCCGTCTATCTCATTACGGCGCCGCCTGAAAGGAACATGACATGCTAAAACGCTATTTCAGTTGCCTCTTCGTTACCTTATATATTATCTTACTAATATTAATAATACTGGCTTCCTCCGGCGTCTCCGCTCGCGTGGCTTTCAGTTTTTTATAAATCGATATTAAAGTAGAAATATAAAATTAAAATTCATCTTGACAAATTTGGAACATATACTTTACGTTTAGTAACTCAAATTCATCATTGTTTCAGCCCGTCAACGTAGTTCGTTGGTTATATGTTTCATGGAGAATGTTCTTTATCAAATTAAATTACAACATTAGATTCTGCCACGATAATTTATTTGCATGTTCACTTATTTCAGTTGTACATAAAACGTTAGTGGCAAACTTGTGCCAATCATTTCAAATATTAAAACTAGCCCAAGACGAGTGTTAAAAGCGCAAGCGCACTATATTTTTTAGAAATGTTTCGTTATTTCATTGAACCCCCATCTTGACTTAAGAGTTGGGATTGTATCAGTTATACAAAACTCAGATTGAGATAAGAATCCTTAATATAATATATAGCTTGGCCGTTTAGCTATCATTACAATTAAGCAGCGTTAGTTGAGAAAATTATTCACTATTTATTACTTTTCTATTATACAATAGTTCTCGTAAGATTTTTGATTTTCGTAGTTCAATTACTTTGTGAGTTATGTGAATATCAATTATGGAGTTAGGGCGTATAGAATTGGAAGCTTGGGTCTACATGAGATCTTTTTGACAGTGCGAGCCGTCAATATACTTTTGTCTCTGCAAATTTTTATATTAAAATGTTTCTGTTATGATAACAACATTTGTTCAAGTAATGACCGTAAAATACACACCTTTTATTTAGTTTAAGATAAAAAATAAATAGCTAAGCCATATTTCACAAACGTTTGTCACAAACAGGTAATCTGAGGTAAGGCCGTGTCATGTAAGGAGGTAGGTTTACACGAAACCGCGCGGCAACCAATGCTACACAACCTCTTTTTGCACGAATTACTTTTTCCGGCACCGGGCTGTCAGTTAAGGGTTATCTTGTTTAGCGACGAATTCAGATGTAACATATAGCCTTTATTTACCGTACACCTTTAGAAGGTATTATCTGACTAGCTGACCCGGCGAACTTCGTACCCCCTCAGAATCAGTAAATATTATGTTAACTTATTCGCTAAATTTAATTCAGGTTTTTAGTCATATGAATACTTAAATTAATTAAATTTCATAATAAATTACGACTATTAGTTTGATTACTATACAAAAATCGAAAAAGATATTATTTTATGGCAGCAAGACATTTTCAAACTGAACTTATCTCTTTGAAATCAGTTTTTGCTGACGAATTTCAAAAAAAAATGTTGAAAGAGAATTAATTGAATCGAATTCAAATGTAATAAGGTTGAAAAATTAATAAAAATTGGTTCAAAACTCGAAAAAAATGCAGATAAAACGTGGCCCACTTATTTATTTATTTTATTTTTATTTTATCAAAATCCACATTTCTTATAAAACAATTTAAAAAAACATAATATTTATCTGTACACCTAATTACGGATTTATATTCTTTTCAAATTTCTTAAAAAGAGAGCAGATCATGTGATTATGATTATATATATGCGCAGTTAGCTCATTGATATGTAAAGAAAGGACCGCGCAACTGAATCAACTGTCAAGGGATAATGCACACAACGCCATGTACTTATACAACCAGCATGCAAATCCATGTTCTTTTGGCCCAAGTTGTAATCCTGTAATGTATTAGAGATGGCGTTGTACACAGATTTCAATTTCTATGCTAAATGTATTGGGAAATGAATTTTCTTTGCAAATTTTTCCCATGTTTTTTATAGTTATTCGGCTATTCTAGGCGGCGACATATCAAAAAAATCAAAATTATAAAAATTGATGCAGCAATTTCACAGTAGAAAATGGTCAAATACAATCACAACAAATAACGAAAAGTTCAGTCTTTGGTCCTTAAGATTTCGGTACCAGAAATTATTTTTAAATTAGGTATGTCGGCATACACCTTTGTCAATGCGCGCGGGTTCAGCGTTGTGAAGTATGAGTGAACTCATTGGTTCGTAAGGAGGCCTGTCATTGGGCTGGGGTGATAATGATGAGGAGACTGTCCCTATTTATTCCTATCTTTTGTACAACAATATACAAACCCGTTAATCGAAGGTGATGACGAGTGGAGGTGGCCACGAATAATGTTGCTAGTTGAGAAGTAATGCCGACCGGGCCTGGCGCCGTCATTACGGCCCGTCGAGGTAATCTACTGCAATAATAAAATGGCGGCGCAACGGGCGAACCTCACCTGCCTCCGACTACGCATACTCGGGTACAGAAGGCCGGATAAATTTATTCAGCGATGATTGCACTGCACGTACATACACTGGAATCTCATATCAAGACAATTGTTAGGAGAAATGCTGAAAATTTATATCGGTAAGTACATACTCATAATATCTATGCATAATAAATAGCTAATCCCACCAATAGTCATTGAAGTTATATCCTCGTATCTTTACAAATGGGAAAGGTACTTGGTTTGTAACGCTTTCACAACTTAAACCAATAAGCCAATATTGGTGACTTGTGATACGATTAATGGTTTAAGACTTGGAAGTAAGAAATATATTATAGTTTGTATCCAAAAAAAACTGTGCTTTTTCTAAAAGTCGACAACTGTAGGTCACATCATTCCAAACAATGCATAGTTGAATCAACCCCGACAGTTTTACGATCGAGTGTCGGTAAGAAAGCAAATAAGAATAGAAGTCTTTCTGCACAGAGCTATTTAGCTGATGTAATCTCGACCGGGATATAAACAGGGCCATAATAAGTGTGGCAGTAATCCCGGGCCGTGTTATTTGACCGGTTTCCCGCAAAAACAATCCAGAACAGGAAGATGCCATCTTCGCCCGAATCCCTAAAAGTTACCACAGTTTCCCCTTTACCGAGAAACTTCATATACACACTTTGTTGGTTATAACTTAAGTAGTCACAACTTTATGAAAATATCATACCAAACATGACAGATCTTACAATTTATCATATCTTACAGATGATCAATTGAATGAAGCTATTTAAAGAAAAATAAATTATGCGGTAAATGTTTACGTGTAGCACATTTTACTTTTCTCAGAATAGGTCACACAAAAGAGCATGGAAAATTACAATATTCACAAAATGTGAATAGTACCGCACAATACAAGCCCCGAAACGTCGGGTAAAGGTACGCCCACGTGGCACGGACAACAGCACTCGGTACACAGCTACAGAAACTCGGGTCCATACCACTGTCATCTGTATTACGAAAACAAAATTCATATGCGATTCTCGTCCAATTTACTGTGCTTTAAGGTAATAACTTTAAAGTGTTTGTGTTGACTTGAATTTGAAAAAAGTACCTATATATGCTAGAAGATTAAGTAAGGCCATAAGTCTCTCTCTCTCTGTGCAAAAGTCATGGAAAATGATGATAGGAGTAACGGCCTGTCATTGGAGCCATTGGGGTCATTTGACGGATATGTTATTCAATATTCAATCGGAACATATCTTCTTTATAATACAATGCAAAAGGCACAGCTCTGTCATAACATACTTGTTTTTATTTTAAAATGCAAAGTGCACTCTTTCTGAGCCACCCTTTACAACTGGCCGTGGCATATTTACAAGTTATATTACTTCGGGCTTTCTTTAGTATGTATGAGTAGTTAGATTCATTTCAGCTAAAGCCCACTTACTGCATCCGTCTATCTATGCCAAAAGCGTGGGAACCTGTTCAGGAGGGGGATGGGGCGCCATCCCGGCTACACGCTGCTAATTGTGCCCTTTCGGCCCGTTCCAGCGCGGCGTGCGGCGTGCGATGTGCTCTTACTTTGCTTAACTTGCTATCTCCTGCTTGTGTATGCTCGTGTACGTTGCTTGCTATATCTTTGTAGAAATATATCTCTAGTATAATAAAATATTGGTGAAAAGACTTAATGTGTTATTTGTTTGGGAGAAAGTTAATCAACTTATCATCTTACATTTACATTCATCATCATGACCTCTCCAATTGTTTTCCATGTTCATCGATCTTGAGCCGCTTGCATCCATGGGCTTCCCGAGCCCTGACCAGATCATCGGTCCATCGGGTTGGACATTTATAGAAATAAGCTGTAGTAAATGTTTATCGTACAAAAAAATGAACGGATTTAAGATAACCCCTTAACTTGAGTTTAAAGATAAATTTAAGGACAAAATATACCAGATATATGAATTTAAAATTGCTCGCTGACTAGTATGACACAGAACATGTTCTATCTCACTAGTTTCGAAACAAGGTTTAATCCATCTCATCCAGGCAGCCGCCTAACATCCAGTAATAATATTTGAGAAGCCAGATTTCATTGAAATGATATTTAACAATTCTTCGCACAACTGAAATAACTTACAAAATTCCGAATTCTCAAATGATTCAAACATTTTGAATTTAAATACATAATTGTTCCTGAAAAGAAATGTCAACATTCCAAGACAGCCATCAATGCATAAAAAAAATCAGCTTTGTCCAAACGGAAATAAACATTGATCTATTCCCGGACGCCGGCGGCCCGGGCCATTATTTTCCTTGTTTGCCAGTCGCCAATAGAGCCAAATGTCACCGAGTGTCCTGGCGGTGCGAGAAGGGAGGGAGGGGGGGAATTATAAATTAGTGAAGCGTAGCATACACTCAGTGATGGGAGCAGAAGGCCGGCCGTTTACAAGTAAATAAGTAATTCTCTGTTAAGAACTTAAATTATTGATTCAAGATAAGTACGTATTAAGCTACTTACTTTTATTAGGTACATGGTATGAAGATGTATACAGACATAAAAAATACCTAGCTGACGTTGCTACTCCCGCCTTACTTTGCTGTTTTCTATTTCAATAGGCAACCAGTCGGCGAGTTACCATTAACATTTTCCTCGCAATTAGTATCGGTCATTTTTACATTCATATAAAAGAAGACTTGAATTTAAATACTTACGTACATACGTACTTATGTGTATCCATATCACTCACACGCGGCTGCCCAACGCCGTGCTCACCTCATCACAATCTGTACATAGATAAGAAAGTCGTGTTAGTTAAAATATATAATACTCAAGATCGGCTGAACGAAGTTGGTGTGGAGGTAGCTTAGAATCAGAAGACGAACTTTTTATACCGTTCACGTAAAACATAGTACACATAACTTTTGTAATTCGTATAGAATAAGTTGTAATTAGTATAAAAGAGACAGTGGCCCACAGACAAACCTTATTATTATTATTATTTTTTAGTTAAACGTTGTATCTATCTATCTGGTATAATAAAACGCAACTGACATGGAATCACAAAACGCAAACAGGATTTTCATCAGCAGATAGCTGAAATTACTAGTTGATTTTCATTCTTTCGCGGGAACTCAACTTTGAAAAAGTACTGAAGGTCACGCGGACGAAGTCACGGGCGGCCGCTAATCTCACATAGTGTGGGTTAGGCTCAGACTGCTTCTCATAAATTATAAAACAATATACCCACAATAGACAAATGTATTTTTTTTAATTACCTTTTTGGATGTGAGACCGTTTTCGATCTCATCCCGCCCTCTCCTTTCCTCTCCCGAACAACAAGTGCTGGTCTTACAATACATCCTCATACTGTGCAGAATATCAGCACTCGAACAAAGAAATTTGGGAAGACGTTTCTGAAAAGACCACTAAGCTCTGGAATTCACTGCCGTCTCATGTGTTTTCTATTTCCTCTGAACCCGGGTCTTTTAAGCGGGGCGTCATGAGTGGATGCGCTTTGTACCGTTTTTTGAGTGCATCGTCTGCTTACCATCAGGCAGGATTTAGTCATTATGACGTGTCACATAAAAAAAAAAGTATATAGTGCTTTTTAGGCCCGTTTAGCAGTTAGTCCCAGATTAATACATGGACTCATGTATACATTTTCAAATAGTCGTTACGCCATATCAGCCCTATAAGGCGGCTTAATTTTTTTAAAGCAGCACGCCACACAACTCTTTCGCTAATTCGAACTGGGTCTACGTGGGAGGACCTGAATCTCTCTCGTTTTAGTTTGTGACAGAACACCCATGCTCAGTAGTGGGACGTTAGTTGACTGAGATAATCGCCGTACAGAAAGATGTATAGTGTACTTACATGTGACCTTCTGCTGTTGTTTAGTTTGCGGTGCAGTAAGATAAAGGCTGGTATTGCAAGATAATTGTCTGGTTTACCTATGGGACCCGGCGCGGTGCTGTTGCCTGCCGGCCAGGCTAATGAGGCTCGGGGCAGACGCGTCGGGCACCGCGCTCCGGTACCACTAGGCTGCACTTCAAACATCACTTGTTACTGCTTCAATGGTTAACACGATTTTAACCAGATAAAAGTTGGTTAAAGCATAAGCACTTTTGGTGGATAATAGCAAAGTTTTTAAATCGAATAACCTTGACGTATTCGGATTTAAATTAAATATTGCTTGTCATTCAACGATGAAACGCAATTTGCAATTAATATTACATATGTTTTACGTTTATATCTAACTAGCCTAATAGTTATTGTGGATGTTGCGCTTTTCTTATATTATTGATGCATCAATTGTAACGAAATAATCAGAAATTAAATACACGGAGGGGTCAAATTAATACTTATTGCGTAAGTCCGAGCTACAAACAATCATCTGTTATTTTTATAAACATAATTAAAACATCGCAGTCAACGTAAATATTAACACAGTAGAAAATAATAACAAATTTGAGTTTTATACATTCATAAAAAAAAGCTCTATGTTTCTAATGGGTAAATCTAAACATGAAACGATAATATAAGAATAACTTACACCATTATTAAAATCTCAGAACTTCGAATTCCATAAAAGTATTGTTCGTGTGACAAACTAAAATATCCATCAGTCGGCAAATAAGAAGCTCTTATAAGAAGCTTGTGTCGTGTCGCGTCGTGTCGTGTTGCGTCGCGTCGCATCGTGTCGTGTCGAGCGGGACGCCCACTCAAAGCCCCCTCAAGAGCCGGCCGGTGAGCACACAGCGGACAAAGAATGGTTTAGCAAAATGACTATGCATGACATATGAGCAGGGGTCCGGCCGTTAAAACTTTCATGACTTTGTAATGAGTTTATAAGTTTGTAAATAATGTAAGATATAATAAATAAATCAAATAACTAGTCTGTTTGTTGCGGGGGTTGTGGCTAATATTCGAAATAGCTGGACCAATGTTGATTATATTTTGACTGGCTGATATTATAAGGTACGAGTAACTTAAACTCAGTTTACTGTTTAACCCAAGAAATCGCGGGCCGCCGCTAGTATATATTCGCAAGCTAAAGAATGTTTAACTGTAGTCAACTAAGTTACACACATATGATAATAACAACAACCGCTTGAAGACACGACACGTCTCGTGGGTGAATGGAGCGCCGCACAATACGTGACAATACAGATGCATAAATATGTAAAGAGCCGGTTGCGTGTGTGTGTGTGTGTCTGGATGTGTGGTGTGTGGCTGCGGCGGCCCCACCGCGGACCGCACGCCCCGCGCACGCTCGTCAACGGCCGCGGACATATCGGGAGCGATTTTTCACGAGCTAATATAATTAGGTTATGAATGATTGGGGTACCAAAAGACAGTCAAACGAATCCACTGCTGAACAAAGGCTCCCATGAACTTCTAATGTGAGCGATTACAGGCGGCCTACATCTAACGTAACCTGCATCATTTAACTGGTCGTCCATTCATCAAGGTTCAGGGTACAGTCTTCTGGAACTTTTTTGCCCCAACAGCCGTCAGTTCGTCATGCTACGTGCTTGACCGACTCTATCACTTCAGCTTGCTGTTTTTTGCTGCTGCTCTCTTCCTCCTCACAGCAATGAGGCGAGACAGACCTGCACGCGGTCAAGCAGTGAGCTGATCTCTGATCAGCACGTGAAATCTATAAACAGTGTAGATTTGATTTCACTATTACAAGATTGAGCACGATTCACAGCCTATACACGGTATTCTTACGACTCCCCGCGAGATGAGAGGAGGTGACACTGTTCTAGGCCACACGGCAGCAAGACGTAAATACTTCCAACAAAATTGGCTACTGTACATATTTTAGTAAATCTGACTATTGCTGCCTCGCTTGTGCCCCAGCCAGCCCAGCCTGGCTTGTATAAAGCCCCGCTTGTAACCCAGCCCCGTCTGCACAGCGGCGAATGGTGCGACACAGTTGGAATTTACCTGCAATTTGTATTATTTATTGCTCATGATTTACGAACGAAAAGCAAAATGTTACATATGTATGCATATTCGATTGCGCTTTATGAAATTACGATCAAAAATCACTATTTTAATTTCATATTGCGTCTGGTTTAAAGACAAATGTTGGTTCATTTGTCTACTGTTATTTTGTTTAAACTTCAAAAGTTTTTTGTGCAGCTTGCGAGTTTATTGAAAAGTGCATTCAAGTCATTGCATTACTTTGTTTCTTAATTGTTATTAGGAGCATAAGATGTCTGGGTGGAGAGCAAATTCCTACCTATGCAATTGACACCGTGGAAGATCTATAAGCAATAAAGTTTTACTTATAAAATATTTACTTGACACGTGTTTGCTTCCCTAGTATGCCACAGGGTAGCTATTTACTTTTTTTTATTTTGTACCAGATATTTACTCTGTTGCAATTTTTTGTCCACTAGCTTTATGTAATAATACGAAATAGAAGCTAATAACCACAATATTTTTTACACCTACTTCAATTATAATACTAAAATGTCAATGCACAATTTGCAAATTCACTTTCGTATATTAACCCAGATCTGAATTAGGTATGTCAATTTTATTTCCCAATGACCGATTCTGCATAACCTCTAGTCTAGTCCTCTTTGTGGGAGGCCTGCCAACGCTGTATTTCCTGAACACCACGTTTTGTGGCCGGTGCCACATACAGCATTTGGTCGTCTACTGCCATTTAAACTTATCATTAACAAGGAACTATATAGTTTTTTCATAGACGTTCATTTTCCTGCAAAATTTATTTGTCACAGACTCAATTTCGTACATATGTACTCTGCTGTTATTTTGTTTTAAATTATACATAATTTATTGATTCAGGCGTTACTTTGCGGAAATCCATTGTAAGCAAGTGATGGATTAAAAATATCTTTGTAACAATTCCCGCGCTACTAAAATTTCCCGAAAAATCGAGAAACTATTCAACACGACACGAGTTTCGCCTTTACACAGGGCATCTTCAGGTAAGATAGGAGCCTCAGAACAACGATGTCTTCACGACCAACGCTGAAACGAGAGTATTATACAGATAATATACAGATTTCAGAGAGAATTATACAGATAATATCTGTGCATATTATGTAACACCATCAACTAGTTCTATATTTACAAAATCCACTATCATTCCTTTCTCATTTTCTTACTTTAACAAAACAAAATATGAATACAAGTAAGTACGCCTCCATACCTAACTTTCCAGAACAGTGTATATCTCGACAGCGGAGCTCCTCAGACTCCGCAAAACGTATCTCGTTATCAATCGCCGCCGTCACGCGATTCATTAAAACTTCCCACAGAGCGGCGCTGCTCCAAAACCACCTCTAAATGCACCACGGTAAGGACCATCCTCCCGAGACAACAGGCTACTTCCCAAAGCAGAAAACAACCTAATGTAAGTAGTAATAAGCGCGCGTTGTGCGGTTAGCGGCTTTGTGTGGCTGAGCTAATGTGGACCGTGTGCCGTGGGGATAGGGTCTGCCTGAGTGTCGTGGAGTCCTCGTGAGTTTGGGTGCTGTTTATTAGAGTACAGATGTGGTGCCGAAGAGGCTGCGACCTGCCGCGGAGTCTCATTGTACGCACTACAGCCGTCTAGTTGCGGCTTGTGACTGTGTTATTGTCGTAATAAAAGAACCACGCTGTTTTCTATGGTTGTAAGTTTACACAGATTTTTTATTAAAAAATTTTCATTAATTTTTTTCAACTTGAATGAAGAAATAGAAACGCAATCAGTGTTATTCTATTAAGTAAATACCTCTCAAATTGTGAATTGCCTAAACAATCAGTCTTATACTAAATAACCTGGGTAATAGTTTGTCTTATTTTTACACAATATTGACGATTTCAGATACATTTTGTGACATAATCAAGTTTATAAATGAGGCCATGAGAGCCAAAGCGACCTAACTGCACAAACAAAAGTTTACAGTACTAAGGAAAAACTAAAAGCCAAGATTTCAAATATTTGTAACTTTAGTAAATAAATGTATCTTAACATCCTTTGCTGCTTTAGTGATTTAATTATAAGATATTCTTTATATTTTACAGATTTTATTAACCCCAGATAATTTGTTTGCACGAAATGCGGTAATAGTACTACAAATGGGCTACGAACAATGCTACGAATACAGCTACGGACACTGCTACGTTTTGCTACGACGTAGCATGTTATGAGACGTTTTTTTTGCTAGAAAAAATCAACTCACCCGCGGTAACCCGCAGAGGAATCGAACTTCTGACCTTTGTTTAATCGTTCTACTGCTCTAACCACTGAGCTACCGAGGACTCATGCCTGTAGGACGCTCTCCAGCTAGATGAAGCGACGCAATATGCAAAATCGCTTGCGTCGGTTGGAGGCGAAGAGCTAAATTTCGATGGACACGCCTGTTTAACTTTTTCCAAGGTTTGCTTGTTGGCTTTATTAGTGTTACACGAAGATTTTATTCAGACTTTGTATTCAGACGTACGGAACCCTTATAGGATCACTCGTGTGTCTGTCCGTCCGTCGCTTACAGTCAATTATCTCCGAATCTATTAAACCAATTAAGTTGAAATTTGGTACACATGTCAATTCCTGTAACCCAAACACAGAGGTGTGACGTGAGCAGATGAAATCTGTATATGGGGGGTCATTTTTGGGGGGAAGGGGAAAATGAAAAAGTCTTATTGAGAAGATCTTAAATGTATTTTTTTGTAATTTTAAAATAAATAGTTTCCAAGTTATTCAAGAAAATAGACGAAAATTGACCATTCCCCCCCCCCCCTTATCTCCGAAACTACTGAACCTAAAATTTTGAAAAAAATACAAAAATTAGTTTTCTCCTTATAGATTATAGGAAAACCTATAAGAAGTCCATGATATTAAAATAACATGGTAAATCACTCAATATTGTGCGGACCAACTTACATTTGCAGGTGGAATGTGTGGGAGAACATATTTTTTAACTCCAATGTTAAGTTTTGTTGAATCGGTTTGTAGATGAATATTTAATGAAAAAAATAAGCCCACAATGAGCATTCTACGACCAATATTTTAGAAGATATTAATTTATTTTTAGTTACCACAAACAAATTTGGGTCAGATTTAAAAAAACATGATAGGTAACATCGTACGGAACCCTCTTCACGCGAGTTCAACTCGCACTTGTCCCCTTTTTTTTATTGACGTACCTCAAAGCAAGCTATGATGATGCCAAACCTAAATATGATAGTAGTGACTCACCAGTCGGACACTAAAAAGTATTACCACCGTCTACACCGAACCTATTTCCAAACAAGCGCTCAAACCAAAACACCCGAGGGCGTTCAAAAATAATTGAACAAAACAATGTAGTCACGATTATTCCACATAACTCAAAGTCCGCATCACGATAACAGCCCGACACCGTGCCACCGAACTAATAGCTATAATTATAATAATTTAATGGAAACATTCTATTTTCATATAATCTAACAATTATACCGTCATATTTTCACCAAGAAACTCTAATTGATCTGATTGATTGTAATCCACCGCGCGGACCCAGTGCTGATTGACGGAGACAGGTAGCTGGTTATAGAATGTTTCAAGCCTTTATTATGGTCTTGGAACTTGGATGATCAAGAACCACACATTAATGGGGTTAATGTCTTCGTAATCAAATCGTTTATTGCGAATACAGGTTACAGGATAGGTGTTACAGTATAGGTTTAGTCTTAACGTGCCTCCTAAAGCACGGAAGCGTTATTTTATAAATGAACTCTGGTTCATTGCGATCAATCCAAGGACTGACCGCGATGAACCAGAGTTCATTGGATTGATCGGAAACAGACACCTGAGTTTAACAGATTAAACTTAATGACTACTTACAATTTTCTCGTGTCACGTCTTGCAATTCACTTCTGACAATGTAATTTTTTCATTGTAACTTTGGCGGTTGACGCGCAATTGACAGAATTATAAAAAAGGACGAGACAAGGGTCTGTCGGGCAGCTAATCCTTCTAATATTATAAACGTGAAAGTTTGTATGTGTGGATGGATGTTTGTTACTCTTTCTCGCAAAAACTACTGGAGCGATTGTGATGAAACTTTGTGCGTGTATAGCTGCAGTCCTGGACTAAGATTCTTTGGACGCTTTAGGTATTTTTTGCGATCTGTCCAAAGCTTTTGATTGTGTTCCTCATGAAACATTGATAAAAAAATTAGATTATTATGGAATAAGAGGCTCCGCATTGGATCTTCTTACTTCTTACTTAAGTAATAGGATTTAAAGGGTTGAAGTTAATGGAAAGCGATCTCAGGGTTCTGTAGTAAAAATGGGGGTACCGCAGGGCTCGATTCTCGGCCCGTTTTTGTTTTTAATTTATATTAATGATTTGCCACATTTGGTAAAGGAAAATCACGAGATAGTATTGTTTGCTGATGATACATCATTATTATTTAAAATAAAGCGATATCAGAACCCAGACGATGTAAACAATGCGATCTCAAAGGTGGTGCACTGGTTTGACGTTAACAATTTATTATTAAATGGGGCTAAAACGAAATGCATTAAATTCGTGACGCCTAACGTCAGACAAGTAAACACCACTATTAAAATAAAGGAAGATGAGTTGACCCTTGTGGATACCACCAAATTTTTGGGTGTTATATTAGATTCTAAGTTACAGTGGGGCCCACATATTGGTGAATTGTCGAATAAACTCAGCTCTGCTGCATACGCGGTAAAGAAAATTCGCCAATTAACAGACGTTGAAACAGCTAGGCTTGTTTATCATTGCTATTTTCATAGTGTTATGTCGTATGGTATTCTTCTGTGGGGTTGTGCCGCAGATATTCAAAATATTTTTGTACTGCAGAAGAGGGCCATACGAGCAATTTATAATCTACCATGTAGACATTCACTAAGGGATAAATTTAAAGAAATTGGTATTTTGACAGTGGCGGGTCAGTTTGTTTATGAAAACCTAGTATATGTACACAAAAATTTTGATAAATTGAGTAAGAAAAGTGATATACATAACCTAAACACAAGAAATAAGCATAAACTAGTTGTACCTGCCACTAGGCTCCAAAAAATTAACAAATCTTTTAAAGGTCAATGTGTGCGATTCTATAATAAAATTCCAAGCAATATACAGCAATTAAGCCTAAATAAATTTAAATTAACAATAAAACACAAGCTGTCTACAAAGGGATATTATTCTATTAAAGACTATATGGCTGATAAAAATGCTTGGGATTAAACCGCCGTTTCATACAGGCTATTCTAATATGAATGACTTAAAGAATGAATATTGTTATATTATGTTGCATTGTATAGCGTCACAGACAAATGAAGATTGTTACTAACCAATCGATAATTTAAAAGAGCATAGCCTGTGAGTTTCTTGCCAGTTCTTCTTACAGAGCGGTGGCTCGGAACTGGCACTTAGATTCGCTTGCACTTAAATGTTTTTTGTTTTTTTAAATTATTTGGTTGCAAGTGAATCTAAGCTTCGTGATTTTAGTATAGTTATATTTTATTTGTTTTTGTTATTTTTTTATAATTTTGACGTTTTCAAGTACTATGTAATAGTTTATGAAATAAAGTATTTTTGACTTTGACTTTGACTAACATATAGGACACTCTTTATCCCGATATTTCCACGGGAACGGGGACCACCTAGGTAAAACCACAGGGCACTGTTAATTAAGCATAAAAGAAAATAATACAACTACAATGATGAAAAGAGTTTTATCCATTGATATTTTGGTGT
This sequence comes from Musotima nitidalis, assembly GCA_949126915.1. NCBI lineage: Eukaryota > Metazoa > Arthropoda > Insecta > Lepidoptera > Crambidae > Musotima > Musotima nitidalis. The sequence continues at coordinate 18,694,338 of OX421429.1, forward strand.
TCGTAAATAAATATAATTTGGGAGATTATAGGTGCGTGGCGCAATGCGTGAATAATGCAGGCGAACTATCACGCAGCGGCCGCGGCACTCCGACGGACGGACATATCTGAATAATTCAAACGACGCTGCCCTAATTTCACGGAACTGTGTCTACTAATGTCCTGTTATGTTTTGACGTGGGTTTGTCGTGTCAAACTTATTTTGTGTAGTAATTCTATTAACAATTTGAATAAATTTTATTTTTATTTTTCGTGTCTTGTAAATTCAGACAGTCAGAGAAATGTCCTTGAATGAACGGGACGATTTCATATACAAAAAAAAAATCGAATCTTGACCCGTCATCGTACACATTTCAAATTATGAGATCAAGTCCAGTGACGTAACGCCCTGACGGACCTTCCTGTGCACAAATAACTTCATCGATAACTAGCCAACTAATCCCCCTCCTCCATCCCCCTTCGAGGAGACTGGGCAAAAGCCAGAAGGCCGGAATTATGATAATAGAAAATAATTAGGGTTTGGGGAGGCTGAAGGTAAGCAGGGGACTTTCTAGGGCTGACATGATGAACAAAATCTTAAATAGTATATTAATGCAAATTGTTATAGGTTTTTAATTGTGCATAATAGAATTCCATAATCATCCATAAAGTTATCTAGTTCAGGCGCAGAGATATAAAATGTTATTGTAAATTATCTAATTGTATATGTTTGTTGTTCTGATTGTATTTAGTTTGAATAAAGAATTATTATTATTAATTATTATTATAATGCCTACACGTACTATAATATTAATAAATCATTTATTTCCTTCACAAACAATAATACACAATTGACACGATTTAGGTAAAAATAATATTTAATAAATATACCGTTATACTTATAGAACTTTGACGACCGATATGGCGCGGAGGTCAGTATACCTGCACTTCACTCCAGAGGTTGTGGGTTCGTTCCCACACAGGACAAATATTTGTGTGCATGAAGTAGGTTTATCCGTTGTTTAGTATCCATAACACAAGTTCTTAGTAATACTTATCTTGGAACTAAATAATTGGTGTGATTGTAGGAGAATATTTATTATTATTTATTTATAGAGCTACTTATTTTTATTGTACGTGCGTTATATTTATGAGGGTTTGTTTTTAGTAATTAATTTAATCATTTACACGGAACAACATTTCACAATATATTACCAACATATACTCATAAAGTTAAGTAATGCAATAAATATCTAAAACATATTCGATAAAAAAGCATGTCTTCTAAAACTGACATATTATATTTTATGCCACTAGGCTCCAAAAGATAAACAAATCTTTTAAAGGTCAATGTGTGCGATTCTACAATAAAATCCCAAGCAACATACAGCAATTGAGCCTAAATAAATTTAAATTAACAATAAAACACAAGCTGTCTTCAAAGGGATATTATTCTATTAAAGACTATATGGCAGATAAAAATGCTTGGGATTAAACTGCCGTTTCATACAGGCTATTCTAATATGAATGACTTGAAAACATAAATATTGTTAAGGTTATGTTATATTGCATTGTATAGCTTCACAGACAAATGAAGATTGTAATTCTAGTACCAAACTAATGGACATATTTAAAAGAGCATAGCCTGTGAGTTTCTTGCCAGTTCTTCTTACAGAGCGGTGGCTCGGAACTGGCACTTAGATTCACTTACACTTAATTATTTTTTATTTTTAAATTGTTTTGTTGCATGTAAGTGAATCTAAGCTTCGTGATTTAGTGTAATATTATTTCGATTGTTTTTTTTTTTCATTTGTGATCATGACGTTTTCAAGTACTATGTATAATAGTTTATGAAATAAATAATTTTTTTTACTTTTTTTACTTTACTTTATGTGACATATCCCTTAAGTAGCGGACGATCAATACATTTCCAACTACACCTCATTTGAAAAATAATATGTTTTAATTAAATCTATTTCAAATAAATAAATCTATTTCGTTATAAGGAACCAGATGTATACCGAGCAAATTCATAATTTCTATTTGTTTCCCCGACGTCGAGTACAAATGAATTATACCTTCGTAAAAGTCTATTGGTCATGTGTACAGTATTTCGTGTTAACAACACATTTGAAAAAAGGTAACATTAATTTTGAATCCCGACTTTCTATGCACAACATCGCCCGCCTCCAATCTTAAACTTTAACTAGCTTTTCTTTTCCTATTCAGTAGGAAATCGGATTGAATAATAGAAATACCAGCAACTAGGTCAGTGGTGTTTGAGCGGCTCTCACTTACACAGTAAATAACGGATTATTGGGGTAAAGGAGTTTGAGATAAGACTGAATGTCATTCGTTTCTGGTCGGCAATACGAACAATATGAAGGTACATATGAATCCTGTTGACCACATTATCTATATAAGTAATTTTAAACAGTTGACAATGATCGAAACAATTAATCTATTTTATCAATCTTGTCAAGGACCAGGTGATCTGTAAAAATATAGTAAAATTAGACTGAAAATTAAATAGCCACAAAAGTATAGCTCAGCCAAATTTTGCTTTATTTGACGTCACTCAACTTGATCTCATAGCAATTTTACGATTACGTGTAGATACATGAAATTGATATAATCTCCGTTATTTCAAAAACATTTCATTATACAATTTCTACAACTGCAACAAAAGCAACCAAATAAAAAACAAAAGAATATGTATTTTATTTCAATTAAAAATTAATTACTAAGGAAAATTAGTTAAAGCGACAATCTAAACATAATATGACATTAGTAAGTACAGTTCAGTGAATTACAGCGCGTCCGTTCGAATTATTCAGATTTTCTGTCCGTCCGTCCGTCTGTCGGACCGCGGCCGCTGCGTGGCAGCTCGCCATTATTATTATAAATTGTGCATTATCCACGCACCATGCCACGCAGCCAGCGGATGAACACTTTGAATGTCCTGATAACATTTATGCGCCAGAATCATAATTCTTCTATAAAGACTTGTTACTCGTACATACATACATTCACGCCTATTTCCCCGAAGAGGTAGGCAGAGGCATATTATAGTGGTGAGCCTATTGCCGCTTACCGGACACTGTTTTTTTCGCCAGTGATCGGCAGGTGCACTGCAAGTGGTGAGGTTGGCTTGGGTTCCTTAGGTCTTTGTAGGCTCCCTATACACTCTAGTATAAATCTGATTTTCTCTTTCTTTCTTTAGCGTGACTCTTCATACTGACCATATCCGGCCGGATGGTGAGTAGTGGATGCAGTCCAGAACAGAGCGATCCATACCGTAGAATAATCACGGTAACAAGAGCATCTACCCACGACGACCTGCATAAATAGTATGTGTATTGTTTTCACCGGAACGGTGCGAGAGTGCGGAGTGGAGTCGGCTGGTTATTGATGAAGTTATTTGTGCACAGGCTAGCCTGGAGGTCCGGCTAGGCGTGTCGACACCGTTGCCATAGTACAAACCGATAAGCAGGCCCGCTTGATCTCCGAGCGAGCGATATTAGCCTTAGCGTACCGCTTACAGTGTATTCAATCTTCAAATATGCACATACTGCGGCGTTATCACAATTAGCGCACCTTTAGCAAAGATTAATGTTGTCAGTGTGTGCGTGACGAGTAACTACGCATACGTTTGTGCGCGTTTACATATAAACTGTGTTGGATGCGTATGTATGAAGATGACTGACGTACAATCCCCTCCCCTTTTAGAATCACGACAGGCTGACTGACAGACTCCCCCTACAAGAGTAACCGACAAACTGACAAATCTTGAGAAAAAATCCACAACAAACAGATAAACTTTACAAATTCTGACAAAGAATCCATTTACTTTCGTTTCCTGATTATAGTACCGCTCCTTCATTGTTGTAAAGAAGAAAAATTATGAAATTTTCATTTTGTGTATAAAAAATTGACGAATCTAAATGATCCTGTCGATCTTATAGACAGTAAAGTATTTATTTTATTTTATTTTATATTTTACCGTTCTTATTTGTGTGAACTATGCCCCTGCATGCCTCCGGTCGACGCTCGCTCCACTCCGGCTATAAGGAGATGCGCGGCGGGTGACCTAACCACTACGGAGCGGGACTTATTGATGCGCTATTTTAAATTAGAATAGAATTCATTTATTTGTGAGATATAGGTTACTTTATGGATAGCAGCGTTAGCGCAGTGGCAAAACCAATAGACTGCAACGCAGATACCAGTAGAGAAACCGTTAATTCTCAGAAGTTATATCCGTGATTATCGGTCGCTCTGCCTCGGATAGCTCGGTAATCCGTTGGTCCCGGCTGTCATGAACATCTGTGGCAATCGTGATTAGGAAGTCACTGTCTTCTAATATTCTGAAAGCTGGTTGAACCATAAAGTGATATTTCTTTCTGGAGGTCAGATAGCAGTCACAACATAAAATAACTGAAATTCAGCCAAATCAGGTCTAAATGAGCAGACCCTGAGCTCTTAGCGCAACAGTACAACACAACCCGGATAAGTAAAAGTAAAATATTACATAGCACTTGAAAACGTAAAAAAAACTAAATATTACTACACTGAAATCACGAAGCTTAGATTCACTTACATGCAAATAAATAAAAATTTCGTTTAAGTGAATCTAATTGCCAGTTCCGAGCCCCCGCTCTGTGAGAAGAACTGACAAGAAACTCACAGGCTATGCTCTTTTAAATTATCAATCAAATACCTACAATACAATACGGAACACACACAATGAATATTTGAAGATATTGAAAGTGTCCCCAGATGCCTTAACCAATAAAGTAGCACTAAGGGAACCCTTCATCACAGTCAAGTAATGTGAAACTGAGTTGAATTTGTACAATAGGAAATGGTCACGACAATGATCTGGTTGAATTTTATTCTAATTTACACAAATACAAGATGAAAATGTAAAGCCCAAGCTTGTTTATGCTTAAAGTAATCATTAGCAGCATAATACCCCTTTTTATGAAAATGCTTTTTAACTACAGTTTTAAAAGTTGCCAATGGTAGATCAATTATTTCCTGCGGAATTTTATTATAAAATCTGAAACCATTACCCAAAAATGAATTTTAGGATGCTAAGTGCTAGGATGATAATAACAGAGCACACAAATTTATTAATTGAGAACTATATTATCGTCCCGTGGTGCTGCAGGAGAGACTTCTGTTGATACTAGTTGTACCGTCAAACCTATCGCAGCACGGAAACGAGTATTTTGTATACTGCCGATAGGAAAACGGAAACGAGCATTTCCGATATATCAACAATGCCTGCAGTCTCTAAACTTCGGGCGTTGGTCGAGAGCGGGCGGGGGCTCCAATCAGCGCGCGTGCCTCTGCTAATATTGGCACGAGACGGTGACGAGGCGGTGACGCGGCGGTGACGTGCTGACGACTTGGCACGCTTTATTTAGACGGACGCTATAGCTACGAGAGCTCCGGAACAGAAACTTAAAAATGGAATAAAATATCAGTTTTACATTTTTGTTGTAAATACTGATATGGTTCAGCCGTGTCCGTCTATCATTCCAACAGATAAACACATAATATTTTCATTATATCACTGGATAGCGCCTACCCTCATGCATGATAGTGTACAATAACACTTCAGTATACCCAAAAGCCAGAAACCTACAATACAACAGACTATGTCAAATGATTAGCCCTAATAGTAAATGATGGTTCATACAGAAGCAATGCCAGAAATTTATTATAGTAAATATTCATTGTCAATAATAATAATATATCTCAACCTAGAATAGAAGGACATATTATTATGTCCTTACATTTTATTTTCTGAAGTTTGTCGCCATAATGACTTTCTCTGTTGCTATAATGCTGTTGAAGTGTGATGTGTACTTTCAGTTGGTTTAGAGCACCAAAGTATTGCAATTACATAAAGCTCCGTTTTGAAAAGGCCTGAGGTCAATCTCGCAGTCCGTCAACTTTGACTTGTTAAAAGGCACCACTTACCAACTTCAACTGCAAACTGGGGCTGGGCTTGATCAGAGCGGAGCAAAGTTAGCGCCAAACATATTTAGTTTCATTGTGCTTCCGATTAAACTAACAATAACTATGAGTAAATAAAGTTACATATTTTTCTGCAATTTGTCGACTGAATACTCAAATTCTAGGGTGAAAAAATCGATTGCATAGCTTTTTTTATCAACTTATGCCATTATAATTATTCATTTATTTTATTTATTCAGTTTTTTTTCTTTGTTTTTTATTGACGTAAAAAAAAATTAAAATAAATTACAATAAATAATAAATAAAAAACTTGATTTATTATAATTATTTAACATCAATTAATTAATTTAACGCCGATACAACCAATGCCACCTAAAGGCGGGTTGCTGAACTGAAGAGACAAGCGTGATATTTCAAAAAGTCATTAAAAGTTCTGCTATTTATCGATAGATGGGAAAAGTAAAAAGTATCACCGCTGTGCCGGTCGGAGTGAGGGTGTTAGGTTTTTTTCGTTACGGAATTTCGATCTTCACGCTAAAGGCCCGCGATAGAAGCTATGCAACAGCTTAAAAGTAATGGGAATCCTACCAAGACCTAAGGAATAACGTTGGGCTAACAACATAATTAGCGAAATTTGGGCGTACAATATGCCTCTGCCTATCTAGTTTAGTAAGACGGAAGGTTGCAACAGTATTACTGTAGTGAACAACATGTGTAGTCCCGGGAGACGCTGGCAGCCGGAGTGACGCCGGGCGGGACTGCCGGACGCTCACTGCGGCTCGACTTGCAATCTCCGTTTGTTTTACAAATGCAGTGCAATCTGCTGTTTGTTTATTTATGCCCATGTCCACGAGAATATACATGGCAACAAACCTGGCATTCACTGAGCTTGGTCGCTGGGCGGCACAAAGAAAACAATTACTTTAAAATGATGAATACATTATATATCTACCTACTTCAGTGGATATAAACCAAATGAGCTGTAATATGGACAGCAATTTCAGCCGTATGAACATTGCAATTTCACTATTTATGGCATTTTAAAAAACGCAATCAGGTAAATTGGAATACAGCTTCATTGCTGCAGTCGCGCAGGGAGCAGTAAATCTAAACAAGCCGACACAGCGCAGGCCATGTGGGCTCACGGCGAGTCCGGTTGTCGGTGAAGTTTTTGTAACACAAAAGCTCTAACATGCAAGGCTTTGTCGCCGTAACACGTTAAAATGCTGACTCGAGGGACCGGCGGTGTGCGGGGTGCGGGGCGCGGCTCCAATGCAATCCGAACCATTCGTTACCCAGATAACATCATTGCAAATGAGAACTCTCTACTTCCCATTTACATCCAAATACACCTCCCTGTATTCATACTTCATTCGTTCCGAACTCACTCTCCATCTCTGTCTAACACTTTGCAGCAGAGAGGGTGGCCCGAGCGCGTTGAGGATCTTTTACGAGCTCCCATAAAACTAATTTCGTGACTGTGGATTTATGCGTTACGAGGTTTTTGTGCGGAATATACAAAGTTTGCGGCGTTTCTCGATATACCTAATTTGCAGCCGAGCGGCGAGCGACTATAGTGCTCGCGTTGCGCACACGAACTCACGAAGGCATCCACGGCACTTATGATATATAAGTATTACAAATATTAGGGTAGGAAGGCGAACCTACCAGTTATACGTATTTTATTCGTAATACTGTTTCAATACCTCAAAATGGTGGCGGTACTTTTTAGTACTCAGTAAAATACGTAATATGTATTTTTTTGTGTAATTATTCTTTTTCATTGTTTTTGGAATAGCAAACAACGACACAGTGTGATGTCACACAAAATGATGTTGGCTTATGCAATAAAAGGGTAGATAAGTAGTCGAACACAGTTTTAAAATGTTTACAATTATGAACTAAACTTATTATCGGACGCGCTTATAAGCTAAGAATGGCTGATCAACAAAAGTACAAAATTTGACACAGTCACCAGCAATAGCGTTATTATAGTTACATTAAAGTGTACATCATAAAAAGTTCAAAACCTGCCTGAGCCAGCGAATGTACGTACAACCAACCATTTTAGTACAAAATATTCTTTAATAACAGTCCATCGGTAACACTTAATCGTTTGTAAGCACTTTGATGCTTTGTATAAATAATTATTCAGGACTGAAATGTAAAACCTGTTTGAAGGCCTTCCTTACTTAACTTCGGATTTGACCTGAAGACTATTCTGATTTCTGCAATTCATCTAGAGACACTAAACCAGCTGATGGCGAGCGGCATGCGTGCCCATAATCAGCTAAGTGCTATTTGAAATGTACATCAAAAAGAAAATCTGGGTTTAATTATAATATATGGTGCTTGCACTGCAGAGCAATTTATAAATATGATAGAAAATCGCTTAAAAGCATCTGACTTGATTCCGATCATGATATTGTTGGCATGAATTCTGACGGGCTACTGAGATGTTTAGTGGGCAGGCGAATGAACTGCTATCAACAACTATTCTACTCTCTTGGGTTGCAGTTAGCTGTGATCGATGTTTTTTTTATCAAAAAAGAGAAGAGAACGCATTAAATGTATTAACTTCTAATGAATCTGATACAGACGACTATGACTCATCAATGGATGATGATTTATATGAACAAGGTGTTACAGTAACATTAATGGACCTTTTAAGAGCTAAACTCGTTCCCGGATACAATGACCTTCTTTAAAAAGTAGTGGAACTGTTTAAAATACCACTAAATACTATACGCGTTGGAACAGTCTTATGGCTATTATTGAAAGATTTTATAAACAGAAAATGTGTATCGGTAAAGCTTTATTATATAGGATCTGATATCAAATTTAGTGATCTAAAGTGGTTAAAAATAAAACAGTTCATTGACAGTTTGTAGCCATTCATAGTAGCCGTATTAATGCATTATGCAGAAAGGATTCGACGCTATTTACTGCTGAGACAACACTGAAAACGAAGACAAGTTGCTCACTTACGACACGGTGTTAATTACAGATTTATCCGAAGAAAGCATTTAGGACCATTAATGAACCTCGCACAGTTAAAACAGGAATATTGATATATGTACGTACAGAATCCAAAAAACTTTAAAGAAGATTCAAACCGAGTTGATAATACTTACTTCCTTTGCCTAATAAAAAATACATAGGACTAGAAATGAAAAAAAAATGGAAAGACTAAGAATAATAAAAAATAACTCAAACGACAACATGGCACTCGTCAAAGAAGTACCTATTAGAAAAAAATGTCGAAAAAATTCAAGTTAGGCTCAATAGAGCTCTTATGAACATATCATACTTATAAACTAACGCGCCCATTCACTGCGGGCGGGAGCTTGATTATTTGATTCATGTTATGTTGCGCTATGTTTAGTTTAATAGTGTTAATAATATCGATCTATAATTAATCTTTAAAAGTGAATTAATAAAACTGAACATCCACTAAGGGGTAACTAAAATACATAATAATAAAATAATACATTTAAATTTTTTATGATTTTATTCTAAGGTTTTAGTTTTTGATTTGAGCTATTGTTTTGAAATAAAAAAATAAGTTATATATGTCACCGTAAAATTGTAAATAACGTTAAATTATAATCTATCTCGCGATATTGTAATCTGTTTTAAATCACCAAAACACTGTTTTTTTACATTTTACAACAAATGAATTTGACTAATTAGCAACCGAAGATGGCGACGACGGGCGGCTGAGCGGGGAACATGAAGTTCAACCAATCAGAGCGCGAGGTGGGTTCTGTCGCATACCATTTTACTATCTGACGGTTTGTCTTCGATAGATTATAATCTATCGAAAAATAATGCGTTAAATTGTAAGCAGTTTGTTACGGATCACAATTTTTCGACAGATTACAATATCGCGGGATAGATTATAATTTAACGTTATTTACAATTTTACGGTGACATATACATAACAAAGTTGATTTCGTATTGCGTATTGTTTTTATTTTACACTTCATGGCCGGTTTATTTCAGAATTACAAAGGGAAAGCAAGTTAACCTGTTTTAATCATTCCTACGGATTTAAAATGATTAAAAAAATAACCGCAGGTATTCGGAAATTCAGCAATACTTTAGTACAAGGGGAGCTGTTTAGGTGCCGCATACCTGCAGCAAAACATTCGATATGTGATTATTTACAGTATTAGCGGTGCATACACGCCATTCACTTATTAAGCACATCAAACAAGTTTTAGTTGATTCGCCTATTAGAAGACGCCATTTTAAATGGAAAATTAAAGATAAGATAATATAATGATATGGTGGTCGAGAAGTTACTTCATGAAAGTACAGCCACGATTAAGTTACAGTTTCAGAGAGATTTTTGTGACAGTATAAATGCAGCGTTTTGTTGGCTCCCCCTCATCTCCACTCACCGCTGCCTGATGTGGGAGGGGGGAGGGGGTCGCGGAGAGGACGCGGTTAACTAATTTGTCACATTACGGCGGCACGCGGCTCGGAATAACTCTGCCGTACAGCTACTCAGATCTAAGAAGTAAATGACTACTGATTTATAAGAAGATAATTCTGTTTGTGAATATGTTTGTATTTCCAATTCTAGTGTATAGTGTATCTTACCCCCCCCCCCCCCATATACAGACTCTTTTCCATCTCAAGTATTTCAATGATCGCCAGTGCAGCGCTACGATTGAAACTCGATAACACAAGTTGTTGTTTTATTTCGACTTGACATAATAAACACACATAGTAGAGCGCTCCGTGTCGTGGAATATGAACGGTAATTTCACGCCCTGCTTAAAACACCCAGAACTATAGGATCTGGGAAACACTCGAGCCGGCAGAGATTTCTAAGCCGAGTTCCTGTGTTTGTCTATTTGGCGTGGCGACGTCGGTTGCCCGCAAAATGCCCGATGCATTTTTCTCAACCTTTTCTGTTATCTTTATAAATTAGGGCGGACTGACAGACAAATTCCCGCGGAAGCTAAGCTGCTAGATGTGGAAACTTGGCATTAAGCTTTAAATTTCTTTCATAAAATATCAGTGAACGTAAAAATAGCACTTCAATTTCCCAAAAAATACGTAGCCCTAGGTTTTTGTAGCATCCAAGTAATGAGCCATCGCCGCAGGATGAATCCCGCCCGGTGAGCGGTAACTAAACCGTAAGTGCCTTCTAAAGTGAATTTAAATCATTTTTTAAAGCAATTATATATTGTTATGTACATTTATGTTCTACAGCTTTTCTTCTCAGCTCAATAACATCTCGAAACTGGTGCTTACCTGCTCTGATAAACCTACGTAATAAATAATATATATTCTCTTACAATATAAGTACAAAGTATCATTAGAACTTGTGTTATGGATACTAAAGAACGGATAAACATACTTAAATACTTTTCTTTTTGTAAATATATACTTAATATACATAGAAAACACCCAGACCAGATTAAATATTCATATTCATGCACACAAAGATTTGTCCTGTGTGGGAATCGAACCCACGACCTCTGGAGTGAAGTGTATACTGACCTCCACGCCATATCGGTCGTCTGTCAATATACAATAGGGGTTAAGGTCATCGTTCTTCACGAAGCAACTCCAGAGCGGATTGGCAGATGCCGCTGTGAGTATCCTACTTGTCTTGCTGTTTTTCAATTCGCCAAATGATATCAAATGCTTCATAAAGGGTCACCTATCCCGATGTGACGTGATCGTTTTATTGATAGTTTCCGACTGCTCAGTTTTGGGTTGACACTAATAATATGAATACTAAATTATTTATTAAATAATATGTATCCAGACAATAAGATTAAATATATTTCATAAGAGGGACCTGTGGAGGGCGCAGCGGGCGGGTCAGGAGGGTCCGTTCAGCAGCGCCAGAAGGGTCGTAGGCAGCGGGCCCTTACTGTCTAACCATGGACCCTCCGGAAAGTCGGCCACACGTTGGCCGCAGGCGTGGTGTCAGAAGCTGTAACCCAGGTACTAGCCCCCGCCTCTTTCTCAACAAGCGGCGGTCGTCGTCGGAAGATTTTTAATGGATATTACTGCTGGCATTCGTGTCTGCCGGTGGTGAGTTCCACACCCCCTTTCGGTCCCCCTTTGGCCGGAAGACAGTGCGTAATAAAAGATAAATAATGGATCCTAAGATCCTGGCAGGATCCCGATACATATTTCATCATAAGCTTTGATTTCATTTTATTACCTTAATTAAAGTAAAATAGTCATCCACACAAATATTCCTAAATTTAAATACCAGGAAGAATAATTGTAAAGTAATTCCGAGCAGACGTTCAAACGAAGTTTCACATCTACAATATCAGTGAGATTCAAGATTCCATTGAAGTTATTTCAAATAACAAAGAGATTACAAATAACTTGCGCAATTTATATTTCCAAAGGAATGTATTGTTTGCCTTGATTACATTCCCTGATCTAAACACAGTAGCTTCCTGCAATATACTACTACTAAAGCACTGAAACGTATTAATAAGAGTAAAAAAAGAGGATTATTGGAAATGTTCTGTAAAAAATCTGTGCCTTGCGGTTAATTTTGAGGATTTGCAAACATATTTATATAAAAGAATATACAAGGGGATAATAGCAGCACTTTGACGAGGTGGGCTCTGACTTGTGAACATTACAGAACCATTTTACGAGGCAAGCAGCGCCGCGCGCGTGCGGGATAGATCGGCGAAGTCTGCAAAGTTAGTTAAACCTTTATTAAAAGCCGTATTATATTCAGGCTTCAACGGGATTAAACTCTGCTGGTTCCGGCTAATAACTTGGAGTTACAATAACGCTATGATTTCCTTAGCAAAGTTAAAGGCAATGTAATTACATTCCGTAAACAGATTACTTGATTTTCATTATCATCATCACGGTTAAAATCTCTCATTTTTAAGTTATGCCTTATAGATTATAAATATACCTTCCTCTTTTAACGCCAAGTGACCGAAAAACAATAGATTAAGTGTAGCTAATTAAGTGTTAACATTTCATTTTGATTATAGCAATGGATTCCCGCTGAGTAACGCTTGTATCAACTTAAAAAGATTTGTCTTTATTTTTGATTCAGCAAGGTTATTCTGGAGTTGATCAGTTCATGGCATCTGCTTTTGAAGGTAGCAAATAACAAAGAAGTGAGAACTTTTGCCAGGATGCTGATTTAGTTCCTGCCCACTATTTTTCTTAATGAGACCTTTAAAGTGACTTAGGTGTATAGGGATCCTACCAAGAACTAAGGAGCCCTTTTTTTTCCTCTGGATGTTACCTTTTCCGGACGCCAGTCCGGGAGGTACTCAGCCCCCCAACCACGCGAAGGTGGAGACCTGTCCGGGGGTATAGACCTAAGGAGCCTGCAAGTGGTGCACCTGCCGATCAACGGACGAGGCTATGGCGAACATAACAGTGCCCGGGATGCGGCAATAGGCTCGCCACCCATTACGTGGGATCAACTTTATAATTGGCGAAGTGTGGGCGTATAATATGCCTCTGCCTACGCTTTCAGGGAAACAGGCGTGATTGTATGTTATAGTAGCTTAGGCAAAGCGTTTTCGTCTTGTTTTGCTACTTATTTGATATTTCAAATAGGTTCACTTTGCTTAATTTGATTTCAAAATTAAGTTTGATTTAGGTGTCCATGAATATAGGGTAAAAATGTTAAATAACAATTTTCGTCTTCCGTATTTCGATTCCTACAAAAAATGTTCACCTTTGTTACGATTATTCAAACATAATAACAATTGTTCGTAAACAACCAACCACCATCAGATGCGTAATAACCGCCACTCGCGGAACTTTCCGGAAAGGTTCAAATTAATTAAACTTGCAAATGAAATGATTACCGAGCCCCCTCCTCCTGCCCGCGCACCCCGCCACGCCCGCTGTTTTGTCCACTACTAATTAGATTTACATTCATAAATAATTGAGGGCTAACTTTGTCCCTATTTATATAAAGGGTTGACGCACGGCGCGGGCCGACGTCACAATAGCAGGCTTAATGGCTGAACTGTTCCGCTGATTGAATCCACGATTCGCTTTAAGTTAAACAAATGACTTTGATAACGGAACCAGATTGAATTCTCTGTTCCTCGATATCTTTATAACACAATCTAGCTGATTGATTGGCGTCATTATTGCTTTAAATAAGGTTCGAGGATTTTATATAATAAAGCTGTTTCATTGTTTTAATTTTGCAGCATATAAGATATAATCAAGTAAGTAAGCGCTCAGGAATTCAAAGTGAAGGTAAAAGCGAAATGTTAGCACGCGGATGATACTGTTAAGTGTGGGGTACAGGCGGCCTCACACGACACCGCGTTACTGGATAAATAAGCTTTTGATCAACCTAATTGTCCTGTCTATTTGTAAAATTTGTTGCTATGCGTAATATACGCCTTTAAAGACATACAGTAATAATCTGAGCATTTACCTTTTACGTGGTTAAAGAGACCAGCTTAATCATTATATGATTAAATTAAGCTCACTACTGGCTTAGTAATAAACTACATACTACTTAAAACAAGTAATGGAGTTATTCGCTAGTCGTATTATTTTATAAGATACTTGTTTGCATCAAACTTTTAGGACTCATTTCAAATGCGATTGTTTTTATAATTACGAGTCGGTGTAGTGCAGGCCGGCAGGGTGACCGGCCGCAGCCCCTCTATGGGCGCAGCCATTGACCTGGATTGGGCCCTCGATGCCGCTCCGGCCGACTGACGTGTTTGGAACCCGCCGACGACCTAATAAACGTTTAACTGACCTAACTGAGCTTCCAGATGGTTTCCTCTCTTTCTGTTTTAGTGCCGTAATTTAGTCGAGTAGAAAACATTGGGTTCGTCTAGTGGTAGTCCCGACAAACCGATAACCGTTGCTTAAGGACGCCTGTAATGGTAACCGCCTGTTCCTTTCACCCACACTGAAATTGATGATTTTAACTGTCCGTGTTAAAGTTCTAAGTTGCGGTCATGGTTTCTACAAAATATAAGGTAACTTGTGACTGTTTAACTTGAAGTAAAAATGCGAGTTCTTAGCTTACTAGATACTATACGAATAACATAATTCCCCAGTAGTCCCCAAAAAATATCGTCATAAACGTTTCACAAGAGGGCGACCATCTTTGTCTTTGTATGGCACGTACTAAGAATGTTAAAATAAAAAAAATATAATATATTGATTATTACTATTAACTGGTTAGTGTTGTAAATATATTTTTGTATGTTCTTTGTAATTTTTTTTAAGAAAATAAATCTCTTTAATATCTTTAATTTCTGGACTGCATATAAACTGTCACATTGACAAAAAAAAATAAGTTTACTGAGTAATTTTTTTAATCGTTATCATCAAACAAAACAAAAACCAACTTTTGTAGCAAAATACATTCCCAAATTAACCTATTAAATAGCGCTCGGGAAATGAAGACATGGAGCCTAACGAGCGGTGCTGGTGCCGGGCTCCGTCTTGGAGATGTCTCCATACATACAGGAGTTGCGAACAGCTCGCCAATGCGGGATGCGAAGAGCTGGCGCGCGTGTTGGATGCAGCCCCAGAACTGGGGCGGGGGGCTCGTGGGACCATTAGCTGCTAAGGGGGCAAGGCAAGCACTGGCCAATTGCCAACTACCAAGTAATATCGAGGAACAGAAGGACATCATATATCGACCAATTTAAAAAAAGCAGCATAATCTCTGCTTCTATCTATTATTTTTTTAAATACTTATCTCTACCCATTAGTTACAAATTCTACTGAAATATTTGTAACCTTCTTTACAGCCATGGTACTTTCCCTTCGTGGGAAGTGTGTCAGAGTGCCAGTATAGTCGGAGGCGGCCTCCTGCCTCGTGTATTTGAGCCACGTCGCGAGTCCTCCGGGATATTGATTAATACTCACCCACTTACACACATTGCACACTGTTGGAAATAATGCTCCCTTTATCCCGTCGGGAACTTGTGAGCACGTTTTTGTAAACATGCAGTATTTTACTGATTGAGACTAATAGTGTTTTAAACTTACACTAAAATAACCAAGATAAATATATATAAGGGAATAATAAAATAAGGGAGTACTCGTCACTTTTTTTTCCAAAATGTTAGAAGTAAGATATTAATGCAATATTACTTTCATGAATATCAGTAGGTTATGTCGGATTCATAATTAAACTGAGACGGCTCCATTTACTCGGTTAATTAAATCATAATGTATTTATTTATTATTATTTATTTATTCAGTAAGTACAGGTTATAACAACTTATTTATAACATAGTCCCACAAAACCGTGAGTACGGTTTAACTGCGGGGTATGTGAAAGTAATGGATTCAAAAGTTATAACTAATATTTATTTGGAAGTATCAAATGAATCATAGCGAGGCCAGTTTGCAGGCTGAAGTGGCAATGGGCGGGGCACATAGCTCGAAGAACCGACGACCGATGGGGCGTCAAGGTTATGCAATGGCGACCGCGAACCGGCAAACGTAGTAGAGGACGGCCTCCCACGCGATGGACCGATGATCTGATCAAGGCGGCGGGAAGCCGATGGATGCAGGCGACTCAGGATCGCTCAATGTGGAAATCTATTGGGGAGGCCTATGTTTAGCAGTGGACGTCAGATGGCTGAGATGATGATCAAATGAATCTTCTTTATCTCATTTTGGAGTAACATTTAATTATTATTCATATATCTATCAGGTTTTAATAATACCTGACTGGAATTACCTGCTCATTCTGTAGTAAACAACGTTTCAAATTAAAAATTGAATAGTGCAAGGTGGAAGAGCTGTTTTAGCGCTGAACATTTTAAGTGCGCTTAACTTTCCAAGTTCGCATTTAGTCGGTTTTCTGTAACAGATTTATCGGTAAAAGCTAAAAGTAAGAAAATGAAAAAAGGATAATACAATTCCCTTGCTTTAAATATTGAAACGTATTTTAGAAAACCAATTTATTGTGAAGCGGCGCGGCGGCGTGGGGGGCAGGGGGGAGGGTAGTGCGGCGTGGTGGGGATGCATTTGTAGTTAAATCGGAAAGAGACTTGTATTCGCGGGATCCGGAACTCATCTCGGATGCAAATTGAGAGCGCGCTCAAAAACTGGCCAAGCGTGGGTCAGCAGATAGCGCGGAGAGTTCAATAGCCCGAATTAAATGTTGTAGTTATTATTACCGAAATATACTACTCATTGAACTCGGCTGGTTTCGCCTCAGGGCAATATAATTTCATGATAATGCTGCAAAATAGGTAATAGTAATATTTTGTCTAGTGCGTTATAATATACCTATATTTCGCAATGGTAATTACTATTCTGTGTTGTCCAGATAACAACCTATTTGTGTATCACATTTTATATTAATTGTTTCGTAGTTTTTACGTAAAGAAGTAATTTCTCACATTTACTTTACGCGTCCTTAACCTTTCTGAAATCGCTGCTCATATATCTACAAAAGGGCCATAAATCAAAAATTATGCGCAAATGTGATATTGGAACGATTTTTTATGATATGTATCATGTCATGATATACATACATAATATCACGTCTGTTTCTTCGGAGGAGTAGGCAGAGGTATACTATACACCCACACTTCGCCATTTATATAGTTGGCCATTTATGTAGTTGGTTGGTTGGCCGCTTACCGGGCACTTTTTTAATAAGTGAATTTAGACTATGGCTCCTTTGTTTCTCTACACAGAGTAATTTTAGGTAGGATTTACTAAATTAAAAACTAAGAGCTATGATCAAACTTAATGGAACGTTTAGAAATTCTTATTTGCCAATTGAATGCGGAACCTTAAGCCGGAGGCAAGCGGCTCTGGGCACTAAATGGTAACCACAATGTAGCGGCACTTCACAGGGCGGTAAATCACACGGAATTCCAGAACTTCCGGAACTGCCTCGCTCTGCTCCTTGCTGTACGCGGAGCTGCTCGATACTCCCTGCCGTGCGTGGGCATTATGTCAGCATGTTATTCTATTGTAGTATTTATTTTAAAGATAATATTGCGTGTTTTGGCGACAAATCAAAAAAAGCGATACTGAGTCATTATTTCAGTCTTATAAACTGGTGTAAATGTGTAGTTTTTATGTGAATTGTGACTATTCGAGTTGAAACTCTATTAAAATCTTTACTACTTCACTGAGGTAGGTGTTACCGTGTGGCGCCGGCCTAGAATAGCGTCACCCCTTCTCATCTCATGGGGAGTCGTAAAAATCGACGAAGAGAAATGCTACCGGATGATGGGCAGCAGCGTCATCCTGCGTACTGGCTGGAACTGCGATCACCAACCCGTCTGCCCAGCGTGGTGATTATGGGCAAATACCTCCAAATGGAAAATGGCACACACGCGTAAACGGCCCCCAGTCCCCGGCGGCCCCGCTATTCCAGATTACGGTAGCGGTCTTGGTAACGGCGGGGCAGGGGGTGCAGGTGCAGAATCACCGGCAGAGATCCGGCTACCACCCAAAACGACGACTTCTGCACCTGGCAACTTATAACACGCGCACACTGAGGACCGACGAGAAGATTGACGAGCTGGAGGAGGAAATAGAGCGGTTGCACTGGGACATTATCGGGTTATCCGAAGTCCGTAGACAGGGAGAGGATACGGTAATCCTTAAGTCCGGCAACTTGCTCTACCACCGGGAGGGCGATCGCCTGTCCCAAGGTGGTGTCGGTTTTATCGTCCGGAAGTCTATCCGTAACAACGTCGTGTCTATTCGGAGTGTGTCGACCAGGGTAGCGTACCTAATACTCAGAATCACCAAACGGTATTCGTTGAAGGTAATTCAGGTTTACGCACCGACCTCGGCACACCCTGACGAGGACGTGGAGATATTGTATGATGACATTTCTGCCGCCATTCATACTTCACCGACTCACTACACGGTTGTTATGGGAGACTTTAACGCAAGGCTAGGCCAACGAAGCGGTGACGAGCAGAAAGTGGGGCAATTTGGAATAGGGCGAAGGAACCATAGGGGACAGCGGTTGGCTGACTTCATGGAGAAGGAGGGCCTCTTTATGATGAACTCCTTCTTCAAGAAGCCACCACACAGGAAATGGACCTGGCTGAGCCCCGATGGTTTCACGAGGAATGAGATAGACTTCATCATGACCACTAAGCGACAAATATTCAATGATGTCTCTGTGATCGCCAGGGTGAAAACCGGTAGCGATCACCGAATGGTAAGGGGCACATTGAATATTAATATAAAGCTTGAAAGGTCCCGTTTGATGAGGTCTACGCTCCGACCCTCAGCTGCCCATATTCAAAACCCCGAGAACTTTCAGCTCGAGCTTCAAAATCGCTTCGCAGGTCTGGAGAACTGCGTAACCGTTGACGATATAAGCGGCGGGCTGGTTGAGACTGTCCACGTTGTCGGGTCCAAACATTATAAGACCCGACAAACTAAAACCAATAAACTGTCGACTCAAACTCTTAATCTCATGGAAGCGCGACGAGACATGCGATTGCTGTCTTCAGCGGAAGCGTCTTCTTACCGGCTCATCAATAGACAGATCTCGAAATCCTTGCGACTCGATATTCGCAAATTCAATACAAATTGTATTGAAGATGCAATAGAGACGAACAGGGGTTCAAAAGTGTTCGCACGGGATCTGTCTATTGGTCAGAGTCAGTTGACACAGCTGAAGACCAACGAAGGCAGTCTAGTCACGTCGAGACCTGAGATTATGAGGGAGATCGAAAGGTTTTATGGACAGTTGTATACCAGTACGCAAGATCCCGCTACTTGTTTGGCTAAAGACCCTAGAGCCAAACTAACTCGACATACCACCGAAGACATCCCGGACGTCAGCCTGTACGAGATTAGGATGGCCCTGAAACAACTAAAAAACAACAAGGCACCGGGGGAAGACGGGATGACAGCAGAGCTTCTGAGAGCGGGTGGTACACCAGTACTTAAGGTACTCCAGAAGCTCTTTAATACCGTCATTCTCGAGGGACGTACGCCACAGGCGTGGTCCAGTGGTGTGGTTGTCCTTTTCTTCAAGAAAGGTGACAAATCCCTTTTGAAGAATTATAGGCCAATCACGCTACTGAGCCACGTCTATAAGTTGTTTTCACGGGTCATCACGAACCGTCTCGGTCAAAGGTTTGACGACTTCCAGCCTCCCGAACAAGCCGGTTTCCGAAAAGGCTTTTCAACCATAGACCACATTCACACGCTGCGGCAGGTTATACAGAAGACCGAGGAGTATAACCAGCCACTTTGCTTAGCGTTTGTGGACTATGAGAAAGCCTTTGATTCGATCGAGAGCTGGGCAGTGTTTCAGTCCCTGCAGCGATGCCGCATTGATCATCGGTATATCGAAGTTTTGAGGAGTTTATACAGAAACGCCACCATGTCCGTACGAGTACTGGACCAGTGCACGAATCCTATCCTCTTGCAGAAAGGCGTGAGACAGGGTGATGTCATTTCACCGAAACTGTTCACTGCTGCTCTGGAGGATGTTTTCAAGCTACTGGACTGGGAAAACTACGGCATCAACATTAATGGCGAGTATATGACTCACCTTCGATTTGCCGACGACATAGTGGTCATAGCGGAGTCGCTTGTGGATCTGGGCACAATGCTCGGAGACCTCGACAGAGCTTCCCGAAGGGTAGGTCTTAAAATGAACATGGATAAGACCAAAATCATGTCAAATATCCATGTTGTGCCTACCCCAGTAATAGTGGGAAGCTCGGCCCTCGAAGTTGTCGACGAGTACGTATACCTGGGACAAAAAGTCCAATTAGGTAAGTCCAACTTCGAGAAAGAGGTCAATCGTCGAATTCAGCTCGGTTGGGCTGCGTTCGGGAAACTACGCAAAATCTTCTCGTCCAAAGTACCTCAGTGTCTCAAGACGAAAGTCTTCGACCAGTGTGTATTGCCAGCGATGACGTATGGGACTGAGACGTGGTGCCTGACTATGGGCCTCATAAGGAAGCTCAAAGTCGCTCAGCGTGCAATGGAGAGAGCTATGCTCGGAGTGTCCCTACGTGATAGAATCAGAAATGAGGAAATCCGTAGGAGAACCAGAGTGACCGACATAGCGAAGCGCGTATGCAGGCTGAAGTGGCAATGGGCGGGGCACATAGCTCGAAGAACCGACGACCGATGGGGCGTTAAGGTTCTTGAATGGCGACCACGAATCAGCAAACGTAGTAGAGGGCGGCCCCCAACGCGATGGACCGACGATCTGGTCAGGGCGGCGGGGAGCCGGTGGATGCAGGCGGCAAAGAATCGATCTACGTGGAAAGCAATTGGGGAGGCCTATGTTCAGCAGTGGACTTCGAATGGCTGAAATGATGATGATGATGAGGATTTGAATTGACTATAACTGTGTCTGAGTGACAAAAATTGAGCATAATATATGCTTAATGATTTCTAATCGAGTAAATCCTGACTGATTTTGAAGTTTTACATTTCGTGGAAGTTCCGGTTTCCCAAGCAGAGATGCGAAAAGACGCCATTTGCAGCTCAGCCAAATTCTTCCTCCATTTTAATGACTTGGCTGGAGGCCTCCACGAATTTTAAATCATCATTACCTCAGCCCAGTATCATCCCACTAAGCGGGCTTCCCCCCTCCAAACAAGGTGAGAGGGATTGCGGTCACACGACAGCACGAGGTCTAGTGCGAACTCGTAGCTGCTGAAGAGTGTTGTTAAGATGTCTAAAATGTTAATGAAGTTGAATGTTTAATTTAAAATGAGCATAAAGGATGTTTGTGATTTTTTAGTGACATTGTAACCAGGCTCGGCAAATTTAATAGGGAAGTTACCAATGTAATATAACCTTAACAACAATAACTGTCTTTCATAAATCAAACATCTGAATGAAAATTTAAACAATAACTATAAATAAAATTATTAATTAAACCGCAAGAGGCGGCGGCGGCGGTGCGGCGGTGCGGCGGGCGGTGTAACGGCCGATGTTCCAAATTAATTACGAGCAAACTTCACAAGGGCGCAGTTTGGTGGCACGGTAGGTCAGGCAAGGCCGCGTTGAAGGTACTGTTCAAATTATTGATGAAAACATTTAGTTTATTACAGCTGGTAGGTATATTATATGGTGTACATTTATGAAAAAAAATTGTATTACTCATTAAATTAAAGAAAATTATGTAAAAATAGAGATAAATTAAAACTACGTAAAATGTAAAAAGTGCCAGAAGGCACTGAAATGAATACAGTGAAAGATTATATAAATGACAAGGCTGCATTTTATTAATCTTGCATTTTATAAACCTTAATCTTTAGTAATCTTGCATTTTATTTTTTCTGTATTGTATTATATTTTAAGACATAATTTGAAAAAGGCCGAGATGAGTTTAATGCATTCTTCTCTGTCTTGGTTTTTTACTAACTAAACTAACTGACGGACATTCCCCTCCCATTAAAATCACGGCAGACTTATTGATAAATTTTGAAAAAAAAACCACTACCAACAGATTATTAACCGCCAACCTGACAAATTCTGTCAAAGAATCCATTTTGCTTTTATTTCTCTCTCTTTCTTGATTCTGGCACCGCCCATATCTCTTGCATTCATGTTTAAAATTTTATTGTATTTCCATTTTGTTTATGAAATTTTTAATCTAGATGATATGATGATTGGTAACTCTTTAGATGTATTGAAATGTTGTATGTAATGTACATCTTGAACTATGCAACTGTTGTAGCAAACCCAAACATTCTTCGTGTCACCATCCTCCCCCCGGCCCGCGGAACGGAGCCGAGCACCGAGCACGGCGATCACCCACCACGGCGGTCACCGGGGCGCAGCGAACGGCGCGGCGACGGGCGCTCGTAAATATCACTCGATCTCTTCCGGTGCCTCGGATGCTGAGAGGTGCAGAAGGACAGCTATGTATCCGAGTTGGATTCTCAACGTCATAGATAACTCCAACCAGAAATTCAATATCAAGTATTTTACCGATCTTCGATATTATAGTTCCAAACTGCATTTTGTGTTCCTCTCGACGCCATCATTCCTTATTTATTTATTTATTTATTTATTTAAATAGTACAACCACATCATACATATTATTACATTAAATTTAACAATTTTTATAAAGTATTATATCTGATTTTGCAATAATCAATGTAATTTGTCAATAAGGACAATTGATTATATTAAGGAGAATAAGGAGTGTCCAATTTCCTATAACAGTTATCATTATGTCGTTGTAGTGATTGTAGAGGCAAACTTGCACCTAATTTAATCACTGCCAAAAATACTACTATCGACACTTTATTAATAAATTATAATGATATGATACTTTATAAAACTAAATAATTAATATAACGTTTCTGTACGGGCGTATATTGTGTGTTGCCCCCTTCGGGGTGCGGGGTGGGGGGGGGCAGTTTCCTTAGCAGGAAGCGCGAGGCGAATAAGCGCGCCGTGAACACTCCGGCACGACTGCCACCTACACAATTGATGAGTTCCCCTCGCTCTGGACCGTCTCTGCTCCGACCTGCAGATCTGATTCTTATCTATGTACTCCATTTCAAGATTTAACATTGATGCTAGAGTATACAGTACTATACTTTGAAAATATTTCCAAAAAATTGCAGTTAGTCGCTATAATAGTGTAGCTAATTTGATTTCCAGAAACTTTTTTATATATTTTGCTTACTTTTACTATATTTAACTAGTTATTATTTGCACTGAGAAAATTTTACCTTCTAGTTTCATAATTAACATTTTTCTTTCTAGTTCAATAAAAATTGAGAGATGACGGTAAGAAAAACTATTTGCAAACCATGACAGTCGAGAACTGAGCGGATGTTCCGGGACTGGAGAAATGTGCTGCGCGTGGGGCAGACGGCACACTTTCCCGGTTCAAACGCTTGCGATTAATAACCGCCTCTATCCGGTTATTGATCAGCTCCCTGCCACACATTCATCCTCCTTCGCCTCTAAGCATTTTTAGAGAAGCGTATAAAAGATTTACGTTGTTTGTTACCTCCAGAAGGTATTCTGAAGATAAAATTAAACTTCCACATTTTCCACGCGGCGCGGAACAAATGGGCGAGGTTCATACAATACCGTTATCTGACGGCGCTCTGCACACCTCGCTCCCTAACTTTCACAACAGCTGCAATCTTGTTATACTATTTTATATTCATTGCTGCCTCCGCGCACTAGCTAATCTCCCAGAAAGGTAATGAAGTAGCAATGTACACTGCGAAATGCACGGCCGTTTCCCCCGTAAGCTGCGGCTTGATGAATATGGCATTCTGTCTGCTGCCATTGTCCCACTCGCTTATAAATTGTGTCGTCCTCTGGAACTGCGTGCTATTTATCTACATGACATACTGAGTTGTTCTGTTTTATTGTAACCCGCGGCCGGCAATTTGTACACGGTCACCCCTTCATTCATTTCGTAAATTATTTTTTTATTTCCCTTTTCATATTCAAAATAATTTTAATATTGGGCAGTTTTGGCTTTAAGTCAAATGCGATAACAGGCCGCTTTATAACATACTGTACTGTAATTGTGACGCCATTACGTTCTAAGCCGCCAATGGAGACGTGTCTGCTCATGTCTACTATGTTTATTTGTAATTATGTCAATAAAAAGTGTCAATTTCTATCTTTCTTTTAAATGAACTGCAGAACTCAATTTTTGGTAGACTTATCAAAATGTTTTAATGTTACATACATTTGTTTCAACTGTCGGAAGAAAAAACTACCGTTAACAATTTTCTTGGCCGTTCTTCTACGCTCAAGCTTCGGCAGTGAATGGGCGCGTGAGTTTTTATATTGACGTTTATAAGAGCTCTATTGAGCCAAACTTGAATAAATAATTTTGACCTTGACAAAATAACTTCACATTAAATATAACTCCTTTCATTACACTTTGATGAGCCGTCTGTGGGTACTGTGGGTATTGTGGTATCAACATTATTTTTGCGATAAGTTTGTCGTCCTATTGTTAGCACATCTAAAGTATTTTTTAATCATGAGGTACATCTAGCAAGCGGACACTCAGATTGTTTATTGTTCTGCTATGTCAATTGAAAATATGATGAAACAAAATATAGTGAAACCACCATTAACAGTTCAGTAGACGATTTGGACTTTAGGCTCGTAAAGGCTTAGGGTAACTTCTGAACTGGTGTCATATCATTTGAATATTCCGACTGGAGGCAGACAAAGGGAATTCAAATACTTACCACAACTTCAGTTATTTTGTGAAAAGGAAACAAAGATAAATTGTTTACGAGCTGCTGCTATTGAGCTTTGTAATAGGGCTAGGTCGCACGAAATGTGATTTCGAAAGTTTTTTAAATAGTGTACTATACTTTGCACTGCTGTCTGCTATGCTAATTAACCCATTACCTCACATATACGACTGATATGGCGTGGTGGCGAGAATACCCGCTCTTCGCTCCTAAGGTTGTGTGTTCGATTCCCATGCAGGACCAATCTTTGTGTGCATGAACATAAATATTTGTTCTGGTCTGGGTGTTTTCCTATGTATATTAAGTATCTATGTATTTACAAAAAAAAAGTATTTATGTATGTTTATCCGTTATTTAGTATCCATAACACAAGTTTTTAATGATACTTATCTTGGAACTAAATAATTGGTGCTTTGTGAGAAAATATTTATTATATAAATTTTAAGCCAACCTAGTAAGTTTTTATGAACAAAGCTAAATAAAATCAAATCACATCATTTATTCCAAGTCACACGTCTTAAAGAAACAAAATATTGAGGTCAATTAGTGGCCTGTTGAGACCCTGCTACATTTATAGAGCGCCAGCTATTACAATGATATTAGACCACACTTATTGAGTAAATTACACATTCGTTTTCCAAAAACCACGTGGGGAAAGTTGTCTTCACCAACAAGGAATACCTCGGTGTAAATGTGTAGGGTAACAAAAAAACTGATCAATCATTACACGATTTCAAAAATGTAGTAAAAAAGCAGTTAATTTAAAAGGGGTCTTACATTAACTGAATGTCAAACAAAATGTTGTGCTTGCAGTTCCCTCGCTTCTACTTCATAATATCCTCTACAAGGAGTACTGTCAGGTTATTCTTGTGACAACCTCTTTAATAAATAAACCATTTAGCTCAGTTTCATGTTACTTTCTTTACTGTGTTGGAGGGTTCCCTTTGTACTTCATTGCTAAAGGTTTTCTAAGTAAATATTTCAACCTATTTATCTGAATGTCTCGGGGGAACAGAACCCTGCCGAATTTCTTGTCGCCTTTTTTTCGCAGCAAGCTCCGGCTCTACTTCAAATATCCTTCACAAGTAGATACTTTTTATAATTTAATTACATGTTTAAAATAAAATAAGTAAAGTCAAACTCATGAGTGAACTTGTGAAGTGATCACAAATATTATCCAGTACGTACTTCAAATGTTCAAAAAACGGTGGATATGCAATGGTGGACTTAAATTTTAAATGAAATTGTACGGTGGTCCTTGCCGCCGCTCGCCACTTGTACAGTGGCTTACAATCGCAAGCGGACCACCGTACAGAAATCAAGATATTAAATGACACTCTTTATCTTATTTATATTATAAAATGAATCATATTCAATTTAGTATAAATAGTTACAATACCAACTAGGAAACGGTCTAAATGTTTTAAATTTATCCTACTGTGACTTGTTTTCCTGCGACTTCATCCACAATAATTAGCAGGCTTTCTGCAGGTACTAATGCTGTGCGTCGCACAAGCGATCCTCATAGACCACAAGTTGGGAACTTTGAAGCTAAGCGCACCAGTTCAATCTGCAGGTGAAAGTGCCTGCAATGCAGCCAAACCCAAGTTCCATAGCCGAAGTACGAATAATGCACGGTGATGTATGTTGATGTATGTTAGGAGCCGCTCTCCTTTGGCTTGAAGCTGCGAGGACCAATTGCTACACTTATAATGTAGCTGGGAGCCGTTACATGCTATAATCTTTATATTGTTTTAGTTTGAAATGGGGATTACATATCAAAATTGTTCCTAAAAAAACTGCAAGAGTCTGAATGAGAAGCGACCACAGTGGGACATTTCGGGCCGGAGCCCGCAAACATTGTGTTAGATATGCTCTGCTCGTCCCATCAGCGCGACATGAAAAGGTATTTTGTAACTTTCAAATCAAATCAAATACTTTTTATTTCATAAACTATTACATAGTACTTGAAAACGTCAAAAATTATAAAAAAATAACAAAAACAAATAAAATAAAATTATACTAAAATCACGAAGCTTAGATTCACTTGCAACCAAACAATTTAAAAAAACAAAAAATATTTTATGTGTAAGTGAATCTAAGTGCCAGTTCCGAGCCACCGCTCTGTAAGAAGAACTGGCAAGAAACTCACAGGCTATGCTCTTTTAAATTATCAATTGGTTAGTTACAATCTTCATTTGTCTGTGACGCTATACAATGCAACATAATATAACATTAACAATATTCATTCATTAGATTCATTTCAGTTTAAAATAACGACAAATAATGTTAAGTAAAGTAACACTTACATAATAATAAATATAAAAAGATAAGTCATTTAAGTACCTACATAATATAATTCACCTAAATTTCCATTTAATACCTATGAAGCCATTACGTTACGAGAGCTATGCTCGGAGTGTCCCTACGTGATCGAATCAGAAATGAGGAAATCCGTAGGAGGACTGGAGTGACCGACATAGCGAGGCGAGTTTGCAGGCTGAAGTGGCAATGGGCGGGGCACATAGCTCGAAGAACCGACGACCGATGGGGCGTCAAGGTTCTGCAATGGCGACCGCGAACCGGTAAACGTAGTAGAGGACGGCCTCCCACGCGATGGACCGATGATCTGGTCAAGGCGGCGGGAAGCCGATGGATGCAGGCGACTCAGGATCGCTCAATGTGGAAATCTATTGGGGAGGCCTATGTTCAGCAGTGGACGTCAGATGGCTGAGATGATGATGATGATGATGATGACCTATGAAGATTGCTGGAAAAAAACCCTATGCAATATGTAGACCCTGGTACTAGTGTTTGTTTTGTTACTGAAATAAATAAATAAGATTTATGAAAGGGATACGGTTATTTCGATCGAAGTAAGTGCGACTAGCGAGACAATTAAACAAAACGAAGCTCACAGCGGAACTCCGCTGTGTCAGCGAGTTGCGGCGCGGCGGCGGACACAATGCGGTTCGGTTCGCGCGCGAGGCAGCCTCCGATACAATAGCCCCGCCGCCGGCTCCGCGCGTGTGTCGTGCGGCGCGCCTGCCTCGCTCAATGGACTAACTTCCACAGCCACACTGGAAGCCAGCACCAATGTTATCGCTTACTGTTGTTTCGATTCTATTGGCAGAATTTTAATGTTTTATGTTCAGCCAGGACATGCTTTAGCTTTTGTTAAGCATAGCCATTTTCATTTAAGTGGTTTTTAAAAGAAGACCGTATTCCATTCAAACTACCGCTACGCGCGTTGTCTAGGAAAAAAAGACGAAATGAGATTGCCGGAAAATTCACTAAAACCACTGTTTCAGATAAATGTTAGGTTAAAAAAACAAATTGAATATGAACTCGATTCAGTCAGTTCTGCCTTTTGTATTAAAGAACCAGTGTTATATACAAGTTGGCAAGTTTGTCGATTACGCAACAGCAGTAAAGACGCGTGCCCTAACTTGTTCCATAAGCGGGCCAGCCGCTATTCACGACCGTTTGATGGCGCACATTCAGGAAATCGCTGATTTTACGTTTCCTGATAGAAATATACTAACATATTTTTCAATTAAAACGTATTTGTATAATATATTGTATTAAATAAAGAAGAAGTTCTAAACACGACATGTAATCTAACTGAAAGTGGTCTCATACTATTTATTGTATACAAGACATTATAGACAAGACCTTAGAGATTTTGGTGTAAATCGCAACTCGCAACACGAGTGCGTTTTTGGTTTTGCTGGTGAGGTATTTGCTACTTTTGTTGAGTGTTACTTCTTATTTGTTACGTTACTTAATTTCCGTAAGTTACGAAAACCTAAGTGGAAAGAAATAGTACATAGTTGGTGCTCAATCATTCATCATCTACAATTTTAAATGTTAAAAAAAAGAATATTTATTTCTGACGTTTTATATCAAGCAGTCATAGGTCATATTTAGTAGGCATTTGAAGTTTACAAATAACAGACGCACAGCCACATTATAATTATGCCTGTTTGAATAAAAAGTTCCAACAGCAGCAGTTTGGTGTGTGACACGAGACCGGAGGCTAATAGAGTGACTTTTTATGGCAGATATCGTCGTCGCCCTCCTCATTATAATCTTAGTAATATTCGGCGGTAACGTTCAATCGCATAGATTCTCAAACTATGAATATTCTAAAATATGAGGAACACCCCTATGCCTCCGCCGAACCGTAATAGCAGTAAACATTAGGCTCCAGTCGGTCGCAGCTTCGGTGCCCCAACTGCGGTCCCACTGAGCACGTGCCCGTGGCTCCTCGTGCCTCCCCGTGGCTGATTGCCATTTGAACGATTTGCCAATGGGGAATCAGGACTGCTAACTTGCCTTTAATGTTCGTACGTGCTATCGAAGAAAGCCTTAATAGTTTTAGTCATATGTCAACTAGGATGAGGTATCGATGATGGGTTTTCCTTCTGTTAGACTCGTGCAAACTTCTGCCTCGTTTCGAAGACTGAAGTTTCATATAATATCGCATATAATATTGGTCGTTATAGTTTTATTTCGAATACAAATTGCTTCAACGATTATTTACGTCAATAAACCATATTTCACAGAAAAAAAATGCAATCAATAATTCTTAAACAAATATTATTAGGAGTATTTTTTTATAATCTCAATGTAGGTTGAGGTTTTTTACAACCATTGGAAGACGTCCAATTTACTGAAAATAATAATTAAATAGTGTTGCAAGTGAGGTGGGCCTGACTGGATATAGTTTGTGACCTACTTATATATTACTACATCATTGTTTATTATAAATTGAAACTTTCAGAAAGTGGCACTTTTTTGATAAAAATAATAATTTTATAGATTAGAAATAATATAAGGATAAAGAATATTATGAATTAGAAAAGTTAATTCTCTACTAAATTCAAGCATCATTGTTCTTTACACATAAAAACACGATTTATTTCTCTCTTCTTTCCATCCAACATACAAGTTATCTTAACAATTGAGGTTTAATAGCATGCCTGGAGTTTGTCTATCAAAAACTTATCGCTGTATATTCAGCAACACATTCAAAAACTATATTACTCCTTGCGTTCTCCTTTCTCGAAAATTACACTTTTGGCGAAATGATATTTCCTTGGAAACCTGCGTCGCATCGATAACAGAATTTTAATTGTTATTTGAA
This sequence comes from Musotima nitidalis, assembly GCA_949126915.1. NCBI lineage: Eukaryota > Metazoa > Arthropoda > Insecta > Lepidoptera > Crambidae > Musotima > Musotima nitidalis. Next base: position 18,724,631 of record OX421429.1, read on the forward strand.
TGACAGCATTTTATTTTTCGCAAATTGAACTTATTACTCATTGAAGAAGAAAGTAAATAATGTTGAACAAACAGTCCGTTCATTATCGAGCTCAGAATATTTGGCTCAAACAATGGAAGGCTCTCACTCTCAGCTTATCGAAGATAACGTTTACTTTGATGATTGTCGTCGCCCGCGGGGCGGTGCCGGAGAGGGGGGATGGGGGGCAACAGTACTCCATTACTTGTATTTATGTTTTTACAATGTGAATCATTAGATACAGTCTTCACAATAAGCCCTTATTGTGAAGACTGTTCGAGTTGTTGGAAAAATGGCAAAAAAAATATAACAAGTTAGCACATGCAGCACATGAGGCCTTGACTTAAGTTGAGCAGATTACAAGGAGCAAGGTATGTATACCAGTGGGTGCCCTATCACCTTAAGTGATTTGTGTCGTCGCACATAACAGAGCGAGTGTCCTGTCACCGCAGGGAGGTATACCATCTCCCGGTTCTGATCCGGGGGACGTTGGCCGCGGGCAGGGTGCCAGAAGCTACAAACCCAGGCACTGGCCCCCTGCCCCTTTTTCAACAGCGGTGGGCGTCGTCGGAAGTTTTTTAGTGGGTAGGACTGCGGTGGTCGCGTCAGCCGCAGTGAGCCCCACACTCCCCTCCCGGTCCCCACATTGGCCGGGAGACAGTGCGTAAACAGCATTTTTTTACCGACGATAAAAAAAAAAGAAAAAAAAAGGGAGGTATACCATAATGGGATCCACGTGATACCTCTGCACATAGACGCGGCACTTGCATTACAACAATTAGAATTTTCTCCAAACAACCGTTTTCCTGCATACGTTGGATAATACTCAAAGAGCGTATTTTTAGTACCGTATCTATTGATACCAATATATATTTCCATGGTTCTCGTGGTAAACGGCAACATTATACAGGATTGTCAATAATTATTCGTGTTCAATAAAGATAACTAGCATGAGGTGTCCGCCACTGAGCGAGGCGCCACTTCCCGAACCGCAGCGCATATATTAAACATTAATGATGCAATATTGATTATCCGATTGTGAATTTACTGAATATACAGACTTCCGATGTGATACCGAATTAAGCGCATTAAGCTGCGACAACCATTTAGCCGTCACGTCACTCCGATTTTATTTGATCCGAATGAGCTGCCGGATTGGATGTGTCGCATTATGTGTAGTTGACGCGAGGCGTCAGTAATCAGCCCTTTGTGCCAGGAGCCTCCACGGCATTGAGTGCCGGGACCTCGTTAATGGCTCCTTTAATATTTACGAAGCGCCAGTCACATATAAACCAATTGTTTTTTGGGAATACTCTATCAGATGTGTCTGTGATCTATACCTATCTTCTGGGAATAATCACAGGGGCAGGTCTGACATTAATATTAAACTACTCGTTGCCACGAGTGATCCAGCGAGCTTTTTCGAGTTAAATTCAGTCGGTCGGGTGGCCCACATACAACCAACAAAAAGCTAATTGAACACGGTCCCGCCTAGCGGTGGGTCCCAGCATGGAGACGTAAGTCTGTACAATACCCAGTGTTGACTATATACAAGGCCCGGTTTGAGATAGAAACAACTGAAAGAAAGAAAGAAAAAGAATTTATTTTGTGACAACGTCAACAGAAAACAGATACATTATATTTAAGTAACTGCTTAAAGAGTGTCACAGAAATGATATCCACTCAGCATAAAGCCGAGGTGTCACGAAAACGCCTCGACGCTGGTCTTCCGTAGATACCGTTTGTGAGATCACTGCAATGACACATTCATTCCTTACATTGTAAAAAACAATACTACAGTTACAGTAGCATACAAATATGATATAAGCTTGCAGAGAACCTGAGTAGCACAAGTGAGAGGACAGCACTACCGATGACGAGCTGCTGGTTCAATAAATATTTCCTATAATTGCATCGGAAAGATCCAACAGTGAGACAGTTTCTATCAGGTGGCGGAACTGAGTGGCTTTCGGCAGATCTTAATCTCTGATCGTTATTAATAAATTATAAAAAATGTACGAAAAACCAGAACAAGAAATTAAAATTTTAAACTTATAATATATATGACGGACAAGCTGATTAAGGCTCACTCAACGTCCCCTGTTCCCATCTCTCGGCCAAGGAAAACTTCAATTAAACATAAGCGCAGGTTTTGAAGTGCGTAATGTGTTATGTGCCGCCATGCGGGCGCTCCGCAAAATGAATAAAGCCGCCGCGGTCCGGGCGCTGTTTTTGGGTAAACAATACATAATTAATTCGCCCTCCGCTGTTATGAAGGTACTCGTAAATACACACTCGAAGCCTCCCTCGCCGTTGAGTTTTAAAAACAAACCTTTTCCTTTTGCAATAAGCGGCCTCACAGCGGCGGCCTGAGAGAGCGGCGCGTGTTGCTGCGTTCATTATTTAGACAATGTTGCCATCGCAGGCAGGGAGGAGGCTGCGGAGGATACGAGCAGACGACTTTAAGAATATTACGTACACGAGATAGACTATATGTGATCTGTCAGCTGCTACGGTTTGCAAATGGTAATGCTTTCACATCGGATACTATTTTTTGGTACGAAATAGAGAAACAAGTATTGTACTTATGTACCCATTTATTAGTGGCAAAATACGAACCTTCATCACATGAGTCCCATTCTTATACTTAATATCGTTGTAATGGACAACTATAATATGTAGGTGTCTAGGGATCCTAAATATACCTAAGATGCCTAAGACAACCTCACCTGCAAGGGCTGCAAGTGGTCCACCTGCCGATCAACACACGAGGCTCTGGCGAACATAACAGTGCCCGATAAGCAGCAATAGGCTCGCCACCTATTACATGGGGCCTACTATGTAATTGGCAAAGTGTGAGCATGCCTTTGTCTAGCCCTTCGAGGACACAGGCGTGAATGTATGTATGCTTAAGAAACCAAAAAAATATCTAGAACGGGAAGACAACTGTTTCAATTACACACTAATAGGTCGCCACACAAACCTGTAACATGAGCGCAAGCGGAGGGCCCCTGTCAATACGAGGAGCTCTATAGTGTGTCGAAAAAATGGGAGGACCTCGGCAATGAGACCGCACCGAGTGTCGGGTGGCCGATACACAACTCAAACCCAAGGGCGTTTATTCTACTGTAGGTATGTCAATTTGCGGGGTTGACTGTTAAAGATGCACAGTGGATGTAAGTTTAAGATTTAGAGTTTTCTTAATGCTCTTGTATGAATCTTCGTAGGCGTAGAACTCGTTGTCATACTGTGTATCTGAACCTTGCATGATATAATCGATTTGTAAATGCAAAGCGTCGATTGCTTTCCAGCGTATCTGAATGTTGCGTAACTCATCTTCCAACTCCCACTTATCACGTATCTCATCAACTCGTAAGCTGTTCACTTGTCGACGAAAAGCTCTGAAGTTGGTTCTCTGTAGAGATATAAGATCCGCTGCCTGACCCGGCTCTACGGATGAGATGATCGACGGCTATGTGAGCCTTGGCTGTAGCTTGGGTGTAGCCGTTAATGTAGCTGGCTCCTGTGGCACCATTTTAGTCAAAGCTGCTGGAGTTGGTGACATCGGAGCTAGAGTCTCAGTTGCAGCAGGACAGGTCGATATCATGATACGCACGGAATCAAAATAGGTTCTGGCTTATTGGAATTGATTTTCCATGATGTAAAGGAAGGTGAGTGAAGGAAGCCATAGTCGGATAACTTGTGGTTATTGACTTGAAACTCAGCCCATAGTTTGTCAAGGGCGTCAAGTCGTTCATTCAAGTACTTATGGGTCTTCCGGGTAGCGGAATCCTTGTTGAAATTTTTTTCTAACTTCTTAATCGCTTCAACAATGTCGTTTTGGCGCTGAAGTAGACTCTCCATGTTGTTGGATTAAACGTTCACTGCGGGACGTTCCGAGGACGTAAAAATTCACTTAAAGGTCACTGCTTGTTTTACACTGATAATCACTGTAATCCCAATTGTCGACGAGGAAATGTCTGTTCAATGTTCATAGCGGAGATGGAGCTGTGGTATCGCGGCGCGGACCACTCTATATCTTCGTAAACGTGGTACGACCTTAATAAGCTGCATTAAACTGGTGAGACCTGCTTCTGGGAGGCCACTTAACCGATTTGCAGTCGCACAAAATCCACAAAGTGACGTAACGTTGGGCCACGCTTGTGATTTCCAAGCGCCGATGGAAAACTACTTGAAACCTATAGTTAGCAAGTATTTCATCAACCTAATGCCAGCATAATGCCAAAGCCACCATCACATCGCCATTTTTTTGGCTGTAAAGGTCTTTCTCTGTCATCATTACGTTCAGTAAAACGGCGCAATGGCATTATGTGCAAAACGCTATATCTCGAATAGATAATTAAATTAGCCTACACTCTCAGCAATAGCAGCGAAAATAATATTTTTTGAAAGCAGTCGGAGTCGGAAACATTGAAACTGAATAAGTTAATCAAGGCTGGTAATTGGGTCGGTGGATCCACGGCCGCCATTAGGCCGCCTTGTCATAACGCGCGCTTCTAATTCGGCTTTTCAATCGTTAACTACGGCCTGTTCAGGCGGAGGTGTTCAGGCTACAATTTGCTTAACACTGATATTGATAAGTTGGATTTAAAGATATTTTACAATGTTGTGAATTTATAAGAAAATATCAAAATCTGCCTTTTATACTGCGATTACGGCGTACGTTGTCGATCCATTCGATAGTCGATGTCAGTAAGTGACTTTTGAATACCACAAAAAAATAACTTTTTTCTGCAGCTTTACTACACAATTAATTAACTGTGACAACAAATACCGTTCTGATATTTTCCAGCCGAGAGCATAACGCAAACAGAGTTCATGAATATTGACGAGGCCCCGAGGCCCATCAGGCCCCCAGTCCCCCAGTCCCTCAGGTCCGGGGCCCCAGACGAAGGCGGCGACATCTCTCGCTATGCAGCCTTAACAAATATTATTAAAACATCCGTCAGGTGGGAAATTCTTTAGAAATCAACTATATCATTAAATAAAGTTGACATCAAATAGAGAAATCAAAAAACACATTTATTTGCGTAAACATTGGTAAACACGTCAATATATAATAGCACAGTTTATGAAAGTAGGTTTCTCCGTGTTTTGCTGTAAAAAGCGTATGAACAATAATATATGAACTCATTAGGAAACTAGCAGTATATAACTTCTCTTGCAAGAATTTTCGCACACTATTGCTTTGCTTTAAGTTTGTTACACTAAGGATCCAAATAAAAAGTTATAAACTACTTATTTAAGGAGATGTGTGGGACATTTGAAAATTAGAGATGGTATCGATATTTTTAATGTGTGGCCTAAATATTTTTTATAATTTGTTTATTATTAAAAGGCACTTGCTGGCTGGCTTACAAACGCCAGCAAACTAATTTATAAAACAATAAGGCAAAGCAATATATAAGCAAAGGCAGATTTATTCTTAAAACATATAAAATAACAATAAATTTCGAATACCGTAATATCAGTTCATAGTTACTTTATTATAAAGTATATAACTCATTAGTAATGAAAACCAAAGGTGGCAGATACTCCGTTTAAGCCGCCGTATACTCTAGTGGGTAAATGTCAAACTCATGTAAGATGCATAAATGGTTGTTCGTAGGTGCCGTGAAGCATGCTGTATTTACTCGGAGCCGCGAACTGTGTGAATTCGTCGAGCAAGCGGCGCCGCGGCGGTATGCAAATAGCAGACGCCGTACCACTGTCTGTCCCCGCCGCTCAACTCCCGAGCATGAATATAGATTTCGTCTTAATTTTATGCGTGTGTCTAACTAAGTAAATATCCACATTTTAGGAAAGTCGATGTGTCTAGATACCTAGACAGAAGAGAGACGTTCTGGCGACGTTGGAGACATAGTTGGTTGGTTAGTCTGCTTTTATATCAGGGTCCACGGTTGCGAGCTGGTAAGTCATGGGAGAATGTCAATTGAATGCAACGATAGCATCACAGAATCAGATATCTGCTAGCGTAAACCTTTTATTTTGTATGAAATCACAAAGAAGGGTAATCAGTAAATATTACAACAAGGCACTTATATTAGGTTTAATAAGACACACATGTCTAGCCTGGCTGTAAGTGTGGCTGGTCTGCATAAGCCGGCAGACATAGCTCATTCATTTCAAGAGTACTTTCAGGTGGATTCCCCCCAAACAGCATCTTAGGCTCGCTGACTAACCGGTGGAACTACCTTCGCTGAAACGCTGAATGCAGATACATGCTTCTGTGATTTAAACTAAATTTAGTTGTGTAACAAATGTAACACTTTTTATGGATGTATAATCTGAAAAAATATTAATACTGCATTATTAACCCAATTTATGATCGTAAATTATGTAAATAGGCTAGTTATTATACAGAAATAAATTATTTTTGTTATACTATTTAATTTCAAGAGACAATAAATTATCGATATATTTTTACCTTATTTCTAGATGTAACACTAAATAAAAACCTTCATTGGGGCCCACATATCGAAAGCCTTTCTGGTAAACTGAGTTCTGCCGCACATGCGATTCGAAAAATTCGTGAGATAACGGATGTCGAAACTGCTATGTTTATTTTAGCTATTTTTACAGTTTGATGTCCTACGGTATTTTATTGTGGGGATCTGCCGCTGAAATTGAGACTACATATTTTCTTTTTACGGAAACGAGCTATACGTTTTATTTATAAGCTACGTTCTATTATCTACTCTCATCCCTTAGAGAGTTGTTTCGGGAAATTGGTATTTTAACTACTGCCTCGCAGTTTATCTTTAACTGTATTTTGTTTGTACGGAAAAATATAAATAATTAATATAAACGCTGTGAACGTCACAACTTTAACACAAGAAATAAAAATAAACTGTTAAATCTATTTCTAAGACTCCGTAAAATTCGGAAGTCTTTTATAGGGCAAGGTATGAAATACTACAACAAAATTCCGCAGGATATATTGGATTTGCCCTTACACAAATTTAAAGTAGCTATTAAAGAAACATTGGTTAAGAAAGCATACTATTGTACGCAAGATTATATAAATGATAAGACGGCATGGCTGTAAATTATATCTCTCATGGGACAAACAATTTTGTGGTCTGCAGCTATTTAATTTTTATAATATTATTGTCATTTCTCATTTGTATAAATCTTTTTATTTTGTTGTTTGAAGATGTCATGCACACTTAAATGTCTCTGGGGTGGTGGCGTCATGCGTCGGGGCGTTACGTTCCCTAAAATATAACTATAATAATCCTTTATTGCACATAAAACATAAATAGTTTACAAAAGGTATTTAAAAACTTAAAGTACAAAGGTGGACTTATCTCTAGAAGAGATCTCTACCAGCCAACCCTAGAAGTTGTGTATAAATTTGTAGGTACGGGATTAAATTTGGTTAAAGATCTTTGTTAAAAAAGGAAATAAAAAAACCTATATATACCATGCATACTTACATACATATATATCAATATTATACATACATAAATATCAATATTATGATTAATAATGTAATAAAAAAAATATATATTATAAAAAGTGCCAAAACAGACAAGTAGTGATTTCTCAGTTTATTTTTAAACGACACAACTGATGGACTCTCACGGATCTGAGAAGGAAGACTGTTCCACATTCGTACAGCACGGGCTGAGAAGGAGTTACGGAAAAACTTAGTGTTGGTGGAAGGAGAAACAAGGGTCTTAGTTACACAGGACCGTTTGGGGCGGGATGTAGATGGTAGAACATTGAAACGAACACGTAAGTAATGGGGAAGCTGAGGATGGTAAAGGATTTTGTACAACATACACAGGATGTGCACATCTCTGCGGAGCCTTATAGGAAGCCATTTAAGTTTTGCCCGGAACACAGAAACGTGATCATATTTACGCAGACTAAATATAAACCTTATAGTTGAATGAAACGATGGCTGGTTCACGCGTCATACTCGTGAACGGGTCCCGCCAGTGGGGACTGTTCTGCTCTTGCCTTACTATGTTTATTCGTAATCATGCTCGTATAACTTGAAAAAAAGTTTTTTTCTTCTTTTATTTTTAATCTTGTGACTGCAGAACACAGGTTTTTGTAGAATTTTCAAATTGTTTTAATACTAAGTACATTTTCTTGTAACAGGCGGGAGAAAATTATCTTCTATAAGACTAAATGATCCTAGCACATAAAGATGAATAAATAATTAAAAAGATCAACAAAGATAATTGCTCACCACCGCAAGGAAATTAGTCAAATAAGCGAGATAACATATAAATTAAATTGGAAAAAATATTGAAATGTCTGCTTGAGGATTTATCAATATCTACATAATTGCATCTGAAATTAATATCAATATTATATCAAAGAAATGTATTTAGTCGGAACACCGCACCGGAGCGGACGTCGTCGTCGCAAACATCGCTCGAACAAACTAAATATACCGCCGCCGCGAGTGACGCTCGTCTTCCGTTAAATGAATGATAATACTTTTAGTGCGGCCCCAATAAATCTGAAGTCACGGCATTTTGTTATTGTCCCGATGTCGCCGGGGAAAAAACAGACATTCCACCCATTGTGAGTATCTGAGAAGTGAGGAGGATCTGGCGCGCAGCCAGCCGGCCCCGGCCCCGCACCCAGCCCGGCTACTTCAAACACCGCGGGCATACTCGAGCAGGCACGCAAGATATGGATACATATTGTGTTGCCACATTTAAGCATCAGAACTTGATATCGACTGTTTTGAAATGATTTTATTTTATTGGGTTCATGACGTAATCTGAAAATCAGTGCGAATACGCACGGAGTTTAATATACGGAGTCTAATCCGCATAACAAACAATAGGGTATACTGAGGTCGGTAGGTACCTTCGTACACGGGCATTCCATTGCACCGAGTAAGACATTTTCTTTTCTAATAACAGTAAGCCTCTGTTCTTTTTTAAATTAATGGCCGTTGGGAGTCCTCAAATAAAGCAGATTTACTCAGCCTCCCTATTGATTGATTTTTAAATTAGCTGGTACCGGAGGCCTAGCGGCCTACGACCCCAAGTTGCAGCAGCGACCCGGCAACTCCCATGCGTTTCCGGAGACCGATGGCTAATGAGATTAAAAAGGTTCTTTTTGTGTGTGAAATGGCGACATACGAGATATTCACCAAAAGCTGATAAATGGCTTTTTCATTACAAGATTAATGGGGAAATCTCTCCTTCCCCGCGCTGGTGATTTATCAAGTGTAAATTTCAGTTTCCCGAAGAAAGGCGCTTTTTGGAGACGTTTACCGTTTTTTCTTAAGTAATGGCTATATTTAGAGGTAGTTAACGAGCGGCGAGAAGCCTGCGTGATGTCTACACTTTTTGGTTACATTATGTCGAATTTGCTAAGTCAGCAACCTTACTTTTTAGAAAGTAAACATAACTCGACAGTATGGTTATTCCGTGATTAAATTTTTTACTTACACTTATAGTGAAATATTGCAGATTTGCAAAGTTACTGTATAAATAACAGAGCAGATAAAAAAATTTGCAAGAGAGCCCACGCTTACTCGAAGCATTATGAGAATGGCAATAAATTGACGAAAAAAGCTGTCCACTGCACATCTCTCAGTACCAGCTTATCGTTAATGAGTTAATCAATTGATTTTGCCACGGGATCAGAATATCTAAGAGATGTTACTCGTATTAGTACAGCAACATACTGCAATTATAACGAGCCAATCTAATAATTTATTAATTAATAGTTATGGATAAACCCGTCAGTAATCCCCTTGACTGCCGACGTATGGCCGACATCAAATCTCACTGCTAATGAATGGCCAATTAGCCGATACTGCCCCCCCCTCCCCGACCGCGGTTATCCGCGTTGTTATTGTTTGATATAATCTGCTAATGTCATTGTCTGTGCTAATTACTCGAATGGGCGGCCGAGGCGGTTCGGCAGGCGCGCTAACAATGCGATTAGCAGGTAATGGATTAAGACGACAAACGCATTCCGGTCGCTATTGAGGTGAGGGTACCTTCTGGCCTGATCGATTTTGGCTGATAGCTCGATTGTTTCATTACCCAACAGCTGCAGCGAAGTTCTCAAGCGAAGCAGAATGCTGTTCTGATTTCGACACGTGGATATAGAAGTGAATGTTTCAAATGACAGATCAAACAGGGAAGCAAAACAATTGTGATTGGTACGAAATTCCTGTGAAAGATAAGGTGAACAATGAGTCAGAAACTAAGAAGACCATTCAATATAAATAGCTCATTCTCATAACGCTGAACATTATAGGTCTTATTACAAAATATTGTTTAAATTATTAATAAGTGGATTCATTTCAGAAACTCTCTTAATCAATGGTATCATAATAAGAGTTTCTTCAGGATTGAAATACAATTACGCCTGTGATTCGTGACAGGAGCTAACGAATGAAACAATGAAGCGTTCGTTAGACGGGCGGCAGCGGCGTCGGTTCGTAAATATAAACATGAGACGACATTTACAGTTATTTTTATTTGGAAACAACACGCATGGGCAAACGTAAGGAAGCCGGAAAGGTCAATCAATTCAGGCAAGAGCTTGAACCGAGCAATGTGATAACATTACATAATCAAATCACATATAATAAGTTACTTAAGAAAATAGAATTCGTCGAAAGGTGTTATAAAATGAAGGCTTCAATGCTGCGTATCCAATTATTTGCCATGATCATATAAATCTCCATCCGTGTAGCGTGGTCCTGAACCCATTCAGGCAGCCCTTTGTCAGGGGAACAACTCCTCAAAAAAGTCGCAAACCTCAATTCGCGCTTTTGGTACACCCTTTCTACACACATATTAACTTTTAAAAGATGGTTCCTATAAAATCCGTAGAGATTTTAAACTAAAACCGCTGAGTCAACTTTCAACAAAAGCTGCATTACATTTCGTTTTGTTTAGAGACTCTAAGTAAAAACATATATTTTGCGCTTGCAGAATACGCTACGCTTGTACCGCCATGTTCGAGTTTCAGCTAACAGCTGGATATTCCACGTAGGATAACTAGTTGTCGGCAACTAGCACCATAAACGATAACCGGTGACGGCCGCGCCGATCCGTCGCTAGAACTTGGCGACGCGACGCGACACGACGCGACGCGACACGACGCGACGCGACACGACGCGACGCGACGCGCGACGACGCTCCCTGTCGCGCAGCTTGCCCGCCCGGGCATTACGCCACTCTGTGCAACTTCCACGCTTTATGTCTTGTTTATCAAACAATATTAATAGTTTCCTTTTTAACGCGCTTTCTAGTTAATGACGCGATATCTGTTAGGGAGCATTTAACATAAAGATATTTACAAGTCAAAGTCAAGTCAAGTCAAAAATACTTTATTTCATAAACTATTACATAGTACTTAAAAACGTCAAAATTATAAAAAAATAACAAAAACAAATAAAATATAACTATACTAAAATCACGAAGCTTAGATTTACTTGCAACCAAATAATTTAAAAAAACAAAAAACATTTAAGTGTAAGCGAATCTAAGTGCCAGTTCCGAGCCACCGCTCTCTAAGAAGAACTGGCAAGAAACTCACAGGCTATGCTCTTTGAAATTATCGATTAGTTAGTAACAATCTTCATTTGTCTGTGACGCTATACAATGCAACATAATATAACAATATTCATGCTTTAAGTCATTCATATTAGAATAGCCTGTATGAAACGGCGGTTTAATCCCAAGCATTTTTATCAGCCAAAGCATTTTTACAAGTATCCAAAGTCACTCCGCGCTATACACTATAGCATATAGCATAATATGAATGTATGTATAGTTGATTGAATTTCATGGTTGTTTAATTTCTAGCGTATTCTATAAATATGACATAAGGAATAAATGTTTTCAAGTGTTCCTATTTTAAATTGTGATACCCTTGCAGGGTTCATTTGATAACAAAATATTCTGCAATGAATGTATGAATCAATATAGAATTATGATTACATTAATTATCTTTCTTTCCTAAACTGATTCTATTAAGTATTTTGAACTAAAAATAAATTACAGTCTATCGAAAATTTGCCTGGAAAAAGTTCTCGTTCCAGTTTTGAATTGCAAATGGAGGAAGTCAGAGCGCCAGCTAATAGATTTGACGTTTTGTTTTGTATCACCATACTTGCGTCACTGTTATTAAGATGCTTAAATACATTTTAAGATTTAATTTTCAAGTTATAAGTAGTTTCGTTCGTTTTAACGTCTCAACGATCGACATAGCGATGCAGGCCTAGTTAGGTTTTTTAGTGTTCCATTGGATGAGTATTCATTCCTGGGCCGAATGCAGTGATATGGCCAGCCACAGTGGCGAGCAGCCGGTAGTTTACAAGTGGCCGACGAGTGACAGCTCTTTGGCGATATTCCTTTTGATTAATAGCGCTTTGATACGTTTGTATCTAACTTGTCACAGCAAATTATCATCTCATTTTGGTGGTGCATGATTTATTGAGCCGAGCGAGCGCCTCGAACCGCAGATTAGTTAATCGATTCTTTTGACACTTGCATTGGTTTTGATTTCGCTTAGAAATATTAAAACATTTCAAAGTGTCAAGATGTCCTAAGCATTAACGAGCGAGTCGTGCGTAAAAAGTTGTAGCGCTGTTTTTTTTTGTTCTTTTAATACGCAACCAAATTAAAAACTTAGGTTTTAAAAGAAACAGTGCCAGCCAACCCTCATTGTCCGAATAAAAATAAAGCTGCGTGTGTACAATGCGACGGAGTCGTTACCGGCCAACTACGGCTTTTCTTTACAAAAACTTAACTCTCCGTCACCGACGTGAGTGGGTTCCGCCTCACTCCGCTTTGTGTAAATAAAGATTGATGGGCTGAGCGACGACTCGGCGACGTGGCGACGCGAGAGGCGCGTGACTAGGGCGTGACGGCGACGTGCCGAGGCCGTGACGGCAACGTGCCGGACCCCCGTGACGAGTCGCCAGATTCAAACAATACTCAGTCGCCACGATTAATACTGAAGGGTATTTCAAGTTTCATTGCACCCTTTATTTGTAAATTTTATTATGACAAAAGTGTTGTAGTCCCTTAAATGGTGGAACGAGAGAAGAGAGCGGCGAGAGGCGCGGAGGTGGTCACTCGGCACTGATGCGCCCCTTCATTACCCGCTTCACCGAGCTGCGACACGTGCGACGTAGGCGATTTCATCGCACTGTCTAGCCACAACTTAAACTACATACATACATTCACGCTTGTTTTCCCGAAGGCATATTAAACACAGGCCAAGAGGCATTTTAAACGCCCACACTTCGCCCATAATATAGTTGGTCTCACGTAATAGGTGGCGGGCTTACTGTCGCTAACCGAGCACTGTTATGTTCGCCAGAGCCTCGTTCGTTGATCGGCAGGTGCACCACTTGCGGGTGGGGTTGGCTTGGGATCCTCAAGTCTTAGTAGGGTTCGTATACACTCAAACTACATCCAATTAAAAATAGAAAAACGCCAGGAAAGCTTTAAAGTGCGTTATTCTCTAACCGAGATAAAGTTTAAAAAAAGCCTGCCCGGATTGTTGATGGCGGCTATTCATTGGGTGCCCTGACCCGCCCAATGAATAGTCGCCAAGTCCGTGTCGGCCGCGGACCGGTGCGGTGTTTTTTTTTCCTCCCGAATACAGTTCGGTCCCTGAATTCCACTGGCGTGCCACGTGGGTTGTTATGTTACTCTAGTACTTGAGGCTTAAAACGTTTTCCCCACGCTGCCTCGAGATTGTGCAATATACATTGTGAAAGTGTAAATATAAATGACACTCATTAAAGCCGTTCATTTGTCTTACTCTGCTTCAGTCGTTCTCCGTTTTATAATAAAAATATATTAGCGGGAGTTTGTAGCGAAAAATTGCAACCAAGAAACTCGGCGCCCTAGTTCCCGCCACTCATATCTAAATAAGAAGATTAATTTAAAAGAATGGCTGAACTGTGCACTGTAATGACGTCTACATTTTATGTACTAAATGAAAATGAGATGAACAAAATATTTCGGGATATAAGTAGGAAATTTTTACTTTATTTGGACAGATCAAATACTTTAAGAAAAACACGCAAATAATACAAACCTATTCATGTATTTATTAAGTAAACGAACTACGATCATTTTACATTGCTCGTATAGTTTCATATATTAATAGAAAGAAAAGAATTAGAATGCAACGCCAGCAATCAGCGACGTGGCTGCCCTGGCTAGTTGTCGAGAGACTAAATAACGACGATTTGTATTCAATGCAAGCTTCCTAACACCTACTGTGACGTCGCAGCTGATATTGAATCTCAACTGATTCATCGACACTGATGCCGCTGATGATAAATATTTCATAATGTGAACTCGTTCATGTCACAGTTATAAAAACAACAACAGACGCGCCGCCAACCTCCACCATTGGCCGGAGTTTGGACACGCGGAGTACATGCATTTGCGTAATCTATTGTATATTTATGTCTGTGAACAAAACAGTTAGTGTTTTAACTTCTGAGAATCGCAAAAGTTGACTACAACAAATGTGACGTCTCAACGAACGACATACAATTATTCTATTACTTATAAGTTTAATGAATAATATAGTATAATTTCATAATACAGAAAAGTTATGTTTCAAACAAAAAAGTGAACACAACAAGTGGGAGGAGTGGAGCCTAAATTAGGACATGCCTGCGGGCTCCAGGACCCTCACCGAAACCATGTGCCGTTATGACAAAGCTGCAAAAATCTTATTAGCGGGTATAGCGATTTGCTATGTATATGTGAGTCAAATAATACTACGATATGATGGTTAACTATTGACTGGTTTATTATTGTTTAATTATTACTATTTATACAAAATATAAACAAAGGAATATTGGTATTTTAGTGGTAGGGTCTTATTGCTAAATTGACATAATAATATTACGTGCCAAAACTTAGGTACGTGTTATAAATTACAATTATCTTAAATATTTATATAAATCTATTTAGTCACGTTTGCGTGTTTGTATATTAGCTATAAACATATTCTATGGCTTTCGCCATAGATATTCCCCCTTTTAAAAAAAAATAAAATATAAAAATTAATTTGAGAAAAAAAAATTATTAAAATATTATTAATCTATCTGTTTTAAACTTCATTTGCACTTTTTAATATTTTGGTAAATTTCTTCTTCATTCTGTTTACGACTACTTTGTATATAAAAATTAAAATTACGAGAATAAAGATGACTCCGCCTACTATTATCATGCAGTTCAGCCAGCTCCGGATTTCCTGCAGTCCTTCAGCAACCTTCATTTGCAATTTAAACATCTCCTCCGGCACTGCTCCATTATTCTGTACCATGTTGACCTGCTCCTTGTTGTGGCTGGTGTTTGAACCCATTGGTGATTATTTTCAAGTGATGCCTGGTTGACTGTAATGAATGAATGACCAAATGCGTGTTTAGTCAGTTTATATATTACAACTGGAATCTCACAGTGGGGCGGGAGATTCTACCAGAACGTGTTTTTCTTAAAATTTTTCTATCTTGTTGAACTGACGTGATATTTTCTTTTAACGTTGGTTTACATATCGCGTTGTGCCTTATCTCCTTGTCATTAATCCTGAATGCAGGTTTCAAGCGATCGATAGCTATCGTGCTTTCACGTCCGTCTATTATGATCGTAAATATTTTATCATTACGACTAATTACGAGATAAGGTCCATCATACGGCGGTGTGAGACTTGGCCGTATTCGATCACATCGTACAAAAACGTGTGTACATTCCGATAGATGTGGATGTACAAAAATCTTGTCGTTGATACTTTGCCTGTGTGGTACTGCGGTACTATGTTCAATATTTTCTTTTATTTCTTTTACCATATCTGTGTATGTTGAATAATTATTTGTACCGAAAAATGACCCAGGTAATCTTATTGTTGATCTCTTCCTTTGTTTATTTCATTTCTTTGTTTATTTCTTCATACTTTTCTGAAGTCTTTTGACTTTTTTTAGTCTCGCCGCAGTCCAAAATTAAGCGTTAATGTACGCTCTCCATATGTATTTATCGGACTTCCATTTGCGGTGAATAGTTTGTATTCGCAAGCTTTATTATCGCTGTCTGTGCGATTTATAACAGAAATATTAGCCCCTGCGTCTACTAAAAATCTATAACCACTGTTTGAGTCGGTTATTGTTAGACGGTTTGCGGGGTGAATTGCACAGAGACCCGTCGTATTCTGTGCTAATTTTAGTTTTCCGAACTCTTGTTCTTATTATTCCACGAACATGGCTTTGTACATTTATACGAGTTATTTTTAAATTTGTTGTGGTAGTAACAAAGTCCATTGTGCGATACGTATTTGTTTTGCGACCTTGACCGTGAACGTAAATCATAACGCGATCGGAATCTGCTGCGTTGCAAAGGTCGCCTCTCTCGATTGCTTCGTAATTCATTTATTTCAATTTGCATAGCTGCAATTTGTGACGATAAGCTAGCTATTAAATTGATGTCTGCCGCCGGCGATTTCGTGGTATACCGAACGTTCTCATGTATTTTGTCTGCTAGTTTACTTAATTTGTCCAGCTCTAAATTTTCCGATACTGCTATAATTGACGTTATTGAAGCGGGGAGTTGTCGTAACCATAAAAGACGAACAGTATCTTCATTGATTTTTCCGCAGCCTGCTTCCCTCATCCTCCTTAATAACTGGGAGGGTTTCTGGTCACCAAGGTCCATTTCCGACAGTAGTTTGTGAAAGCGTCGGTGTTCGCTCTCTTCGTAGCAGTTAATTAGGCGTTCTTTGATAGCTGCGTACTTGTCTTCGCCCGGCGGTGTGGTCAGGATATCGCTGACCTAATGAATTACTTCTTTCTGTAGCTTCGATATAACCATGTTATATTTGTAGTCATCGCCCTGTTTCTGTGGTGCCACAACAGCTTCAAACTGGGCGAACCATAGTCTCGGCGAGTCTGTCCAAAAATGAGGTAGTTTTTCTGAGACAGTAATTGCTGCGATTGTCTCGGAACTTATATCGCCCTTTAATGGAGTTATTGGTGGAGCCATGGCGAAGTATTTGTGTTCTATCACTTTCTAGATTTGCTGCTGAAAACCAATTTGGGTTCCGGTCGGCCCGGTATTATATCAGCACTAGAGAAGCGATAGCCCAGTCGGGGTCACCAATATGGCGATTTGCTATGTATATGTGAGTCAAATAATACTACGATATGATGGTTAACTATTGACTGGTTTATTATTGTTTAATTATTACTATTTATACAAAATATAAACAAAGGAATATTGGTATTTTAGTGGTAGGGTCTTATTGCTAAATTGACATAATAATATTACGTGCCAAAACTTAGGTACGTGTTATAAATTACAATTATCTTAAATATTTATATAAATCTATTTAGTCACGTTTGCGTGTTTGTATATTAGCTATAAACATATTCTATGGCTTTCGCCATAGCGGGCGTGGGAATGTGTTTGTCAATGTCCTGGTGTGGGTATATTTGTCTATGTCTATGAATGTGTGCGATTCTACAATCAAATCCCAAGCAATATACAGCAATGGAGCCTAAATAAATTAAAATTTACAATAAAACGCAAGCTGTCTTCAAAGGGATACTATTCTATCAAATACTATATGACAGATAAAAATGCTTGGGATTAAACTGCCTTTTCATACAGGCTATTCTAATATGAGTGACTTAAAACATGAATATTGTTAATGTTATATTACATTGCATTGTATAGCTTCTCAGACAAATGCAGATTGTAATTCAAGTACCAAACTAATGGATAAATTTAAAAGAGCACATAGCCTGTGAGTTTCTTGCCAGTTCTTTTTACAGAGCGGTGGCTCGGAACTGGCAATTAAATTCACTTATACTTAAATATTTTTTGTTTTAAATTGTTTTGTTGCATGTAAGTGAACCTAACCTTCGTGATTTCAGTGTATTAATATTTCGATTGTTTTTTTTTATATTTAATTATGACGTTTTCAAGTACTATGTATAATAGTTTATAAAATAAATAATTGTTGACTTTTAACTTTGACTTTTGACTATGTGTCAGTGCATGTGCACTAACGGGACTATAAGTTGATACACTGAACTATTAAAATTTGAACAACCTCATACTTTAAGGTTCTATCTTCATTAAAAGTTTTAATGAACACGTGAGAGACGCCACTCGCCGCCTGCTTGGCTGCCAACTACCTGCGGTGATTGAGACATATGTGGTGATCGGCCCCCCGCGAATTAAAATCACTAAAAAGTATAAATCGCGAAAACTAGTCTTGTTTGTATGAATAACAAATGTGTGTAAAATATAGTTATAAATACAAATCATCTAAACATAATGTCCATATAATTTATGAGACGTAATGTTTACTAGAGAAAATCAACTAGCCCGCGATTAAAACTAAAAAGAGTTTTGCCTGGAAACCGATATGTATATCGGCTACTTTTTGCCTGTAAAACGCTTCATAACTTTATTAAGCATTGTAAAGGCAAAAAGAATCAAAATTATAAACCCATATAATTTGAACCAAAGAAAAAGTATCGCCTAAACTTCCTTTGGAAATAAATTTAATTGAACGATGGAATTATGAATGTTTTAATTGTATCTTCTGTATTCAAAGACTTACTTAGACTTACTTACTTAAAGAATTACTTAATCTTTAATTGCATGATGACATGTAGGTTCCTTTGATCAATATCACGTTCATAACATTGGTGATGACATGTATCAAAAGGTAAAGTAATCAGAGATCACTTTATCAATTTCCTGCCGCAGTCGCGTGCAAAGCTTCATAACGAAGAAAAGTCTCTCAGAAGAGAGGTTCGCACACTCGCCTGTTTCACGCCCGCCGACGCCGCCGGGAGCGTATTTCCGTCATTAAATACTGAGAGTCAGAAGGTTGTTTTTGGTTATGTTATACATTCTTGACGTTCTTTTGAGCACTTGCCATTGACATGAGACGTCATTCAATCAAATAGTTTATTGCGAAGGTGGTACAGTATAGGTTTAGATCTAGCTGTGGTCTGCCTCATGGGCGTACAATGGTTGCGATTTCATATAATACAAAATC
This sequence comes from Musotima nitidalis, assembly GCA_949126915.1. Taxonomy (NCBI): domain Eukaryota; kingdom Metazoa; phylum Arthropoda; class Insecta; order Lepidoptera; family Crambidae; genus Musotima; species Musotima nitidalis. The sequence goes on from OX421429.1 coordinate 18,743,705, forward strand.
AGATTTTTTGGACTTTAAAAGTAATACTAACAAGTCGGACTTTGTTAAAAGTTTATAGTGATAAGTCGTTAAAGTCGAGGACGTCCAAGTTTTATAATTTTACCTACTCTCAAATAGCGTAAATCTATACAAATTATTTCAGACGCATGAAAATTATGTACAGAACAAATTCTTAATAGATAACAGTATTATTGCAAATGTTACTCATTCTCTCTTTGTGTATGTTATATATTCGTGTTTAAATCGCTAAATAGGTGAGAAAGTTGGGAAATTAATGGAGTCATATGATTGTTGTTGTACCTCGTAGTTGAGGATCTGCACGTGTGTGTGTGCGTGGTCGGCTGGCGGGCGCTCGCTGCGCCGATTATCATGTAAATTGTAATCGGTTTGTCGGCAAGACCCGCCGGCCGCAGACTCCCTTTGAGGCTCGGGAATATCGAGGAGCCCGGGCCCGCGGGATCGGCTTCTTTTTATTATTTATGTTAAAGCCCTTCGTAGAAGCTGACTTAAGATTAACATAATGACTACATACATTATAAGTCAACTCATGTCTTACGATCGAATAGAATAGATATGTAATCATTATTACTGGTAAACAGGATAATTACTTAATCCCATAACTCTATTACCCGGGGTAGTGCCGGGCAGTGTTCAGCCTTTTTGAACCGTTCACAGTCCGTCTGTAAAAAATATTCGCCTAATGTCTGGTTGCGTTCCGGCTATAAAAAGTATGAAAGTTGAGTTATTTGTAGCCAGACACCCAGTAGTACTTTTCTATACAAACAGGTATGTGCAGCAGTCATTAAATAACTATTTATATATTTTACACTGACTCGAAGTCCTAACGAAGGATGACAATGAAATACAGAAATGAAACATGCCAAGGAGGCTGGAGGTGAAAGAGACAGATATAATAGATGTATTAGCTTCTAACAGCTAGCAATACTACGTTGTTAGTCGACAAGATTTCAAATTTTGAGACTTTGTGGAGTCTTTTCATTTCAGCAAATTTAAACTGTGCGATGTCTATCAGTCAGTCACCGATATTTTGTCAACTCAATAGAGAGGTTAGAATATAAACTCAACTGCTTTTGTCAGACACTGAGGAGGTTCGTTAGTCGGTCGAGTGGCTCGCTACGAGTGCCCCGAGCCCGAACCGCGTCGTCACCGCGTCGCCGACGCCTCGTGCCGGGCGCGCCCCGGGCCTGGCCAGCCGTAAGCGAGTGACTCGCCGATCGCCCGGACGCCTGCCCGGACACCCGGCACAATGGCGGAACTGCCATTATCCGCGCGTGGGCCATCAGAGATCCCTTCGTGCGAGACGCCTAATACAATGTTCTCATTTCATTTTTATTTCAAATTGATTGCATTGTATAATGTCTTCGTATTCTATTTCTAATTCTACCAATTTGTAATGTTTACCGCCTTATAAAACCATTGTGGAACGTAATAAAGTATTGAGTATGGAGTATGAGAGATAGCACTGTAATGAACCACAACTAATTACACTGGTTTATCGTAGTGTTTTTAAATATAACTTGTTCTCTCAGTGGTATCTCAGTATTCCAAGCAGGTGTCAAAGCGTTAAAATGAAAAGAGCCTGTTTTGGGCTCACCGACTTGGGCTTGAAAGTCACGGGTGTCGCCACCACGCGTGAGGCGGACAGGACTCTGGAGAAAGGGTTGAAGGAGTTACTTGATGTTTAAACGTATATTTGAATATAGTATAATTCAAGATTGAGCAATATTTTTATTTTGGGAACATCGTCAAGACAATTTGAGCTGCATATATACAAAAAAGCAGTCGTCAAAAACATGAGGAGTTTTCATACTAAAATATTGTAATCACTATTACTTTTATTATTATTACTACTAATATTATTTATTATTACTACCTAGCCAATAATCCAAGCAAAAAAAAGAGTACTTCTTGTCCCGCAGTTAAGGTGTCTTTGTTGTCCGTTTTAATATTCCTTTTATATTGTAAATATTGTTTTCTAGACATTAAATTTGTTAGTTTCTGTCTCCCTATGTCTTTTGATGTACTTTTTATGTTTATTGTCCTTAATGTACTGTTGAGTTGCTTAAATGTAATGCACATACTTCCCAACTTTATTTTAAGTCTGTCCTTTCGCGGGCCAGCTAGAAGATATTTCTCCATGGAATAAACTGTGACCTGTTCCTATTTATCCATATTATAAGTTTTTCTTTTCTGTATATTTGTGTAAGTACAAAAATCCCCCTCTTATCTCATGGGGTAAGTCGACGAAATGAAATCCCATCGAATGATGCATGATCCTGCGTTCTGACTTGAACTACGACCACCAACCCCCCTGCCCAGGGTGATGATTATGGCCAATATCCCCAATAGAGCGTAATTTATTAGGGAGGCCACCGTGGACTTGACACGACTGTAATGATGAACGAATAATACCTAATAAGAAGTACTGAAATCGTCAAGACTCTTATATTTTTTGATCAAGATTCACATTTCTTCAGTGTTTCTCATTATTTCGTTTGCCTTGCTTAAGTTATTTGACATATTTTGCAAATGTAGTAGATTCATGAGATGGTCTCCAAATCGCATCTCGGAAATGAAACTGCATCATTGAAATTGTGTCGGGACTCAGCTTGCCGGAGGGGCATTAGATAAACTGTTTCAGCACCACTACGAGTATACATGAGAACTGCTCCTCGGCCGCAGCGATGAAGAAGGAGATTGTGAAATGCAATATTTTAGGTACTCAACACAAATAAAACAAATAATTAATTAACTAGTGTCAACGCTGAATAAAAAATCCTGTTCCCTCAATCAGATATACTTCAAACTACCATATAAAATATAATGGTTCCCAATATTTCCATATGGCCTTCGTACGGCTCAGACGCAGCTGTTGCAGGCTGAATTGAACCTTAAACCAAGTGCCGAGGGTGCTTTGGTACCGCAGTGCCGACCCGTCATCGCCGCCGCGCTGATTGCTAACGCGTTGTGTCAACGTGGCACCAGCGCACGGCGCGCGGAAGGTGCAGAATCCCTACTCTCATATGCATATATTTTTGAACATGTTGTGTTCAGAGGTTAATCAATTATTTAGTTCCAAGATAAGTATCACTAAGAACTTCTGTTATGGATACTAAAGAACAGATACGCATACTTAAATACTTTTTTTTTGTAAATACATAAGAAAACACCCAGACCAGAACAAGTTTTAATGTTCATGCACACAAAGATTTGTCCTGTGTGGGAATCGAACCCACGACCTCTGAAGTGTACGAAGTGCAGGTATACTGACCTCCACGCCCTATCGGTCGTCAATTACTATTGTAGCGTGAGGGTCAGCAGATGGATCTGCACGAGCAACCGTCTCAATAATGGTACACTTTTAGTTGATAGTAGGTCTCCCTAGGACAGAGAACATGTACGTAACACCAGATATTATGTTGCAGCACTGAACATTACAGTCTGGTAAAGCACTATTATTCTTAATGTTACAGAAAGATAAAAAATAAACTACATGAAATATGATTAGGGCAGAGGGTGAAATTTTATAGTGACATAAAAACAGACAATCCATATTATGTGTGCCAGGGGCTGGTAGCCGCGTCGTGCGAAGCAGGCCTTCTGCATCGTGCGGCCGGAGCCAAGACGAACCCTCCCAATGCTCGTTCGTGTAGCCGCCCTACATATTCACGCCAGAAGGGTTACGTCAATTAACGACACGGGTACGTATGTGCCCAATCAATTTATATTCTGATAAGCTAAATTTTATTTATAATGATTTTTATTAAAGAACTATCAATTGATTTCCCGTGCTGTATGCTGCAACTCGTACTGCATACACTGCCCTTTGATAGACACTTCAACAAAGATAATGTAATGAAGAATTACAGAGAAGATACTAAACAGAACTTTCACCAATCACTTTGCTACGGTGCTACGAATTTGAAGTATAAACTGCTACGACTTGCTACGGTTGCTACAAAACTAAAATTTGACTACGAATATTTGTGAATAATTATTCATTTCGAAAATACAAAGTGCCGTAATGTTAAAAGACTACTAGTCCAGCTAAAAGATTATGTGGTATCATAGGCTCCAACAGTAACATGGTCAGTTCCTAGTACAAATGTAACAAGAGGGCGGCGGGTGCGGCTAGATGCAGCGGTGCAGCGCTGCAGCCGCTGCATTATTCAGCGCTAACCGCTGCGTCTTCTTCCCCCCCCCCCCGCCTCCCGCTTCACACCACCCCTCGCTGCCTTCCTCTCGTCACGCCGCTAGATTTGCACAGTTAAAATATGGAATGGTAAACCGTATATAAGTGGCAGTCATGTTAGTTGTCTTATTTTTTTTTTTTTTTTTTTTTTTTTTTTTTTTTTTTTTTCGTTTCTGGCAACACTCTATACTAGATGTCATAAAATTGTTCTGTATAATTTTAATTAAAATTTAATTAGTTAAGCTTAATTTAACGATATAAAACCAATATCACCACATATTTTAGTGTTAAATAAGTGTTACATATAATTTTTTTTATGTGATTTGTGTATTTTAAGTGTAAAAAGTGACAAGTCCTAAAACCGTTGTTGATAGTCATTTCTTCACGTAAATACTTAATAAGTCGATTGTTTCTCCTGAGTAGAATATTATACTTGTATAAGCGTTTATTCAGTGTTGACGACAGTTGCTGTGTTTGCGTAATTTTATAAAATATTAATTTAAAGTAATTACCGGTAACCTCAAAATACCCACTTGTCACTTCGTATACTGCAAAGCAAAGTGCTCCGTTATTTTTTTTAATTTAACTCGCGTTTGAATTGTATTTTATGCAACACAATATGAATACTCGTAGCCGTAAAGCGTTGTCTCGCCAGCAGGAGGAGCCCAAACTCCAGCTGGTGTTGCAGGAGCTTAAGACCAAAACGGAGCTCTGTGCAGAACTTTCAAAGGAAAGAGAGGAGAACGAAAATCTGTTAGTGAATGCGTTAGATGACACAAAGAAATTAAAATCTGAACTTTCAAGGCTTCATATTAGTTATGAGGATGTTGTTATTGAGCGGGATCACCTACAATCTATAGTAGATAGGTTTCAAGAGTGCAGTGAAGAGTATGAGAGGACCCTGAGGAGGACTTCAGTACTGGAGCAGGAACTACGAGATGCCCATGTGCACATCTCCGACTTGGAAGTGTCCTCACAGGAATCTGCTGCTCGTGAAACAAATAATTTATACAGTGAGTTAATGAGTGGTACCCCGCAGTTTATTACTTCTGCAATTGTTTCAAACCCGGACTTGTCTACTATTGATCTCACAAATGATAACTCATATCAACCAGACAAGTCAGTTCTATTTTGCAGCAGAAATAAACTAAAAAAATATATTAAAATTAATAAATTTATCTATAAATCAAAAAAACAATTAAAACATTTTAATAGCCTGATGAATAAATGCAAGAATATTAAATCTAATCTTAAATTAAGAGAACAATGGAAGTTGTCTGAGCTAGAGTTAAAACAGTGTCATTCAAAATACTATACTGACACAAAGCACTTAGAATCAAAAATACAAAATTTGCAATTTGAAATTCAGTATCTAACTAGGAAATATGAATTGTCCCTTAAGGACTACAATAAATGTTCTTTAACAATAGATAAGATACTTAAAACTTCAAATGATAACACTGAGCGCCTTGATTCTTTTATAAATCAAAACTCTTGCAACGACAACTGCTTGAGTTCTCCACAGTGTGTTCCTTCGGTCTGCATTGACACCAAAACCTTATGTGGAAGCTCCCATACTAGTGTCAGTGCAGAGCAGCCGTTGTGTGCATCAATTGATGTAACATGTTGTACACAAGGTGATGTACATAAAAGAATTATGTTCAGTGATGATATTGGTAGACATATGGGCTCAAAATTGAATTCAGAGTCTAAGGGACAATCAGTTGTGAACTATTGCATGCCATCTGCAACATATGACAAAATTATGAAAAAAATTTTAAATTATAAATTTAGTAATGAGAATACTCTTATTATTTTAGTGGAGAATAGGGGTAACGTTAACAAAAAGGATTTAATTGAATATATTAATAATTTATTGTCCGTTGATTTAAGTAAAATTATTTTGTTCACATTCCCCTACTCAAAGAGCTTGCCAGACGCGGAAAATAATCTTAGATATAAGTTAAACTGTGTACTACATACTATAAGTACATATCATGATTGTATTAATTTGATTGATACTAACAGTTTTGTTAGCAGCAAATTTATGACTAAAGGTAGATATTACCTTTCATCTAGTTTTAAGCGACAGATAGCAAATTCGCTATCCTATTATTTTAGTATAACAGCCAAGAATTTGGCTAAACATATTGCTTCTATTGAGCAAAGCAGTAGTGTAGATAATAATTGTTGTGTTGACATTAATTATTCTGATTCTATTTCTAATATAGAAAATCATTTAAATTAAGATCTAAGACAACAGAGACAAACTCTGGCATAGTAATTACTAAACAAAATAATGTTATAAACCTGGTGCACCAGAATATTAGAGGAATATTGGGTAAGGAACTAGAAATTGAATTGTTCATGAACGGTAATCATATTGATATTTTTTGCATTACTGAACATTGGATTAAAAGTAACCAGTTCATGTTCAATTTTAATAATCACCAGGTAGGTAGTTCGTTTTGCAGGGAGGGTGCTATACATGGTGGATCATTAATTATAGTAAATAAGAAATTTAGATTCAAGGAGCGCCATGATATAGTAAGCTTCTCAGCCGAACGGATTATTGAAATAGCCTGTATCGAAATGGAGCGGTTTGTTGTATTGAGTGTATACAGACCTCCATCAGCTTCATATGATTTATTTGAAAGTATTATGGATGAAGTGCTGGGAAAAGTTTATAATGCTAACAAAAATGTTATTGTTTGTGGAGATTTTAATGTTAATTTGCTAGAGTGTTCGAGTGCATGTACAAGAATAAAAGCACTTTTTAAATCATATAATTTGATAAATGTGTTTCTAGAGCCAACAAAAATTACAGCCACTACTGCCACTTGCTTGGATAACATATTTACAGATATTATACTGAGTGATGACAGTAAAAAAATTATTAATCAATTAGATTCAGATCATTGTGGTCAACAAATATCTTTGCTTTGTAGAAATAAAACTGTGGCTAAAAGAACAATAACATTTATACCAAAAACCAATAATCGTTTTGAGAGGTTTAACAATAAATTATTATCATTTAGTTTACCCATGGTAGATAAAAGCAATGACCCTAATATTTTATATAATATGTTTTTTAGCGACTTTTGTAGTAGTTTTCAATCAACATTTACTCCCAAAACGATTAAGGTAAATGATAATGCTGCCTTTAGTGAATGGGCTACTCCTGGGCTACATAAAAGTAGAAAGAGACTGTATGAACTGTATGACGAAAGAAATGTTAACAATAGTGAACAATTTCATAATTATGTAAGGAAATATTCTAAAATATTTAGAAAAGCATGTCATACGGCAAAGTCTTGTTATTTGAGCTATAAAATTAAAAATAGTGATGATAAGATTAAAATGACATGGAATATTATTAATAGTGAAACGGGAAGAAATAAGAATTATAATAATAAGTTTAAACTCAACATTGATAGCAAGACGCTTACATCTGACTTAGATATTGCCAATGCTTTTGAAGACTTCTTTACTAATATTCCAGTGTCTACTACAAAAACTTTAAATTCCTCGCCTACTTTAGCGGAGGCTATTTTAAGAGATAATGTAAACATTTGTACAGAAGAGTTTATGTTTAATCATGTAACACCCATAGATATAATTAAGACATTTAATACTCTTAATGTTAAAAAGACTGCAGACCTCTGGGGCAATTCCATCGTAGTTACCAAGCCTATCATTGTTTCGGTGGCGCACAGTTTAGCTATAATATTTAATAAATGTATAGATTGCGGCACGTTTCCAGATTTAATGAAAAATAGTAAAATCATTCCACTATTTAAATCGGGCAGTACAGCAGACCCAACTAATTTTAGACCTATTTCAGTGCTGCCTACTTTTAGTAAAATTTTTGAAAAACTTATTTACAGCCAAATGTTAAGATTTTTTAATAAAAATGGCTTAATGCATTCAAAACAATTTGGATTCACTAAGGGTCGCTCCACAACCGATGCAGGTGTTGAGCTTTTGAAACATATTTTTGATGCTTGGGAAGATTCTTTGGACGCTTTAGGTATTTTTTGCGATCTGTCCAAAGCTTTTGATTGTGTTCCTCATGAAACATTGATAAAAAAATTAGATTATTATGGAATAAGAGGCTTCGCATTGGATCTTCTTACTTCTTACTTAAGTAATAGGATTCAAAGGGTTGAAGTTAATGGAAAGTGATCTCAGGGTTCTGTAGTAAAAATGGGGGTACCGCAGGGCTCGATTCTCGGCCCGTTTTTGTTTTTAATTTATATTAATGATTTGCCACATTTGGTAAAGGAAAATCACGAGATAGTATTGTTTGCTGATGATACATCATTATTATTTAAAATAAAGCGATATCAGAACCCAGACGATGTAAACAATGCGATCTCAAAGGTGGTGCACTGGTTTGACGTTAACAATTTATTATTAAATGGGGCTAAAACGAAATGCATTAAATTCGTGACGCCTAACGTCAGACAAGTAAACACCACTATTAAAATAAAGGAAGATGAGTTGACCCTTGTGGATACCACCAAATTTTTGGGTGTTATATTAGATTCTAAGTTACAGTGGGGCCCACATATTGGTGAATTGTCGAATAGACTCAGCTCTGCTGCATACGCGGTAAAGAAAATTCGCCAATTAACAGACGTTGAAACAGCTAGGCTTGTTTATCATTGCTATTTTCATAGTGTTATGTCGTATGGTATTCTTCTGTGGGGTTGTGCCGCAGATATTCAAAATATTTTTGTACTGCAGAAGAGGGCCATACGAGCAATTTATAATCTACCATGTAGACATTCACTAAGGGATAAATTTAAAGAAATTGGTATTTTGACAGTGGCGGGTCAGTTTGTTTATGAAAACCTAGTATATGTACACAAAAATTTTGAAAAATTGAGTAAGAAAAGTGATATACATAACCTAAACACAAGAAATAAGCATAAACTAGTTGTACCTGCCACTAGGCTCCAAAAAATTAACAAATCTTTTAAAGGTCAATGTGTGCGGTTCTATAATAAAATCCCAAGCAATATACAGCAATTAAGCCTAAATAAATTTAAATTAACAATAAAACGCAAGCTGTCTTCAAAGGGATATTATTCTATTAAAGACTATATGGCTGAAAAAAATGCTTGGGATTAAACCGCCGTTTCATACAGGTTATTCTAATATGAATGACTTAAAGCATGAATATTGTTATATTATGTTGCATTGTATAGCGTCACAGACAAATGAAGATTGTTACTAACCAATCGATAATTTAAAAGAGCATAGCCTGTGAGTTTCTTGCCAGTTCTTCTTACAGAGCGGTGGCTCGGAACTGGCACTTAGATTCGCTTGCACTTAAATGTTTTTTGTTTTTTTAAATTATTTGGTTGCAAGTGAATCTAAGCTTCGTGATTTTAGTATAGTTATATTTTATTTGTTTTTGTTATTTTTTTATAATTTTGACGTTTTCAAGTACTATGTAATAGTTTATGAAATAAAGTATTTTTGACTTTTGACTTTTTGACTTTTATTGGAGGCCTAAAAAACAATTATAAACAGGACGTCTGGCACTGGTCTGGTTTACTTTCTCAGATCAGTACTTCTCTCAGCGCTCTTCTCTAGCAGTTTTGTAATTGGCGGGAGAAAAAAACAACTTTGACGAGTTTCTTGCCTGATTCTTCAGCGAAGAAGCCCCCGCGCGCATGTGCGTGCTCTCCGTGCGTGGACGCGTTAGCTTGGAGTTTCGTCCATAAGAACTTTACTGAGACAAACTTGCATGAAAGAGTTTTGATCACATTCTAAAACAGCTATCTAAATTATTTCCAGTTCTAGCAGCATTTAAGCAGCAGCTTTGGCAGCGACCTGGGGCCTGGAAACAACACATACTTCTGCACAAGTGACTGAACTGTGCCCGAGTGCCGCGCGCCCATTCAACCCACCTCTACAGCCTGCAGGCACTCTCCGCAGGAACACCGATCTCTGTCATTTTGCCAAATATTTTACATCGCGCACAATGCTCCCCTATGTTACTTAGAACACAGTATAGCTAACTTCATTCAATACTTTTTATAAAATTACGTAATTACCTAGTCGATAATGAATTTTTAGAGTGTATTCTAGTATTTATTTTTGTTTTATTATATTTAAGACAACAAACAGTTACATAACGAATAATATTAAAAATGCTTAAACTAAATGTGGTTAATAATATGTGTTATCAAAATGGAACTTGTTGTCCAAAACTATACTAAGATATCGCTTAGTTCAGACTTTTTCAAGTGGAGTGAAGATAAAATTATAATTAAACGACACAATGTTTTTTTTAAAGGTCATTGATTTACATTTAGGCAGGTTAAGATGAAGGTTGTTAGCATCACAGTAGCTAAATAGTCGGTCTAAATCTTTCTGAACCTTGAGATAGTCGTTGATATCAGACTACACGTATATTTTTAAAATCAATCAGCATATAAAAGAGATGACAATGATGGAAAGCAAATTTTGATCTCATTTATAAATAACATTAACAATAATGGACCAAGAATTGTGCTGTGCCCCAAAGCTAGAGGTAACCGCTCTTGTACCAGAAGAAAAGCCACTAATGACAACTTTTTGTGACCTATTTGTAACATAAGTGCGGAATTAGCGAAGAAGGTTGGCACGAATGCCTTAAAGGGGATCTTTTACAAAAGCAAATCATAGTCAACTTTAAAAAAAAAAAAAAAGATTAACATAAGAGATTACTGACTGTGGCGCGTTTCTTGACAAAACCATGTTGTTCGGGTATAATTGTTGAGTGTAAACTTGGATAAATACAGCCATGGACAAGTTTCCAGACCATCAGACCTTAGACACTGTAGACAGTAGAGAAATCGGCCGATAATTGGACACAGTATCTCTTCATACTAATGGAAGTGGCAGAGTTTTTAAGAAAAAGAGGAGGTAAGCCAGCGGCTCCGGATCCCTTGATGAAATCCAAGCTCTTCGCACGCACTTTGCACGCTTAGATATACTTATATAAATAATAATAAATTTTAATAAAAATTTTATCATTTGACGACCGATATGGCGTGGTGGCGAGTATACCCGCACTCCACTCCTAAGGTCGTGGGTTCGATTCCCACACAGGACAAATATTTGTGTGTATAAAATAAATATGGGTGTTTTCCATATGTATATTAAGTATGTATTAACAAAAAAAAAAGTATTTATGTATGTTTATCCGTTATTTAGTATCCATAACACAAGTTCATAATGATCTTGGAACTAAATAATTGGTGTAAGTGTCAGAAATATTTATGTCGTTCTTACTTAAGACCTAAGACCTAAGTGTACACCTAATGAAACAATAAAGAATTATGATTATGATTAAATGTCTCTGCAGTGGAGGCGTCGTTCCGTTACTTAAAATATGGTTAAGCGAAACGATGGCTTGTTTTTTTTAGACGAAATCTCGTAAACGGGTGCTGCCAATGAGGGCTGGTCCGCCTATATCTACTATGTTTCCAATATTAATATTCTGGTTGTACTAACTAAACTAATTGTAGTGACTGCAGGAAATAACATTTTCCATACTTACCAAATACTAAATCCTCACTGTGTTTCATATTAAGTTATTTCTGTACTGTCCGGCGTATAACATTTGTTCTTCTCTATTGGAGACATTGACTGACGGACAATCCTCTCCCCATCTTAAGAATCACGACGGGCTAATTGACAAATCCCCTGGTTAAAGTCACCGAAAAACTAACAAATCTTAAGAAAATACGTTACAGACAGTAAATATATTAGGTCGGGGAAAAAGTCTTTTCGCATAACGTAGGTATAAACTTATTATAAAATTTTTTTGACTGTACTATTTGTGTCTGGCTGGTTTTGGTAACATTAAAAAGGTTCCATTATAAAGAAAAGAAAAAAATAAAAAAAAGTTGTTTCCCGCTATTTTTCATTCGTTTTTCTCTCCGTTAAAATGAGTGAATCTAATGAAGAAATTTGATACATTTTAAAATTTTATTATAAAAAAGGCAAAAATGCAACTCAAGAAGTGAAAAAAATTTGTGATGTTTATGGACCTGATGCAGTGTCAGTAAGAGTAGCACAAATTTGGTTCAAACGTTTTCAGTCCGGAAATTTTGATGTTAAAGATGCACCTCGCTCTGGTCGCGCTGTTACGGATAAAATGGACGCCATTTTTGAAAGAGTGGAGCAAGATCGGCATATTAGTAGTTACGATGTAGCTGAAGAACTGGGAATTGACCACAAAACAGTTTTGACCAATTTGAAGAAAGCTGGTTATACAAAAAAGCTCGATATTTGGGTGCCACACGAGCTCACTCAAAGAAACTTAATGAACGGTGTACTCATTTGCGATTCATTATTGAGACGTATTGAAACCGAGCCGTTTTTGAAGAGATTGATAACTGGCGATGAAAAGTGGATCACGTACGACAAGAACGTGCGAAAAAGGTTGTGGTCGAAAGTTGGCCAGGCTTCACAGACTGTGGCCAAACCTGGCCTAACACGAAATAAGGTGATGCTTTGTGTATGGTGGGATTGGAAGGGCATTGTTTATTATGAGCTTTTACCGCCCGGCAAAACCATCGATTCTGATCTTTACTGCCAGCAACTGATGAGATTAAAGGAAGCAGTCGAGAGAAAACGGCCGGAATTGATCAACAGGAAGGGTGTGGTCTTTCATCACGATAACGCTAGACCACACACATCTTTAGCCACTCAGCAAAAATTAAGAGAGTTCGACTGGGAGGTCCTAGTGCATCCACCATATAGCCCTGACCTTGCGCCTTCAGATTTTCACCTGTTTCGGTCTCTGCAGAATTCTTTAGGTTCTGTAAGGTTGACCTCAAGAGAGGACTGCCAAAACTATTTGTCCCGTTTTTTTGATCAGAAGTCCCAAAGTTTCTACAGTAACGGGATAATGTCTCTGCCCACAAAATGGCAGAAAGTTATTCAACAAAACGGTACATATATATTGTAAATAAATGTAAATAAACTTTGAAAAAAATGTCTTGACTTTTCATACAAAAATACGAAAATACTTTTTCCCCAACCTATTATATTAGGTCGGGGAATAAGTCTTTTCGCATAACGTAGGTATAAACTTATTATAAAAATTTTTTGACTGTACTATTTGTGTCTGGCTGGTTTTGGTAACATTAAAAAGGTTCCATTATAAAGAAAAGAAAAAAATAAAAAAAAGTTGTTTCCCGCTATTTTTCATTTGTTTTCCTCTCCGTAAAAATGAGTGAATCTAATGAAGAAATTCGATACATTTTAAAATTTTATTATAAAAAAGGCAAAAATGCAACTCAAGCAGTAAAAAAATTTGTGATGTTTATGGACCTGATGCAGTGTCAGTAAGAGTAGCACAAATTTGGTTCAAACGTTTTCAGTCCGGCAATTTTGATGTTAAAGATGCACCTCGCTCTGGTCGCCCTGTTACGAATAAAATGGACGCCATTTTTGAAAGAGTGGAGCAAGATCGGCATATTAGTAGTTACGATGTAGCTGAAGAACTGGGAATTGACCACAAAACAGTTTTGACCCATTTGAAGAAAGCTGGTTATACAAAAAAGCTCGATATTTGGGTGCCACACGAGCTCACTCAAAGAAACTTAATGAACCGTGTACTCATTTGCGATTCATTATTGAGACGTAATGAAACCGAGCCGTTTTTGAAGAGATTGATAACTGGCGATGAAAAGTGGATCACGTACGACAAGAACGTGCGAAAAAGGTCGTGGTCGAAAGTTGGCCAGGCTTCACAGACTGTGGCCAAACCTGGCCTAACACGAAATAAGGTGATGCTGTGTGTATGGTGGGATTGGAAGGGCATTGTTTATTATGAGCTTTTACCGCCCGGCAAAACCATCGATTCTGATCTTTACTGCCAGCAACTGATGAGATTAAAGGAAGCAGTCGAGAGAAAACGGCCGGAATTGATCAACAGGAAGGGTGTGGTCTTTCATCACGATAACGCTAGACCACACACATCTTTAGCCACTCAGCAAAAATTAAGAGAGTTCGACTGGGAGGACCTAGTGCATCCACCATATAGCCCTGACCTCGCGCCTTCAGATTTTCACCTGTTTCGGTCTCTGCAGAATTCTTTAGGTTCTGTAAGGTTGACCTCAAGAGAGGACTGCCAAAACTATTTGTCCCGTTTTTTTGATCAGAAGTCCCAAAGTTTCTACAGTAACGGGATAATGTCTCTGCCCACAAAATGGCAGAAAGTTATTCAACAAAACGGTACATATATATTGTAAATAAATGTAAATAAACTTTGAAAAAAATGTCTTGACTTTTCATACAAAAATACGAAAAGACTTTTTCCCCAACCTATTATATCTGTTATCTAACAAACCTTGAGAAGTTCTGACAAATAAGTATCAAAATCTCATATCTTTTATTATTAAGAAAAATATAATATGTACATTTTTTCGTAAAAGTGTGACGAATCTAAATGGTGCTGTTGATCTTAAAGACAACATCATATAGTTTTTCCCTTTTTCCCCGTGCCAACCTCACCGCTCGCCGCTGTCGCGCGGACTGCCTGCCGCCGCCGAGATCCCGTCTCGGGACTTGTTTCCAAATCACAGCTTCGTTTCTTATCGGTACAGAAAGAGCATGTAGGAAATGTTTTATTTTCTTCACAAGATTATTTCCTTATTATATAATATTTACATTTCAAGCTTGTGATATCTAATGACAAACGTGTTGACTTGCAATTTGGAGTATACATATTTGCAAAGATTTATTAATTAATACCAAGTGCCTACATATATATGTAAATCTGAAGTTTGAATCTGTAAAGTCCTTATGTTGATATTTTTATAGACATAAATATAAAACTCCTCTGTTGTGATTTCTCCATTAAATTTAAAACTTCCTGGCTTATACGTGTATAGGGAACACGAGATTCATGTAGTGCTCCGCGAGGAGGCTGCCCATCGCCGCTGGCCGCCGAGTTCAATTCCTAATGCTTCGTTTAACACATTAGCTTTTCCTCCACCCCCTCCGCCCGTCCCCGCCCTGCAGCCCCTCCCCCCCTTAATCTGGAGCCGGATAGGATATAGAATTCGTGGGCCGCACCTTCGTTCACTTTCATCTTTTTACCATCAAGAAGCTCAGCGCTCAACTGAAATTGATTGTATTTACAATTGATGAAGCGTTACTAAGTACCATTACTGATGTTTTATACTCAGGAATATGTGCGGTAATACTTTAATGTACGTTTTTATTTTGTTAATTTGTTAAAAATTAAATCTGTTTTATAGCGGAACGGAGTTTAGACGAGTGCTACTTAAAAATCTTCGATTTCTCGGCGAGAGAGATAAAACTTCGCAATGCCATTAAAAATTAACTGGTCTGGTGAGAGCCCCCGACAGGAAATGAACATGGAATCAATTATAGCCCCTTCCGGACATTAAGAACACAGCGTTAATTAAAAGGAAGTCAGCGCGTTCATCAGATTCGAGTGAAGTTAACTCGATAACGGCCGTCTGGCTCCATGTTGGACTCGCATGCCCGTGCCGTCACGCCGCGGGATGGCGGCCGGCACAATCCCGTGGCTTGTTTTAACACTCAAAGCCTTCTCGTTTGTATAGACAACAACAAGGAGACAAAGGTAATGTCATAATGAGGTCTCATAACGAGTAGAGAAAATGATAATTTAACAGTGTAAATAACAGTAAGTAATGTAAAAGCCTGCGGCGGCTAGACTCCACGACAGCTCCTTGAGAGAGGCATTCAAAAATACAGAAAGGAAAATAGATGTACACAAGTGGGCTTATTTCTATAACAAATCTCTTCCAGACAACCTTTGCAATAGTCTTTGAGATTATCTTAACTTAGTATAAATTAAGATATAGGTGTTGTCATACTCATGGACACAAACATTTGTCCAGTGTGGGCCTCAAACCTACGACGTCAGGAGCGGACTGTTGGTATACTGACCCGCTCGCCATATCGGTCGTCAATTATAATCATATAAAAGCACTGTACTGTGAGACAAACATCTGCCTACCAGCCAGCGGTACTGTCCCCGCCGCGGGCCTCGCGCGCCGCGTCAGTACATCCGCCGCCTCGCCAATTATTGAAATGTCGACTCGTCAGTCGCGATGACACAACCCGACAAGAATAATCCGCGTATTGATTACGTACTGCGGCGCCTCGCTCCCCAATCCCACCTCATTCAATTAACGCCAGTTCTCTGCGTATTCCTTCATCATGTTTTCTTATCGTTATGAATTTATATATATAGGGAACCTTTTTTTTTTGTTTTATGTCGGTAACAAAATGCGTTTACGCACTGCCTTCCGGCCAAAGGGGCACCGAAAGGGGGTGTGGGACTCACCACCGGCAGACGCGACCGCCGCTTGTTGAGAAAAAGGCGGGGGCCAGTACCTGGGTTGCAGCGTCTGAAACCCCGCCTGCGGCCAACGTCCCTCGGACTAAAACCGGGAGGACCTCCTCAGAGAGGCGCAGTGGACGCGCCCCTCCTATCTCCTTGTGCGACCATAGCGTGTGTGGCTGACTTCTCGGAGGGTCTATGGTTAGACAGCAGGGGCCCCTGCCCCCGCTGCCTAAGACCCTCCTGGCGCTGCTTGACGGGCCCTCCTGGCCCGCCCGCTGCGCCCTCCACAGGTCCCTCTAAGTTTCTCCCCCGGTAGTCAGTACTAAGGGCACCCAGAGTCGTCTGTATCTGGGTGTTACCTTTTCCCGGCCTCCGGGTAGTACTCAGCCCCCCCACCACGACAAGGTGGAGACCAGTCGGGGGGGATATATAGGGATCCTACCAATATCCAAGGAGATCAAGCCAACCTCAACAGCAAGTGGCGCACCTGCAGACCAACGAAGTTTTGGCAAACATTAAAGTGTCCGGTAAACGGCATTAGGCCCGCCACCTATATCTGGGAAATATAAAACATGAATATATTCAAATGTACTTTTCTTGAATATTTCAATGAGGATTCAAGTATACGCCTATTAATGGTCCAAAAAAATCATCATCAAAATATATATGAATTTGAATATGTGAAGGTTTTCATACACCGGAAAATGAGTTAACAGATTATAGCTAAGTATATAGCATCCGCACGCAGCTCCCTCGGATGATTGAGTTTCTTATTCCAATTCCACCTAAAAGCTGATTTTAGCTAATTGCGTTCTATTAACACGTGATTGAGGACCAAATATACAAACATTCGTATCATGTAGCAAGTAGGTAGAATAAATGGAGTTCAGTACCAATCCTCGTCCTCCATAAATGTCGTGGAAATAAAAAGCAATTATGAATGTACTATGCATTATATTCGTAGGTACATACTTGAATTGTTCTTTAGATTTTATACTAATTCTTTGGAACTTCATTTTGCTTAACAAAAGAAGTACATTTAGTTATGTGTTTTTTTATGGTTTAAAATCGTAAAGCCTGACTAATACATAACTATTTCTGTATAAATATATATAAAATTTTAGAATTTTATTTTAGCATGGCTGTAGTCCTCAAAATATAATAATTAGAGATCGCAATAAATGGCAGAAAATTGGCAGTATATTATCGAAATTAACTGATCAATTTTAGGAACACCCGAAATAAAAAAAGAGAAAAGTAAGTTTTAATTTTTCTATTGCAAAATCAAAATACAATAAGTAAATTATTTTTTGATATATAACATAAAATTATTGTAAAAAATTATACAAATTATAGCTATTAAACGTTCGTACTTTTCGTTTCTCATAAAGCCCATTATTGCAATACATCAAACGCGTCAGAAGATTCCAAACAAAGCACATACACAAACTTTCAGCAGATCAACAGTTAGCGTACGAATTCTGGTCAAAGTTTACGCACCATACGAGTAGATTGTTGGCGATATTGGGCTCCATTACTGAGACAGCTATTAAAATTAAATTAGTTATGAAAAACGAAATAAAAGGTTGCATGCTTATATTGTATAAGATGTATCACTTCGTCTAGGTAATCAAAAATATCAATAATAATAATATTAAAACTTTTCGAATTGCTTCTCAGGCAACAACTAGGACGTAACCCCACTTTGGGGTGGATACAATTTACATTTTTTCGTCTCAATGTAAGTAAATGCTAAACTTAAAATAAATCACGTTGACTTTTTATTAAAAAAATTAGTTACCAACAAATGTCTTGTACATTTCTAAATTGCACGAGCTTTTGTTGAGCATAGATAGCAAGTTTCTCAGAGGGGCCAGACAGACCAAACAATCACGAATACTTAAGCGGTGCGTCGCGGCAAGACGACGCCCGATGCATATCTAGATGCATGCGATGCGAGCGCAAATGTTGGGAGTGTGATCGTGGCTCCTCGCGCCCCCTCGCCTCCCCTGAACCGGCCCCTCCCCCCGCCCGCCCCCTGACCTTTCCCCGCGTCGAGGGCCGCTCAGGTGCTCTCGAGCGCCTCCATAGACGCCATAACTTCATCAATTTCGAACATCCAATCTAAGCCATTATCGCAATATCTCCACTAATTATCCCCCTGACCTATCACTTACCCACCATTTATTTGATGATAAACGATTTGCTGTCTTGCGTTATTAAGATTGCCAACTAACCAGGACTGTTATCGTTTGCCCGGAGCTAAATTAACTAACAACCTTATTTCTCTACTCAGATGATTCGGGTAGTGAGCAATCATTCTGAAATATTGATTGTATTTCATCAGTTTGCTTTTCTAATTTACTTATTGGGAATTAAGATACAAAAAATGAGAACAAACCTGTTATTTCCCTGGAAACATGAATTTAAGTGATTTCTATACATACGCCAAATATCGCCCGCGATATTATGAATAAGGAAGACAATAGTATGTAAACACATTAAATTGTATTATATTCACAAACGATTAATTTGAATTTTCATCTAGAAGTATTATATCATAAAACCTAAATAAAGGACTTCTGCAATAGAGTTTCAGGTGCGAGTTAATCAATCATTTCTATGAATGGTGAACGACGTTCTTGAGTCCAACGGCGGCGGCTTTTGTATATCAAATAATTCATAAGATTTATCTCACAAATACGTTTAAACGTTATCATATTCATTATATAGGTTCTTATGTATCATTTATTAATAAAACATATTTATTTGAGTATACTTGACAATAATTACGACATTTGCTTAAAGATTATTAAGAAGAAAAATAAAGATATTTTATTCGCAATAATGGATGTGTGTGATTAAATTTTCCTTAATTTATTCTATCATACAAAATTGTTTACAAGTCGTGTAATAGAACTATTTTATCCCGATTTCTAATACTGTACAGAGATTTGTAGTCAAGAGAGACTGGGATGACAGGTCTGCATATATTTTTTTTTAAATTCAAAGCTGCCGTCACGAGTACACCGTTACGCCGAACGTTTTGGGATCTTTCACTAACTTTTAAAATCATGTACCTACTACATACGGAATCCCAAGCGGATGGTTTTGATTCGGGACAGCCTCACACATCATTCGATGAATTCTTTGGAAGAATGGCTCCCATTACTTCTGTAGTTGTAATGTAAACCTACAATACAGTGCATTGACTACAATACGTTTCTAGGATCAGAAATAAAATAAAAAATTGGTAAAGAACAAGAACGTATACCTGCGCAGAAAGATACTCTTTGATTATTCTCCAATTGTTCTTAATGTTGAATGTAGCCCTGGCGGGCCGGGCCGCTTCGACAACTGCCTTTATTTGTTCGAGGAGCCCTGCCGCACCCGACTATACGCCCTATCCCAAAGGCAGCTAGGGTCACTTTACCGAGCATGTACTGTCTAAATTATGCAGGCGCAGGGCTGCGTTTGAAATTGTAATGCCTTTATTACGCGCGGCTCCGTTCCGAAGGGCCGCGTGACGGCCGCGAGTTGGAATCGTTGAATCACTTGAGACAAAGAAACGTTTGTAAGAAATAAATCGTAGCTCATTATCAAATCATAAAAAACCTTCGCTTTGATGGAAACTAGTTCTTTATTTATTATATATCATTCTCTATTATGTTAATAATCTACAAGCAACCATTTGGTAGACAAGCTTGGTTTGAGGATTGGCCAGCTACGGCTGGTTAAAATTATGACTGACAATAGAAAAAACTTGCAAAGCGACTGTGGTTAGATACTGACTAGACGTGATGAAAATGGCTGCAGGTTAGAAGAGGCATGCCACCTCCCGCGACTGTCACCGTTTGGCGCATCGCAAACACTCGAAGTGTACGTCAAGTCAGGACTTGCCTGTCGTTCAAAATCATTTCTTAAGTTTGATGCGCCCATTTACTGCGGGCGGGAGGTTGATCGTAAAAGAACTACAAGTAAATCGTCACTAGTGTTACTAGTGAGTTAACGAATGCAGCACGATAAAAAAAATACTTATTTTCCACTGGTATCCTTCATACCGTACTTGAGCCATCACAAACGTGCGAAGTAAATCGTGCCTATCACCAACCCACAATAATTTTATCGGACCCCTCGCTCGCACATACATTCAGTCAACAAAGTATCAGAATTAATGTTTTGTTTATGGTTCCAAATTCAAATTTTTGTGTATTTTGTTGTTAGATTGGCACAATTGTTTTCCATATTGGCGCGGAGTTTGAGTTGCATCTGTCATTTATATTAAAAACGGTTGGGTATGAAACGTGTTGCCGCCCGGCTAGTCCCAAAAGATTTGTTTTTTGTTCAGAAACTAAATCGCATGAGAGTTGCTGAGGACATGCTAGAACGAGTCAATACCGACCCAACATTCATGAAACACGTTGTTACTGGTGACGAGATGTGGGTTTACGAGTTTGACATGCAAACTAGTCAACAAGCTTCGGAATGGCGCCTTCTAACTGAACCAAAACCGAAAAAACCACGCAAAGTCGATCAAAAGTCAAAGTCATGTTGACTGTTTTCTATGACTTTCGCGGTGTTGTGCACTCGAAATTCTTGCCGGAAGGTCAAACGGTATATGAAGAATATTATTTGAGCGTTATGCGGCGTTTAAGAGAACAAATTCGACGAATTAGACCAGATTTGTGGGAAGAAAATTCTTGGATTTTGCACCACGATAATGCGCCTTCGCACAAGGCCACCATTGTAAACGAATTTTTCTTCAAACACTCAAATCACTTAACAAATACCATCGAGCAACCACCATATTCACCAGATATGGCTCCAGCTGACTATAAAAATAATCGTTTATTGGTGCATCATACAATTTGTGACGTATCTGTGTGTCTGTATGTGTGTCAGTATCTGTGTCTTGTGTAAGTATCTGCTAGTTACAATATGTAAATTATTATATGATGCTCCAAACTGATTAATTTCCTGGCGCTAGTTTTGAGCTTGATCTTTTTGGATCCAGTGTGGTATCTTTTCATCGCACGGCATTCTATCGGTAAGAAGTAACTCCGCACACCTTAGGAATTATATGCAAGGTGCTTTCCAAAAGAAACTATACCGCGTACTGAAATGAGCTCCCTGGCGAGATATCTCAAGAAATTACAGCAGGGCGCACTTTACAATGGGCGTGAAATTAAGAGTCGGCAAAGCAGTGATGCTCCGAGTGTGGGCGGCGTCCCTCCACAGACTACGGCCTGTGAAATGTTCAGAAAAAGCGGGTGAGCAATACATTTATCACAATATTATTCAAATATCTGGATTAAACCGATTTAAAACGGATTAAATGAGAAAACAATTTGGATAAAATCGTTAACTTGTTTTGAAATCGGTTCAGTTGTCACCAAATAGTGCACCTTATCATCTTGAGAAAAGCAACCATATTTGCTAAAACATAAAACAACGCCATCTATGTAAGATATTGTAAACCACCTAGCTATTGATTAGTAAATGACATCTACCAGCAGATAGCAAAAAGCGATTTGTATCACTATTTCAACACTAGTACTATATGCCTCTGTGGAGCAGTGGATCGTCACGTCGTCTCGGAACGATAAAGTGCTTTTTGCAAGAAATAAATATTAATACTGTTAGCACGTATTCAATAAATTAAAATGAATAACAGTTGTTGTGAACCAGACAATGTTACAATCCGCAGAAAAATTAGAAGATCAACGTCGGAACTGAATCTATCTACATGTATGGCCGATACTGATCAAAATATGCTAAACAACACCATATTCGACACAACTATGTTAAGCCTACATAGCGAGACTCAAAGCAATAGTGACTTGTCTCACGTAGAGGATATGAAACAGGGAATAGTCTTATATCAAAATAAATTAAAGAGCGCTGATATTGAAATTGAAAACCTTAACCATGAAAACAACTATAAAGCAACAAGAATTACAGATCGCAATGTTAAAAAAGTTGGCTTACCGAAACTCCCTACCAGTATCTACTAATAAAAGCTACTCAACACCTATCCAAAAGAAGATCACTAATATTAACATGCGATTACAGAGAACTCCATTTCATTCTAATAACATGACAAGACTGAACATAAATACCACGCCAAAACGGAACTCTAATAACAATTCAATTATGTATGCAATGAAGACTTACACCTACTGTCCCAGACAATTAAAAAATGCTACCGAGGGTTTCGCGTCTATATCAAACTGCTGCAATGAGAATACGAAACAAACTGACAGTCAAAATAGAAAACGAAGAGTACTTATAATAGCCGACCAGAAGGGAAAAAAGTTAAGACATACATTAAATAAATTGCTTGGACCGGACTTTGAAGTAAAATGCTTTTTAAAGCCGGGCGCCTCACTGGTGGATATTTTGAATACTGCAAAGACTACAACGAAAACCCTAACCAAGAACGACTTTGTGATTATTGTAGGTGGCACAAACGACAAAAATCCAGAATTATTTCAAGTAAAATTAAATATAACTTTGAGCTCTATAACTAACACAAACGTAATTGTAAGTGAAATTGCCTATAATAATAACTTAAATGTAACTAAACTAAACTATTCTTTAAGATTTATTTGTGGGAAATATGAAAATGTAACCTTTTTAGACATGAACTATAGTCAACTTGTACCACGATTTTCATTTTTTACTATTAATCTAGCTCGTGACTTGTTAAGACAAATACTACATGTGGATTATAAGCAAAAATTTGAATTTTTCCAGAAAAACATCCTACAATGTGACACATTTATGAATAATACTAGTAAAATATTGACTTATGTGGATAAAGAGACCCAAACTATTTGTTTAGAGAATGTATTAAATGAGAATGTAACTTACTCATTGAACGATAACATTGATAATTTAACTAATTTTGACATGGTAGTGAATGAAAATAGAAATGTAGTTACTGATCCAAGTTATAAAAAAATTGATAATAGCAATGAGCTTTTTCGTGTGTATAACTATATTTATATCTTACATCAGAATATAACGGGCTTATTAATAAGTCGGACATGCTCTTGGTGTGTTTGGAAGAACTAGCGGATTTGGGTACTGCTGAAGACATAGTTTGTATAACGGAACACAATATGACTACTGAAAATATCATCATCATCATCATCACAGCCCATTACTGAAAATATACAATATTTTAATTTCGGCCGTGTGGCGCCGGCCTAGAATAGCGTCACCCCCTCTCATCTCATGGGGAGTCGTAAGAGTCGACGAAGAGAAATAGGACCGGATGATGGGCAGCAGCGCCATCCTGCGTACTGGCTGGAACTGCGATCACCAACCCGCCTGCCCAGCGTGGTGATTACGGGCAAATACCCCTAATAGAATGGCACATACACACAAACGGCCCCCAGTCCCCGGCGGCCCCGCTATTCCAGATTACGGTAGCGGTCTTGGTAACGGCGGGGCAGGGGGTGCAAAGAATCACCGGCAGAGATCCGGCTACCATCCTAAACGACTTCTGCACCTGGCAACCTACAACACACGCACACTGAGGACTGATGAGAAGATTGACGAGCTGGAAGAGGAAATAGAGCAGTTGCACTGGGACATTATCGGGTTATCTGAAGTCCGAAGACAGGGGGAGGATACGGTAATCCTCAAGTCCGGCAATCTGCTCTACCACCGGGAGGGCGACCACCTGTCCCAAGGTGGTGTCGGTTTTATAGTCCGGAAGTCCATCCGTAACAACATCGTGTCTATAAAGAGTGTGTCGACTAGGGTAGCGTACCTAATACTCAGAATCACCAAACGGTATTCGCTGAAGGTAATTCAGGTCTACGCACCGACCTCGACACACCCTGACGAGGACGTAGAGTTATTGTATGACGACATTTCTGCCGCCATACATACTTCACCAACTCACTACACGGTTGTTATGGGGGATTTCAACGCAAGGCTAGGCCAGCGAAGTGGTGACGAGCAGAAAGTGGGGCAATTTGGAGTAGGGCGAAGGAACCAAAGGGGCCAGCGGCTAGCGGATTTCATGGAGAAGGAGGGACTTTTTATGATGAACTCCTTCTTCAAGAAACCTCCGCAGAGAAAATGGACCTGGATGAGCCCTGATGGTTTCACGAGGAACGAGATAGACTTTATCATGACCACTAAGCGGCAAATATTCAATGATGTCTCTGTAATCGCTAGGGTGAAAACCGGCAGCGATCACCGAATTGTAAGAGGCACATTGAATATAAATGTCAAGCTTGAAAGGTCCCGCCTGATGAAGTCTACGCTCCGACCCTCAGTTGCCCATATTCAAAACCCCGAGTACTTTCAGATCGAGCTTCAAAATCGCTTCGCAGGTCTAGAGGACTGCGTGTCCGTCGACGACTTAAGTAGCGGGCTAGTTGAGACTGTCCACGCGGTGGGGTCCAAATTTTACAAGACCAGACCCCGAAATAAAACCCAAAAATTATCGACTGAGACTCTTGATCTCATGGAAGCACGACGACATATGCGATTGCAGTCTTCAGCAGATGCATTCTCTTACCGGCGTATCAATAGACAGATCACGAAATCCTTGCGACTTGATATTCGCAGATTCAGTACTACGTGTATTGAAAATGCAATAGAGAGGAACAGGGGTTCGAAAGTGTTTGCACGAGATCTGTCTATTGGCCAGAGTCAGTTAACGCAGCTGAAGACCGACAAGGGCAATCTAGTCACGTCGAAACCTGAGATCATGAGGGAAATCGAAGGGTTTTATGGGCAGTTATATACTAGTACGCAGGATCCCGCTACTTGTTTGGCTAAAGATCCTAGAGCCAAACTAACCAGGCACTACACCGAAGACATCCCGGACGTCAGCCTATACGAGATTAGGATGGCCCTGAAACAGCTGAAAAACAACAAGGCACCGGGTGAAGACGGGATGACAGCAGAGCTTCTGAGAGCGGGTGGTACACCGGTACTAAAGGTACTTCAGAGGCTCTTTAACACCGTCATCCTCGAGGGACGTACGCCACAGGCGTGGGCCAGTAGCGTGGTTGTACTTTTCTTCAAAAAAGGTGACAAATCTCTTTTGAAGAATTATAGGCCAATCACGCTACTGAGCCACGTCTATAAGTTGTTTTCACGGGTCATCACGAACCGTCTCGGTCATAGGTTTGACGACTTCCAGCCTCCCGAACAAGCCGGTTTCCGAAAAGGCTTTTCAACCATGGACCACATACATACGCTGCGGCAGGTTATACAGAAGACCGAGGAGTATAACCAGCCACTTTGCTTAGCGTTTGTGGACTATGAAAAGGCCTTCGATTCGATCGAGACTTGGGCAGTGTTTCAGTCCCTGCAGCGATGCCGCATTGACCATCGGTATATTGAAGTGTTGAGAAGTTTATACAAAAACGCCACCATGTCCGTACGCGTACTAGACCAGCACACGAATCCTATCCTCCTGCGGAAGGGCGTGAGACAGGGAGATGTCATATCTCCGAAACTGTTCACTGCTGCCCTGGAGGATGTTTTCAAAATGCTGGACTGGGGAAACTACGGCATCAACATAAATGGCGAGTATATGTCTCACCTTCGATTTGCCGACGATATAGTGGTCATAGCGGAGTCGCTTGTGGATCTGGGCACAATGCTCGAAGACCTCGACAGAGCTTCCCAAAGGGTAGGTCTCAAAATGAACATGGACAAGACGAAAATTATGTCGAATGTCCATGTTAAGCCTACCCCAATAATTATTGGAGGCTCGGCTCTCGAAGTTGTCGACGAATATGTATACCTGGGACAAAAAGTCCAAATGGGTAGGTCCAACTTCGAGAAAGAGGTCAATCGTCGAATCCAGCTCGGTTGGGCTGCGTTCGGGAAACTGCGCTATATCTTCTCGTCAAAAATACCTCAGTGTCTTAAGACAAAAGTCTTTAACCAGTGTGTGTTGCCAGTGATGACGTACGGTACTGAGACTTGGTGCCTGACTATGGGCCTCATTAGAAAGCTCAAAGTCGCTCAGCGTGCAATGGAGAGAGCTATGCTCGGAGTGTCCCTACGTGATCGAATCAGAAATGAGGAAATCCGTAGGAGGACTGGAGTGACCGACATAGCGAGGCAAGTTTGCAGGCTGAAGTGGCAATGGGCGGGGCACATAACTCGAAGAACCGACGACCGATGGGGCGTCAAGGTTCTGCAATGGCGACCGCGAACCGGTAAACGTAGTAGAGGACGGCCTCCCACGCGATGGACCGATGATCTGGTCAAGGCGGCGGGAAGCCGATGGATGCAGGCGACTCAGGATCGCTCAATGTGGAAATCTATTGGGGAGGCCTATGTTCAGCAGTGGACGTCAGATGGCTGAGATGATGATGATGATGAATTATAAATTAGCTAGCTGCTTTTTAAGGAGTACAAAGCATGGAGTTTCGTGTATATTAGTTAATAAGAAACATAAATACGAACAAATAAATTATATAAGCTCTCTCTCGCTCGAGAAAATTGTTGAGTTCTCAGCAATCAGACTTCTTGACCACGACATTTATGTAATTTGTGTATATAGACCTCCCCGAAATGACTCCCGATGTATTGACATATTTTTTGACCGATTAGACATATCCCTATCATAATTAAGAAATAAAAACAAAAAATTTCTATTGTGCGGTGATTTTAACATAGATACTCTTAAAAAATCAAAATACTCAAAAGAGTTTTCTAACATTCTCATAGGACATAACCTTAAATTAGAATTTAAACAACCCACACGTATAGCCAGTAAAACCTGCATTGATAACATTGCACATAATATAAAAAAATCAAAAGGAACAATTGTCAAATATGCCCTTTCTGACCATTGCGCTCAGATTCTTAAGTGCCCTGTCAAAAGGACATGCTCCATAGATTACTGGTATATAAAAAGAAGAGACTATTCTTTAGAAAATAGATTTAAATTTAAAAATTACTTAAGCCGCATTAAATTCTCTGAGGTATACACGTCTACAATACCAGACTTAGCTTACAATAAATTCTATGAAAATTTTAAACTGATTTACGACTTATGCTTTCCCTTTAAAAAAATCAAAATACACTCTAATCATACACCGAAGTGGGTGAGTCGTGGAATAAAAATATGTAGTAAACGCAAACGAAATCTATTGTGGTTTTATAGAAAATACCCTACGAGTACCAATAAAACTAATTACGTATCTTATGCAAACCGTTTTAGAAGGATCATAAAACTAACACAAAAATCACAAAATGACCACTACATAAAGAATGCACTTAATAAATGCAAAGCAACATGGCAAATTATAAACAATAAGACTAAACATGTTAAATATGGGGAATATATAAACGAATTGAAAATAAATGGTTATTCTGAAAAAGATCCCAATAATATTGCTGATAATTTTAATGATTATTTTATTGACCAAGTGAATAACGACTATACAGGCGACACTAAGTTTAAAATTGACAATAATAACTCAAATTCTATTTTTATGATACCAACTATTCCAAATGACATAAAATTAATTATTCAGTCCCTGAAAAATACACGTAGCTCAGGTTATGACGATATTAGCACTTCAATTGTTAAGGATGTTGCAATGATAATTTCTCCAATATTAAGCCACATTATAAATTTAAGTTTAGAAAAAGGCAAGTTTCCAGACCAACTTAAAGTTTCAATTATTAAACCTGTATTTAAAAAGAATAAGAGGGATGACATGAGTTGTTATAGACCTATAGCGTTACTTCCTGTAATCCATCGGTGTAATTTTGGAAATTACTTCCTGTAATTTCCAAAATTTTTGAAAAAGTAATGTACAAAACACTCTTTGCTTTTCTTAACAAAAACAATATTCTGGTACCTGAACAATATGGGTTTCGCTATAACAAATCCATAAATATGGCTATTTACAATTTTGTTTATGAAGTAATAATGAATGTTGATAATAGAATACCTACTGTAGCGATGTATATGGACATGACAAAGGCATTCGACCGTGTGGATAAGAATATTCTATTGAATAAACTTTCCAGCTATGGAGTAAGAGGTAATGCGCTTGAGTTGTTTGAATCATATTTGAGCGATAGGCAACAAGCTACTGAAATAGTAAAAATATGTTTGAAAACCAAAGAGGAAAAAGTACACCAATATAAATTTAGAAAAATCAAATATGGCGTACCGCAGGGCAGCGTTTTAGGACCCCTGCTCTTTCTTATCTATATTAATGATATAGCTACATTGACTGACAATCATATGACTTTATTTGCAGATGACAAGTGCTATTTAGTAATAAGAATATAAATAATTTGGAAAATGACATTAATTCGACATTAAACTGTATTATAGACTGGTTACATACAAATAATTTAAAAATAAATCTAGACAAAACTAAACTTATGATATTTAAAAATGACATTATTAATTTGAACATAAATTATCTTGGAGAAATAGTCACCAAATTTGACTCCACGAAATTTTTAGGTTTAATAATTGACAAAGAATTAAATTGGAAATGGCAAATTGACCTGACCATATTCGTAAGAAACTTAATCAATACTCTTATGTACTATTCTCGTTGCGGCAGACGGTAAGTCAGGAGACTTTACTGACAGCATGACATACTGACTGACGGTTTTGTAGCCTCATCTTTAAGGTACGCAATAATATTTTGGGGTAACTCTACTGATAAAGAATTCGCATTTAGAGCCCAGAAGAGGTGCATACGTGCTATGTTTACGCTTGGCAAAACTGATTCCTGTAAACCTTTTTGTTTTAAATTTGCACTAATGACATTACCATGCTTATACCTTTTTGAATGTGCAGTTTTTATTAAATCTAATGTAGACCTATTTAAATTCAAAACCCTTGATCGTCATAAAGATAAATTAAGTGCCATTCCACACAATACTGCCTTATTAAAAAAATCGATCATTGGAAGTGCTACTCATATCTATAACAAAATTCCTAAGCAAATTCGTCTGCTGCCTTCCCAAAATCTCTTTAAGTTGAAATTACGTGAACTATTTATAGAAAAATGCTATTATAATAAATGCTATTATGTCAAAGAATATTTAAACGACTTATCACTATAAACTTTTGACAAAGTCCGACTTGTTAGTATTACTTTTAAAATCCATAAAATCTGATTTCGTGTTATATGAAATCGCAACTATTGTACGCCCAAGAGGCAGACCGCAGCTAGATCTAAACCTGTACTGTAACACCTATCCTGTAACCTGTGTTCGCAATAAACTATTTTAATTGATTGATTGACGGTCAACACTTCCTGTCAGGTTGGCCGCATGGTAGAGGGTAGTATTAAAAACAAATAATAAGGGAGACGAATCCCCCGGCTACTTATACCCAAGAGGTTTTGACAAGCGCAGAATTGTTCCATACCTGGTGCAATTCATTCCAGAACCAGAAAATAAATGTCTCTGATGAGGGTTAAATAAAACTCCACATAATTTCGTAATTTATATTTATATTAGCGTTCCATAACTCAAGTGGAAACGAGGGACGGGACAGTTCATCAACAATAACATACAAAACTCGGCGACGAGCCCCGAGCGCCGCCGCGCGACGCACCTCACTTAACTCCCGGTCCGTCACTAACTAACAATAAGGTCCGGCGCCACTCCACCCGCCGGGCGGCGCGCTCGGGGCCGGCGCGGGAAACGATAACGAAATAGAATCATTCACTCAGAGCACAAAGCGATGGTCCAAGTTCGGCGCTCGTCCGGCGCTCCGTCACACCGTGGTCTCGCGGTCCACGTGGATGTACTCGACGGAGCGCTCGCGCCGTCAGGACGCCACCGACGACGCGCGCGACGACTCGAACAGCAGCTCCTCCGTGGGCCGCCGCGACGGGCCCGGCGCGCCCGGCGGCGGCTTCGAGGCGGCGCGGCGGCGGCGCAGCGCCAGCACCGCCAGCAGCGCGAGCCCCGCCGCCGCCGCGCCGCCCGCCGCCGCCGCGCCCGCCGCGCCGCGCGCCGACAGCGCCGCCAGCAGCCGCGCCCCCGCCCCGCACCCGCGCGCCTCGTCCGCGCCCCCCGGGCAGTCCTCGGCGCCGTCGCACCACAGCGCGCCCGCCATGCACGCGCCCAGCGCCGCGCACGCGTGCCGGCACGCCGCCGTCGCGTTCGCGGCGCTCCCCGCGGCCCCCGCCGCCCCCGCCGCCGCCACCCCCGCCGGGCGCCACACCTCCATCCAGGCGAGGTGCGCGCGGCCCGGCTCGCGCGCGGCCCACACGGCGAGCAGCGCGCCGGGCCGCTCGCCGGGCCCCTCCCACTCGGCGCTGAACACGCGCGTGAACCGCTCGCCGTCCGGACACACCACCCGCACCAGCCTGCGGGAGCACGCACGCGTTAGATGGTCCCGCTCGGGTCGCGGCCGGGCGAGGTGCGGGCGAGGAGGGCGAGGCTGACCTCTCGGAGCGCGCGTCGTAGACGAGCACGCGGTTGGCGGTGCG
Source organism: Musotima nitidalis (assembly GCA_949126915.1). Taxonomy (NCBI): domain Eukaryota; kingdom Metazoa; phylum Arthropoda; class Insecta; order Lepidoptera; family Crambidae; genus Musotima; species Musotima nitidalis. The sequence continues at coordinate 18,774,735 of OX421429.1, forward strand.
GCAGTCGTCGGCGGCGCGCAGCTCGCGGCCGCGCACCCGCAGCAGCACGGAGCGGTTGCCGCGCGCCTGCAGCAGGAACGGCGTCTCGCCGCACTCCGACGCCTGCTCGTTTCTGAACACGATCAAACACGTTTTAAGAAAATGCTACAGTTTTACCTTAGAATTGAAACCCGAGCCACGAGCTGCCCGTCTTCGGGACCCCGGGAGCGGACACGAGCACGACAGAATAGTTGCCGAATGGCTCGCATTATGCCTCAGCATGTAGTTTATTTGAATGCAACATGTGTATCGATCGCTAATAAGTGAAGGTGTAAACAGAATTGGGGTGGGATTGATTGGGCCAAAGCATTCGATACCGTTTTTTTGGCAGCAGAGATTCTCTGTAGTCCTGGTTTAATAGGTGCCTCACTCTACCTTTTCCGTCAGAGGCGGCGACGCTCCTAGCTCGACTTTACCAATCGAATATGGAGTGCCTCGAGGCAGTATTCTAGGACCTAATTTTTGTAGAACATTAATGACTTTTTTGACCTCCTTGGAACAATAAATTTTGACTGTATTAATATTACTTTTCAATTAACAAACCACGTATCTTCAACAAGTAATAGATTGGTCCAGTTTTTTTAATTTAAAATTGAGGGAAATTTCCCTAATCGAAGGAGGAGCACAGTGACAACATAATACACTAATGAACCGTGGTTCGGAAGCCGAGGCGGTACTGACTCGTAGGGGAAGACGAGATGCAGATGCTGGCCGGGCGGCGGCAGGCGGCGCGCGCGGCAGGCGGGCGCGGGGCGCGCGGCCCAGCGGCCCCGCGCGTGCAGGCGGCGCGCGTCGGCGGCGGCGGGCAGGCGCCGCGCCACCAGCTCCAGCTCCAGCGCGCCGCCGCCGCGCACGCCCAGCGGCACCGACGCGTTGTCACACACGCACGCCACCAGCACCTGACACACGCACACACGCACACACACACACATTAGAAATGGTCGGTCAGCTGACACAAATCTTGCGTCATTTATATCTGCAGTGTCTCTTGAGGTTGACAAAGGAATCCAGGTGGATGCACTTTATACGGATTTCAGCAACGCTTTCGACAGAGTTAATCATAAAATTTTACTATCGAAGCTTCAGTTAGGTGGTGTGGGGGCGCCCCTGCTTGACTGGTTTGAGTCATAGTTACACAGTAGACCACAGTCCGTTGTTGTAAATGGCTATGTGTCGGGTGCTTATTACGCTGTGTCGGGGGTTCCGCAGGGTTCCCACCTAGGCCCAATTTAGTTTTTATTATTTATAAATGATATTGCTTCAAACTTAAGCTATAGCCAATTTTCTCTGTTTGCTGACGATTTATTGTACCCTTTGCTAATATAATCTCGAATAGCGGGGCCGCCGGGGACTGGGGGCCGTTTGTGTGTATGTGCCATTCTATTAGGGGTATTTGCCCGTAATCACCACGCTGGGCAGGCGGGTTGGTGATCGCAGTTCCAGCCAGTACGCAGGATGGCGCTGCTGCCCATCATTTAGCATATGAAACTAAGATTTTTCTACAAACTTTAGATAAAATCCTAGATTGTTATACCTTGTTGGATAACTAATGAAACGTAGGTATTTTAAAGCGCATCTGGAAAACAGGAGCCGTAATTTTTTTTTAAGATATCCCTTTTAAGAAAATTCACATTCTAAAATTTTATATTTTTCTTCAAGTGTTTATTGTCCACAACGACTAATTTATTCATTTCATGTAAAATATTAGTTATTGAGGTCTCGAACCATCTTATTTTACATGTAAAAAACCAACAATTATAACAATAAGACTTATACATTTGAAAATATCTTAGCTGATAGCCGGAAATCGGATATTTTTTATAAAAAGCAGTTAAATAAAAATATCTCGAAAACGGTTAGTTTTAGGATAGGGTGTTTCATAAGCAAATCAGTCAGAAACGATGTAAACTACACGCTCTTAACGGGAATAGGTCGACTTAACCTGTAACCCTGTATATAATGTATGTGCATGTTATGCTGTTGGTGTACCTTATAAAATAAATACTTATTAACTATGGATGTACGATATCGAGACACTCACCCTGAATCCCGGCCACGGAGACTCGTATATTTTTAAATGTGGAACTTTCAGAGGAGCATCGTCGTCGCCGTCGAAATCGCTGGGCACCTCATCCGGACCCTCGAAGTCGTCCGGGCGCACCTCCGGGTCCGGCACGCAGCTCAGGCGGCCCGTCAGCGGGTCCGGCCGCGTCGAGCACGCGGGCCGCGCCGCGAACGACGCCGCCGTCAGCTCCAGCAGCACGCGGCCCTCGCCCGCCTCCAGCCGGAACACGCAGCGCAGCCGCCGCGCGCCGCCGCGCCCGAACCACAGCGCGTTGCGCGGCGTCCAGAACTCGCCCGGCTCCGACAGCACGCGCCGGCACTCCGGCGGCTCGGCGCGCGCCCGCCGCCCGTCCTCCGGCTCCGGCGCCGGCCGCCCCGCCAGCGTCGCGTCCACGAACTCGTAGTGCAGCGCGAACGACAGCGGGTGCGTGGCCGTGCCGGGCCGCGTCGTGGCCGCCACGCCCAGCAGCGCGCCCGCCGACACGTACCCGTCCGGCGGGGCGCACGGCCGCGGCGCGCGCGTCGCGTTGGCCAGCGACGCGCGCGCGCACAGCGCCGGCGCCGCGTCGCAGTACCGGCCCAGCTCGCGCACGGCGCCCTCCTCCCCGCCGCCGTCCCAGATGCGCAGCTCGACGGCGCAGGGCGCGCCGGGGGCCGCGTCGAGCGCGTCGGCGGGCGGGGCGCGCGGGGCCGGGCCGGGCGCGTTGTCCTCGTCGCGCTCGCCGCTGTCCGCGCGGCGCGCCTCCACGAGCGAGTACTGCGTGAAGCTCGAGAAGTATATCCAGACCAGGTCACCTGAGGAGAGAGCCGGAGTGAGAGGGTCGCTCCGGCTGGTCCGGTGGCGCGCCGGGTCGCCGGCCTCCGCGCGCACTCACCCGGGCGGCCGTGGAAGGTCCACGTGCACGTGGTGTTCGGGGGCAGCGTGTGCGAGGGGGCCCGCAGCCGGCCGCGGCGCCCCCGGCCGCCCGTCGGGGACGTCGCGTTCGTCTCCTCCTCCGCCGACGACGCCTTCACGTGAAACTCGCAGCGCCGCGCTTCCCTGGGAAGGTTCGAGAAATCGTCAGGCGCGAATCGGAAGAGCGATCGAGACCCCGGAGGGGAAGGGAAGGGAGCGAACCTGGCGTAGTCGAGCGAGTCGGAGTCGGCGAAGACGACGTGCACGTCGAGCTCGAAGCCGCGCGCGGGCATGGCGGGCGCGGCGGGCCGCAGCGGCGCGCTGAAGGGCGACGAGTGGAAGGCCACCAGCATGTCGGGCCCGCGGGCGGTCACGGCCGGCAGCCAGTCGCCGCCGCAGTACTCCACCAGCACGGGGTCGTCGGTGGACGCGCCGTCGTAGAAGATGAGGCGGTCGCGCTCGCCCGTGCACTCGCGCCACGCGCGCACCGCCCGCCCCGTCTTGTTCAAGCTGCCACCGAACCACCGCACGATTAGTTCCACTCGAAAGCACCCGGTCGGTCCGGTCGGGGCGAAGCCGAAAGCTTACCTCGCCATCGATATCGACCGCTTGATCTGCATCTTGTGGGCGTACTCCTGTCGCACGGAGATCATGGCGTGCTTGCACGTCGGAATGTCCTTCTGGCGCAAACTCCAGTAGCACGTGACGTTCCTGTGATCATAAATTTTCAAATTATCGAATGATCGCCCGGGCGTCCCGAATCGAAGGGTGCCGTCCGACGTGTGATCTGACCTAGGGTACATTCCGGGGTAGTTGGGACTCTGCAGGCGGCAGGATTTCCGATGACATTCCTCGTAGGTTCTCGTGCAGTACGTCCCAGGGGACACCGCCCCGCGCTCCAGGGGAGCCTCCATCGCCCCGAACCTGACGACCGCGTCCATCTGCGAGATGAACTTGTAGCGCAGGCGGAAGGCGAAGGGCTCGCCGAGACGCGCGCGGAACAGCTTCAGCGACACGGTGACCGTGGCCGTCTCGCTGTAGTAGAGCGCGGGCCCGTCGGCGCGGCCGCACCACGAGCCGCCCGTGAAGGGCCGGCCCAGCTCCGACAGCTGCATGTAGCCGTCCGGGCAGCCGTCGCGCGCGCCCGCCACGTAGCGCCCCACCTGGAACTCGTCGAAGGCCAGCTGCACCAGGTCGCCGTGCGCGCCGCCGCCCGCCGTCAGCGTCAGGTGGCACAGGAACGGCGCCCGCGGCCGGTCCGGCGCCGCCAGCGCGTACGCCACGCCGGCGCGGCCGTAGTACGTGCGGTTGCAGACGGTGCAGCCGGCCGGCTCGTCGCTGCCGTCGGCGCAGTGCGGCGCGCCGTCGCAGTACGCGTCCAGCCGCACGCACTCCCCGCTGCGGCACGCCAGCTGCGCCACGCCGCAGCCCCCCGCCGCGCCGCGCACGGCCGCCAGCGCCGCCAGCGTCGCCGCCAGCGCCGCCAGCGGGCGCCCGCCCCAGCCGCCTGCCACGCGCAAACATGGCACAATGATTTTGAGACCTAACCACATCCTATTAAAACGACAGCCAAAAATCTAAAAAGGTCACGAGTTGTTTGCACTGACTTCCTTACATATCATAATCTCGTCTATGAAGTCCCAGGTCGATGTTATATACACCGACTTCAATAAATGTTTTGATCGTATTGATCACAGTATTCTGTTAGACAAGTTATTGAGCATTGGGATCAGAGGATTGGTTCACCTCATATATTCAAAATAGATGCCAAACAGTTGTCCTCAATGGTTACACTTCCCGAGCTGTAGTTATCCCTTCTGGGGTACCACAGGGATCTTTGTTAGGCCCTTTACTGTTTAATGTTTTCATAAATGACGTTACTAATTGTTTTGACCATTGTAAAGCCCTTTTATATGCGGATGATATAAAAATATTACACCCGGTCTCTAACATTGAGGATGCTCCAAAAAATTAACAAATCTTTTAAAGGTCAATGTGTGCGATTCTATAATAAAATCCCAAGCAATATACAGCAATTAAGCCTAAATAAATTTAAATTAACAATAAAACGCAAGCTGTCTTTAAAGGGATACTATTCTATCAAAGACTATATGGCTGAAAAAAATGCTTGGGATTAAACTGCCGTTTCATTCAGGCTATTCTAATATGAATGACTTAAAGCATGAATATTGTTATATTATGTTGCATTGTATAGCGTCACAGACAAATGAAGATTGTAACTAACCAATCGATAATTTAAAAGAGCATAGCCTGTGAGTTTCTTGCCAGTTCTTCTTCAAGAGCGGTGGCTCGGAACTGGCACTTAGATTCACTAACACTTAAATCATCATCATCATCATCATTTCAGCCATTCGAAGTCCACTGCTGAACATAGGCCTCCCCAATTGCTTTCCACGTAGATCGATTCTTTGCCGCCTGCATCCACCGGCTCCCCGCCGCCCTGACCAGATCGTCGGTCCATCGCGTTGGGGGCCGCCCTCTACTACGTTTGCTGATTCGTGGTCGCCATTCAAGAACCTTAACGCCCCATCGGTCGTCGGTTCTTCGAGCTATGTGCCCCGCCCATTGCCACTTCAGCCTGCAAACGCGCTTCGCTATGTCGGTCACTCTGGTTCTCCTACGGATTTCCTCATTTCTGATTCTATCACGTAGGGACACTCCGAGCATAGCTCTCTCCATTGCACGCTGAGCGACTTTGAGCTTCCTTATGAGGCCCATAGTCAGGCACCACGTCTCAGTCCCATACGTCATCGCTGGCAACACACACTGGTCGAAGACTTTCGTCTTGAGACACTGAGGTACTTTGGACGAGAAGATTTTGCGTAGTTTCCCGAACGCAGCCCAACCGAGCTGGATTCGACGATTGACCTCTTTCTCGAAGTTGGACTTACCTAATTGGACTTTTTGTCCCAGGTATACGTACTCGTCGACAACTTCGAGGGCCGAGCTTCCCACTATTACTGGGGTAGGCACAACATGGATACTTGACATGATTTTGGTCTTATCCATGTTCATTTTAAGACCTACCCTTCGGGAAGCTCTGTCGAGGTCTCCGAGCATTGTGCCCAGATCCACAAGCGACTCCGCTATGACCACTATGTCGTCGGCAAATCGAAGGTGAGTCATATACTCGCCATTAATGTTGATGCCGTAGTTTTCCCAGTCCAGTAGCTTGAAAACATCCTCCAGAGCAGCAGTGAACAGTTTCGGTGAAATGACATCACCCTGTCTCACGCCTTTCTGCAAGAGGATAGGATTCGTGCACTGGTCCAGTACTCGTACGGACATGGTGGCGTTTCTGTATAAACTCCTCAGAACTTCGATATACCGATGATCAATGCGACATCGCTGCAGGGACTGAAACACTGTCCAGCTCTCGATCGAATCAAAGGCTTTCTCATAGTCCACAAACGCTAAGCAAAGTGGCTGGTTATACTCCTCGGTCTTCTGTATAACCTGCCGCAGCGTGTGAATGTGGTCTATGGTTGAAAAGCCTTTTCGGAAACCGGCTTGTTCGGGAGGCTGGAAGTCGTCAAACCTTTGACCGAGACGGTTCGTGATGACCCGTGAAAACAACTTATAGACGTGGCTCAGTAGCGTGATTGGCCTATAATTCTTCAAAAGGGATTTGTCACCTTTCTTGAAGAAAAGGACAACCACACCACTGGACCACGCCTGTGGCGTACGTCCCTCGAGAATGACGGTATTAAAGAGCTTCTGGAGTACCTTAAGTACTGGTGTACCACCCGCTCTCAGAAGCTCTGCTGTCATCCCGTCTTCCCCCGGTGCCTTGTTGTTTTTTAGTTGTTTCAGGGCCATTCTAATCTCGTACAGGCTGACGTCCGGGATGTCTTCGGTGGTATGTCGAGAACACTTAAATATTTTTGTTTTTTTAAATTGTTTGGTTGCAAGTGAATCTAAGCTTCGTGATTTTAGTATAATTATATTTTATTTGTTTTTTGTTATTTTTTATAATTTTGACGTTTTCAAGTACTATGTAATAGTTTAAGAAATAAAAAGTATTTTGACTTTGACTTTGCTCAGTCGCTTCAATTAAATTTAGAATTAAATTTTTCAAAATGTTATATTTGTACATTTACTCGTAAACCTAGCTCCTTTATATACGATTATAAATTTCCTCCCACATCTATTGCCAGAGTCAGTGTTGTTAAGGATTTAGGAGTAACTTTAGACTCCAAGCTTCTTTTTGATACACATATAGACAACATAGTTAATAAGGCGTCCAAAGCGTTAGGTTTCATTTGTAGAATGTCATCTGACTTTAAAAACATTAAAACAATGAAAATTCTTTACTGTGCATTCGTCCGTAGTCATCTTGAATATGCTTCACAAATTTGGAACCCCCACTATAACATTTACATTGATCGTATTGAGGGCATTCAACGTAAATTTTTAAGATATGTTCAGTATCGTGCCAATTCGTATCAGCCTAATTATATTAGTCGTTGTAAAAGGTTTCATATTTTGCCGCTGCAAATAAGGAGAAAAATAGCAGACTTAACATTCTTATTTAAGATAATGAATGGTTCAATTTGCGTATCTAATTTGCTTGCTGAGATTGGACTGCGTGTGCCTTCTGCTTTTCTGAGAAGGCATGACCTTCTTTCAACCCCGGCTGTGAGAACTATTTATAGGGGAAATTCATATATAATAAGGGCATGCCGTACTTTTAACCAAGAATGTCGGGCTGTCGACTTAGATATACACCATACGAGTATATCTTCACTCAAAGTTATTCTAAGTAGAAACATTTTTGAAACTTAACATATTCGTGTTTATTTATATCAATAATTTAATTTAATAAGTTTATTTATTGTCATCGCAGTGTTTAATATTTTCTTAAATATGCATCTACATACGTTGCATTATGTGATTTATGTGTTTCGGATGTAGTATTTATTTAGTTTGCACTTGTTAATGCTTTGCAATTAGCGTGACGGGGTTAAGTCCTCCATATAAGTTCACTTTGTTATAGAAATGATTATAAGTGGAAACTTATAATTGGCCATATTATAAACGTAAATCTAAGACAATATTGTAATTAGCCGTAAGTTTTCCCATATTTGTAAAATAAAATAAATAAAGTATTACTTTTTGATACTCGTATTAGGATGGAGACAGAAGATTTATCCAAAGCAAGTTCATAGGAGTTGAAAGTCTAGTCAGCATGCTCGGTCATATATTTATTTTATTACTAAACTGACAACAGAAAACAAAATTTCTATAGATTATTATCCTAAACATACTTATCGACACATCAATTCAGAACATTTTGTGAAAAAACATAGCACATATACTTACTAAGTAAAGTTACGTTATTCGGAATGAATTGCTTTGCTGTACAGCATTTCAAAATGTATTTAACTTTTGATCGAAAATATCCACATTTGTACATTTCATAGATATTTCTTATAAAGCAGACACATTCTAACCAGAGGTCCGAAAATAATAGGTTGGGGAAAAAGTCTTTTCGTATTTTTGTATGAAAAGTCAAGACATTTTTTTCAAAGTTTATTTACATTTATTTACAGTATATATGTACCGTTTTGTTGAATAACTTTCTGCCATTTTGTGGGCCGAGACATCGCCGGCCCCGGCGAATAAAATGGTTATCGCAAAAACTAAACTTTTCAGGAAAAATAAAAAACTGTTTTTTGACTATAACTTAACTAATATTAGACGTAGATAATCCAATAAAAGCTCAAATTAAAGCTAATTTTTAAAGCTTTCATAACGTGGTAGTAAATATTTAATTCCATAATTCAAATGTAAGATAATTACAATTTAAAAAGTTAGTAAATATCTAATGTTATTGAAATCTGGTATTGTACACTTACCATTTTATTCTCGTTATTTAGAACCATATTAAATAGTATAATATTCTATTGCAATACTATTCAACCGTATGACAGTGCTAAATGATGGAAAAATAAAGTAACCTACCATTTTGTTCTGGTTCATACAAGATATACATAGCAGACTAATCAACCGTAGGACTGTTATTCTAGTTACGAAAATAATATGAAGGTATGGTAATCAGACTTTATTTATGTTAAAGTACACAGTTCTTTTAAAAATATATGGCAAATAAAAATTCATTTTCCTGATCAGCGTTTTCAATTAACGTAGTATGGCTTTCAGTATTGGTTCCGTCATAAGTTAAAGCTTCGTAGAAGGCATGGTAGAACGTTGGGATTGCTTCTGATCTACATAGACTCATGAAGTCGCCATGTAAAGCCTTGCTTAATACAGAGTACATAGAATCGCCTTTACTTTGCCCATGACCCGTTTCAAAAAATCTATGTGTGATGTTAATTTGAAGTTTTTTAGCGGCAAAAATGTATAGAGCAAAGATAAACCTGTTTTTGTTTTGCCCTGCACAACTATCGGAATAAAAAGAAATGTTTTTAATACCTCCTTCTTTATCACTTAAGAGAAATTGCCATAGACAACTGCCTATTTCTATGGCTCCCCTTTTGGCAATTGTGTGGTGCCGGACATAGACTATTATAAACAGTAAAATTATAACTTGCATAAGTACTTTATTTTATAAGGGAATATTCCCACTTGAGATAGTGGAATACTCTAAGTCAAATATCGCTATTTGCTGCGTTTGCAATGTATTGCCACTGTAACTCATGATCTCCAAGTGCATAGTATTGCTGCAATAGATAAGAGAGGCTCTCTTTGCGCTTGTGTAATTCTTTCTCCACATCTCTTTGTACACATTCAGCTTTTACGGTCTTTCTATTAGACTCTTTTACAGATCTGCATCCTGTGTAGGCTTCTCCTAAATTCTTTAGCTTATTACTTTTCTGGTCCTGTCTTTCACTTTCGTTTCGTGTCCGCTTTCTGGTTAGTTTTTTCTTTGTACTTGTAACATTTGCTGTCGTAGATTCAAGTTGCATGGGCACTTGTTCGGAAACATCTCGGATCTTTTTCCTGGTTATCCTCAACAAGATTATTTACAGCTTGATGTTCATATTTGTGGAATGGTAATAAATCTGTTACCTATATATTATATACTATATATATTAATTTTGAACTCGAAGAAATATTTTTGTAACTAACCAGGGAATGTTGTGACTTTGTACTGTTAGCGTTAGTTGAACAGTTTTGAGGTTTCAAAGTTTCTCCAACTCACAGGTACCCATTTCACGAACAATACATGGTTTATAAACGGTCAGTTTACTTATAAAAGAAACCATAGTGAATTGATCCTGATTATCTTCCTTTTGGTCAAACGATACGTGGTTGACATTGACGTCATCAGGAACAGCAGGGATACTATAGTTTCCCCCTCGAACAGGTCTCCACCTTGGCGTGGTCGGGGGGGGGCTGAGTACCTCCCGGAGGCCGGGAAAAGGTAACACCCAGAGCCCGACTACTCGGGGTGCCCTTAGTACTGACTACCGGGGGCAGGGGGCCCCTGCTGTCTCACCATGGACCCTCCGGGAAGTCGGCCTCACACGCTATGGTCGCACGGGGAGGTAGGAGGAGCGCGTCCACTGTGCTTCTCTGAGGAGGTCCTCCCGGTTTTGGTTCGGGGGACGATGGCCGCAGGCGGGGTGTCAGAAACTGCAACCCAGGTACTGGCCCCCGCCTCTTTCTCAACAAGCGGCGGGCGTCGTCGAAAGATTTTTAATGGGTATTACTGCTGGCAGTTGTGTCTGCCAGTGGTGAGTCCCACACCCCCCTTTCGGTCCCCCTTTGGCCGGAAGGCAGTGCGTAAATGCATTTTGTTACCGACGTAAAACAAAAAAAAAAGGGATACTATAGTTTAAGCAAAGTCGAGTTAACTTTTTAGTACTTATTCCATATATTGTTTCAGCATTATAATCTCCGAAAGACGATGATGTGAAAGTGAAGTCCTCGCCATGAGCTCTATTTAAATCTGAGAGATGACGGTTATCGTATACTATAGAAGGTGATCCTATAAAATCAAATTTATTTAAAATGAAAGGAATATTTGAAATACTTAAAGGCGCTTTTGTAATATCATAAGTTGCCGCTCTTATTTAATTCGAGTCACCCCCAATACTTGATGGAGTTTCACAATAAAGATATTACACTGTTCAGTGTCAATACAAACTGTTTGCTGAAGTAATGTTAGTCGCCGAGCTTAGAAGTTTTTTAACGAGAATAAAATGGTATTCGCCATTACAATTATAAGGATGTTTTCTTGTACGAGAACACAATTGTTATTGCTTTTACAATATTTTCTTTAATAAAACCAAGATGGCAATAGTTTGTAATACTTTTGTTCACGTTAATGTGCACCTCAGAAAGTACAATGAATAATATTATATTATCATTTAATTTTATGAATTATCATAGAAAAAATCCAAAAAAAATTGAGTATGTGTATTAGGCTATGTAGACTTCAAATATGGCATAACATTAAAACTATTGCAATGTCGGTTGCCATTATATTCTGCGGGCCCGGCGACATTATCCCGTTACTGTAGAAACTTTGGGACTTCTGATAAAAAAAACGGGACAAATAGTTTTGGCAGTCCTCTCTTGAGGTCAACCTTACAGAACCTAAAGAATTCTGCAGAGACCGAAACAGGTGAAAATCTGAAGGCGCAAGGTCAGGGCTATATGGTGGATGCACTAGGACCTCCCAGTCGAACTCTCTTAATTTTTGCTGAGTGGCTAAAGATGTGTGTGGTCTAGCGTTATCGTGATGAAAGACCACACCCTTCCTGTTGATCAATTCCGGCCGTTTTCTCTCGACTGCTTCCTTTAATCTCATTAGTTGCTGGCAGTAAAGATCAGAATCGATGGTTTTGCCGGGCGGTAAAAGCTCATAATAAACAATGCCCTTTCAATCCCACCATACACACAGCATCACCTTTTTTCATGTTAGGCCAGGTTTGGCCACAGTCTGTGAAGCCTGGCCAACTTTCGACCACGACCTTTTTCGCACGTTCTTGTCGTACGTGATCCACTTTTCATCGCCAGTTATCAATCTCTTCAAAAACGGCGCGGTTTCATTACGTCTCAATAATGAATCGCAAATGAGTACACGGTTCATTAAGTTTCTTTGAGTGAGCTCGTGTGGCACCCAAATATCGAGCTTTTTTGTATAACCAGCTTTCTTCAAATGGGTCAAAACTGTTTTGTGGTCAATTCCCAGCTCTTCAGCTACATCGTAACTACTAATATGCCGATCTTGCTCCACTCTTTCAAAAATGGCGTCCATTTTATTCGTAACAGGGCGACCAGAGCGAGGTGCATCTTTAACATCAAAATTTCCGGACTGAAAACGTTTGAACCAAATTTGTGCTACTCTTACTGACACTGCATCAGGTCCATAAACATCACAAATTTTTTCACTGCTTGAGTTGCATTTTTGCCTTTTTTATAATAAAATTTTAAAATGTATCGAATTTCTTCATTAGATTCACTCATTTTTACGGAGAGAAAAACAAATGAAAAATAGCGGGAAACAACTTTTTTTTATTTTTTTCTTTTCTTTATAATGGAACCTTTTTAATGTTACCAAAACCAGCCAGACACAAATAGTACAGTCAAAAAAATTTTATAATAAGTTTATACCTACGTTATGCGAAAAGACTTTTTTCCCGACCTAATAAAATGTCTTTTCAAGCAATCGAGGGTACGCGTCGTACTAGCTACGTTATCTAGCGTTACCCAAGACGTGAGGAGACTCAACCACGTCGCCAAGAATTTTGTGCAAATGTATAAAATCCTGATTCCAACGGCGAACGAGCAGAGACGTTACTTCAATTCTATTTAGTCTTTCGTCATAAGAACGAGGCTACCGCCGAGGCCGCATTTGTAGCTGAGTATCCTCTTAGGATACTCAGCTATGCCCATATGGAGGTTTGATTCCCACACAGGACAAATTTTTGTGAGCATAAACATGAATATTTGTTCTGTTCTGGGTGTTTTTTATGTAAGCTTCGTGATTTCAGTGCAGGTTTAGTTATGGATATGAATACTTATAAGAAGACTTTCCTACTTACCTATTAGATTCACCTCAGGACCCTACGGAGTACGGATCAATCTGTTGTTTAAGATACTAGCTAATATTACCTTAATTTCTTGTTGTTTTTTTTAATATATGGACTTATTTGATAAGAGTATTAGCCAGTGTCAGGTAAATCAAGTTATTTGCATAAATGCACGGTTTTCAACAGTTAGTCAAAGTCAAGTAAAGTTAGTCATAGTCCAGTCCAGTGGAAGTCACACTCCAGTAAAGTAACGGAGACTTCACAAGAGGGCCTATGGAGTTTCGGAACCAACACGGCAAATCACAATTCTTAACAAGTAATAGTTAGAGTTTACACTAGTTTTGGAAAATAGAATATTGCAGCGATGTTCAGCGTTGGCGCCAAAGCTACATTAAATTTTTCTCAGCCCATTAATTAACGTCCCACTACTGAGCACGAGCGTCCTTTCACACACCAAGGTGCGAGGGAAGTGGGTCATACTCCACCACGGTGCCTGTACGGGCTAGCCATCGTACATTCAAGTATTATTTAGCTCACGTTGCGACCTACATTAGGCGCGGGTACATTTTTACATTATCGAATACAATAAAACGAGTACGTAACTTACTGCGACACAGTACACAGTCACTATCAAGAAAAGATTTGCCATTTTTACTATTTACTTGTAACTTTCAACTTATACATTTCCTACTGCAACTTTGGTGATCCTTCTTGTTGGCGTTCTCCTACTACTACTATTTAACTACAACTATTATTCCTGTACAGTGTTTCGTGGTCTACTAAGCGGATTCCCGTACATTTGGTCCCTCGATCAACGACTTGGTGAGTCTTATTTTCCTTAATTACGTTAGCGAATCGGTTTAGCCGGTCTCCCACAAGCGGGTCGCCTAACAGTCGCCGCACATAACGTAAAAAGGGTGTAAGCTCACTGAGCCGAACTACCACCAAGATCTACGCTCTACGCCTGCCACCGACTACGTGCCAAGACCTCGAGCTACGAACTAACTTCAACTTGCTGACCTTCAGCAGGAGTGCTTCAACAATATAAAAACCTTGTGTTCTAACTACGAAAAGGACAGTCAAGAACGAAAAACTGAAACTTACTTGGTCAGACGCCTGGAATGTCTGAAAGCTCAGTGGAATGACTTTCAAGCACAGCATAAACATCTTGTGGATACTTTAGAAGACAAAAATATTAACTACTTCACAGAAGATACATACGGAAAAACTATGGAAATTTATCAATCTACTAAACAAAATATGGAAAATTTATTACAAAGCCCACGTGAGCAAAAAACGGTTGTCTTCGATATGAGCGGGCTGCTGGAAGAAATTGAAGATCAAAATTTAACTGCGTTACTCGAAAAGCAATACTGTAACTTTAAGGCCCTTGATCGCATTTTGTATAAGATAGATACCAAGACCATCTGTGAATGGTAGGAATTAGAAGATTACTTATCCATATTGAAATACAAGTGGGTTGTTATCGACCAACAGCACTGGGAATTGGAAACCATATTTAAACATACAGTTAGTTCAGAGTCAAAGAAAGCATCCAACATCAAATATTACAACCTGTTCGTCTCCATTGAAGGAAAATACGACGATGAGAAAATTTCTAAACTCAAAGATCTGGACGTCATCTCACTACGAGAAATTGGCACCCAGGATTGAGGTCCCCGAATTTTCTGGTAACTACGTACAATGGAACTCTTTTAAAGTTTTTTCTTTTGAGACTATACATAACAACCCAATGCACAAAGCACAGAAAATGCAACATCTCAAAACGAGGTTAAGAGGTGAAGCGGAGCGATTGGTACAACATCACAACATCAGTGCCGAAAACCACCAGTCCTGCTGGGACATACTGACTCAGCGCTATGACAACCGACGACACCAGTTTACGTCTTTTATTAACACCATGCTGAATCTACCTATTATTCAACGCCCTGGTAACTACAACCTAAAGATGTATGACGTCATAACAGAATATTTGAACGGACTAGCTAATATTGGGAAATATACTTCTACTTGGGACCCACTTATAGTACATTGAATATCGCTAAAACTGGATACTTATACGTACACAGATTACATGAAAGAGATACAGGATCATAGAGAGCTACAGCGAATACCCTTTAGCGAATTTTTATACTTTTTGGAGAGCAAGTTTATGGCTTATGAATCTATGAAAAGTGCAAAGAAAGAAGTTCCTAGTATACAAAAAAATAACTTTGAAAAACCAACCAGTAATAACCATATTATAAAAAAAAACATTATAAAAACATGAGGCTTGCTCACCAGGAACACCACCAGGCAATAAATGCAATAAATGATTTGTATACTAGCCGCCGGAACAGGTAAAACATCAAATGCCATTATTGTCAACAGTGGCAAGTATTTTCTTTGATTAAACCACCAATCCAATACATCTATGTTCTCAACTGGCCAAGAATAATACTTCTGTATTACACCTTGAGATTGCAATGTATTTTTCTGTTTATAAATAACAGCAAATACAGTTTGGCTCATACTTGCGGGAGCAGCAAATCAAAATCTAATATTATTTCATTTAATTTTGAATTTAGCATGAAGTGATTGCAATGTAAGGTTTATTTGTGACAGATGTCCAAAAATCAAGTGTCAATGCAATCTTATCAAGTACAGGGTTATTATTGACCATCGCATTATACTTTTCCGCTAATAAGCAATGTTGATTCGCGGTTTTTAAGTAATAATGTGTACCTTTGCCAGCTTCTCAAGGCGCGTGCACAGTGTTTCGAGGTCGTATAAATCAAATGTTTCATAACAGTTTCTTTCGAAGACGAGGCTGCGTTAGTATGTGAACCCGCTACGTGTGTACGGATGCTAGAGAAAGATGAGGAACGAGTCTCGGGACTCTAGGGACATCTAAATCGCCAGAAGCGTAGATGGATTGAAAGTAGCGGTCAAGTTTCTAACAGAAACAATATCGCGAAGTAGCGGTCGGGCCATTTTATATCTAAATATTTTTTTACAAGTCACAGACACGATGTGATGCGGTGGCTGCAATGGACAATTCGATCGATCGACTCGTTCAAAAAAGACATGTACGATCCTTCTTTCTAAACTTCTTTTTTCAAACCTGATCCAATACTAAAAGATTTCGTTTGTAAAAAGTTTTAATGTGAATATTTTTATTTTTTTAGTTCACTAGATAATATTTATTATCAATCCTTATTTGCATTAAGTGTAGTAGGTGTTTTACTAGGTTCTTAAGACTTGGCTACCCTTACAGGTATCGCAAATTAAGCTTATAATCTAACTTTTTGGTTTATTATAATATTATATGAGTTAATACAGTATCTATCCTAATTAAATTAAATATCATATATTCATATAATATAATAAAATTTATGACCTATAATAGAATTCAATGATCAGCCAACCATAACATAGTCTTGTTTTCTATGAAATGAAATGAAATAAATTTATTTGCTTTGATTTTGCGTGCTTACATAAAGGTCTTATACATATTAGTTGTATCGTCAAAATCTACTTATATTTAAGTTTGCAAAAGTTAAAATATATTTTGATTGAATTTAAAGATACAATTAATAAATAAATTAAAATATCACTGTCAGATTATTATTACATAAAATTATCATTTCTACATTCTAAAAACTAAAGATTGACATGGTTAGCCTAAAAGTAGTTAATTGAATAGCCCTCTATCAAATAACTATGTAGTTTTCGTTTAAATATAGGTCCAGTTAACGTACGAATTTCACCAGGTAACGCGTTAAAACACGAAGCATCTGATTTTATGAAAGCAAAAATTGTAAGTAATATGTTTATTTTAAGAGCTAGTCCAGATGCTTGGTCGTCGCCTAGAATAATAATTTTATTTGGCTTGGAGGCTTGTTTCTTTAAATCTATATTTTCCTGTATTTTAATACCATCAATTGGCTTATCAGGACTTGTACTACTGTTCTCAGTGATAGATAAAGACTTTTCCCCTATTAAGTTGTTATTCTTGTTAGTATTACATACTTTGAAAGCCGATGAAGGTGATGGTATTGTTTCTTTCGGTGATCGATGTTTTTTTTAAAGTCGATGTTGGTGTCATTTATTCCTGTAAGTTTAATTTGGTCTAGTTTAATCTGTCTTTCGTCAACTTCTTTTTGTCAGTGGATTTGCAAATTTGGGTCAAAGTGCATATTTTGGCTCGGTGTTCTTCGATTTTCTTTTTTTATGCATAATGAATTTTAATTTTAATTGTATTTTCATTATATTTATATTGCCTATTTCAGTTATTATAATTATTTAAATATTTGTTAACAGAATAGTAACATTTTGAAATTAGCATTATTGCCCTATTACTAAATGCCTGCGCTCCGCTATAACTTGTACATTTTGGCCTCTGTGGTAAGTTTCAAGGGATTTATCTCGTGCCATTATGAGTGCATTTAAAGTTACTTTTGGTAGTGATTTTACTGTTTTCGATATTTGTCAACGGTCGATCGAAACGCAATTGAAATCAATGTTTCAGCTTTTCGAGCATGAGGTATATTAAAATGTCACTTCGTACCTAAATCCGTACAAATTTTAAAGAATCTTGCATTTTACTGTCGTTCGCTAGATTTTATTTTCTCTTTAGGTCGTATTGTTTTACCCAGACTTAATTAGGCTGATGAAGCCTTAGGATTTAAATTGGTAGTTTTATTAGTTACATAAAATGTTCATAGTAAAAATTATATCTGAATTCAGTCACAGACAATGTAGTAAAGTTATTCAAGTTTGTGCATGAACTTGGTCGGGGTCGTTTGATCAGTATTGCGTTACCGTGCACTCAAAAAGTGTTTACCGTATGTGATGAACTTACATTAGACAACGGGGTATAAGTTACCACCTAATGGATAGGAAAGGTGGCGGATAATTTTTTTAACAATTAACCAAAATAAACAAATTGTTAATGTTTGTGCTTAGTTTACGGTGAATAAAAATAATCATTTCAAAACTCCCGAAAGATTTACACATCTTCAGAACCAAACAAAAACAACACATTATTGTTCGCAATGACATTTGTATCCATGCTCGTTATCCTCGTCAATATTAACCTGGTGGCATGTATAGAGTCACGTTCCTTCCATTCTATATCACCGAGGAGTCAGCGCGAGAGGTCCGATCACAGCACATCACAAGCACGGGTCACGCAGCACGGCACATGGGTGGCGGTCGCGGAGCAGCCCCGGGCTCGCCGCGGTCGCGGGCGGTCGGCTCGAGCGCGCGGGACGTGACCTCGCGGCACACTGCGGCGCGGCGCGGCGCGGTGCGGCTTGGCGGCGCGGGGCGGCTGCCTGGCCGGCCCGGCCCCCGCGCAGGCGCGTCGCCGCCGCTCGCCAAGTCGCCACACGCCGCTCGCCGCACGCTCTCGCCGCTGTCTCGTCTTGCAGATCGAATATTGGTACACGGCCAACGTTTCTTCCTGAGATTTTGCGTTAGATTGTTAATTTTTCTAGGAGGTATTTTATAAATAAATACTATGCTGGCTATTATATGCTTTTACTACCCAAAAATAAGTTGTGTAGTTGTACTTCAATGAACCTGGGTTAGCGGCGTCATTGAAAGTAGATCCTGAAAAGGGTATGTCAATCCGATGTCCCATGGTATCACTCTTTGTAACCAATACAGACGTTTATATGACTACAAATGTGAATAACTCCTCTTATTTCAGATTCAATCGCATTTCGCTAATTGTTACTTTGGAATACGATATTGTCTAATCCCTAATCTAATCCCTTTACAATAGATCCAACCGTTTTATTTCAATTTGACAGAGTCTTGTGATCAAGTGGTTATAGTAAAATCCTAGAAAAGTAGGTAAATACAAAAGGAATCCTCAACGAATTTTCTGTCGAATTATCTGAAAGTAGTGGGACTCCTACCGTAGGAGTGAAAACTTAGTATTAATTACATTTAAATATTTTCATCATTAACAACTTTAACATCCACATAAAGACAATCTAAGCAGCCTGCGGATAATGACTGCCTCGTCGATGTAAGTGTTGGTGTCTGTGAATCGACCTGGGAATCATTTTGCTGACCGTGTCTTTCCTGGGTAGGCATTTTGCAGCGGTAACCGACATCCACGCGGGCGGAGCCGCGGGCGACCGCTAGTGTATTTATATGACTCTTCATGTAAAGGATTTTGTGTCTTTACCATTTTCTATGGTAATTATTCCTTATTCTCATCATTTCTCTTATATTGTCAGTAATCCATGGGTAATTTTGCTCTTTGATATAGATGGTTTTAAGTGGGGCGTGTAAAAAAATGCTGCTTACGCACTGTCTCCCGGCCAAAAGGGGGAGACCGGGAGGGGGTGTGGGGCTCACTGCGGCCGACGCGTCCACCGCAGTCCTACCCACTAAAAAACTTCAGACGACGCCCACCGCTGTTGAAAAGGGG
The DNA here is from genome assembly GCA_949126915.1 of Musotima nitidalis. Classification (NCBI taxonomy): domain Eukaryota; kingdom Metazoa; phylum Arthropoda; class Insecta; order Lepidoptera; family Crambidae; genus Musotima; species Musotima nitidalis. The sequence goes on from OX421429.1 coordinate 18,794,206, forward strand.
CGAGGCACCAGTGCCCGGGTTTGTAGCTTCTGGTACCCCGCCCGCGGCCAACGTCCCCCGGATCGGAACCGGGGAGACCTCAGGAAGGCGCAATGTGCAGCGCCCCCCCTACCTCTATGTGCAGCCATGGCGTAACTTGCCGACTTCGGGGGGGGGGGGTCTATGGAAGGGGCCCCCTGCCCCCGACGCCTAAGACCCCCCGGGCGCTGCCTGACGGGCCCTCCAGGCCCGCCCGCTGCGCCAACGGCGTAGCCGGAGAGAGAGCGGATCCCGCTCCCTCTCCCGCTCCGCGGCCTCCTTCTGCGACATCACCACTTCGCAGAAGGAGGCCATCGCCTCCCACGCCGTCTCGCTGTCGACCATCTTTTGCATGATGGTCGGCAGCGAGAGAGCCACTCCACCCAGGGCCGCGGCTAACGTCGACCGCGGCCCCGCCCACGCAGGGCACGCCACCAAAGTGTGCTGCGCATCATCCATCGCGCAGTCACTGTGGTGGCAACACCGGGTCGACTCCCCCCTGGCGACGTCACACAGATACTTCCCAAAGCACCCGTGCCCGAAAGGTACCTGTGTGAGCCGGAAAGTCATCGACCCCCACCGACGGCCGACCCATCGCTCTAAGATGGGCCCGACCGCCTCGAGGATACGGCGCCTCGATCTGTCGATGGCGACCCGATATGGAGCTCGCCCAAATTGGGGCTCCGTACAGGGCTATGGACCGCACCACTCCCGTGTAAAGGCGGCGGCAACTGCCGCCACTCCCTCCGAGATTGGGGAGCAGGCGAGATAGAGCTCCCGCCGTGCTCACCAACCTCGGGCCTAGGTGCCGAAGGTGCGCTTCGAAGTCCCATCTGCTGTCGAGAAGGACGCCGAGATACTTCAGCGTGATCTCGACAGGGATGGGAGTTCCTCCTACCACGATACTATGGCCTGGAGGCGGCCGCCTCCGGGGACCATGGAAAATAATGGCCCCGGATTTATGCAGTGCCACCTCGAGCCCCAGCCGCCGTATCCTCTCGACCACCGCCGCGACGCCGACAGTGGCCAACACTCTCGCATCCCGGGATGTTACGAGGGTGTCGTCGGCGTAACAGATCACGTCCACGCCGTGCAAGTTCACACAGCGCAGAACGTAATCATATCCGATGTTCCACAGGAGTGGTCCCAGGACAGACCCCTGTGGAACACCGCACACCATACGCCGACGACAGCCTACTCCGCCCATCGTTGGGAAGACTACCGCCCTCTCCGACAGGTAGCTCCCCAACAACCGCCGCAGATATGGAGGCACCCCGTGATATCGGAGCGCCTCCATAATCGTTGACCAGGGCAGGGTGTTGAAGGCGTTCGCGATATCGAGCGACACCGCAATCAACACCCCACCCCGGGAAACCGCCCTCTCCGACAGGTCCTGCAAGCGGCCGATCGCGTCAATCGTCGATCGGCCGCGGCGGAACCCGAACTGGTGGTTGGACAAATCTGGTCCGACCTCCTCCAGGTGCTCGACGAGGCGGTTGGCGATGACACGCTCCAGGAGCTTGCCCGCCTCGTCGAGCAGCACGATGGGCCGATAACCAGAAGGGTCATCGGCCGGACGTCCCTCTTTGGGAAGGAGTACCAAGCGGCCCTCCTTCCTCCCCGCTCAAAACCAGGTCCCACGCTCTCGTCGGAATGCCGTCGGGACCTGGGGCCGTGCTCTTGCCCCTCAGGCGTAGCACGGCCCTTAAGTCAAATAACCCTTTTTTTTTTTTTTTTGTTTTACGTCGGTAACAAAATGCATTTACGCACTGCCTTCCGGCCAAAGGGGGACCGAAAGGGGGTGTGGGACTCACCACCGGCAGACACGACCGCCGGCAGCAATACCCACTAAAAATCTTCCGACGACGCCCGCCGCTTGTTGAGAAAGAGGCGGGGGCCAGTACCTGGGTTGCAGCTTCTGACACCCCGCCTGCGGCCAACGTCCCCCGGACCAAAACCGGAAGGACCTCCTCAGAGAGGCGCAGTGGACGCGCCCCTCCTACCTCCCCCTGCGACCATAGCGTGTGTGGCCGACTTTCCGGAGGGTCCATGGTTAGACAGCAGGGGCCCCCTGCCCCCGCTGCCTAGACCCTCCTGGCGCTGCTGAGCGGGCCCTCCTGGCCTACCCGCAGCGCCCTCCATAGGTCCCTCTTAGTTTCCCCCCCGGTAGTCAGTACTAAGGGCACCCAGAGTCGTCGGTCTCTGGGTGTTACCTTTTCCCTAGCGCCTCCTGCGCCCTACCGGGAGGTACTCAGCCTCCCCACCACGACAAGGTGGAGACCAGTCGGGGGGTAGTCAAATAACCCTGTCTTAAGCAAGTTGAAGGCTGCAACCATGTCATCCAACTCAGTGAGCGACTCCACGGAATCCCAATCCATACCCTGCAAGTGTTTTACTAAATTTGTTTCTTCTATATCCCTATATGGTCTAAAAGTGATGCAGAATGGGATAGGCTTAGGCTTTTTAAAATAAAATTCTGAAGATACATCAGCGTGGGCCCCCAAATCAGGTATATGCAATACATCCACCTTCCTAGCAGAGACATCAGAACATACCAGATCAATTAATGTTTGACTCTGATTAGTGAAATGAGTTGGCAACATGGTAAGCTGCCTGAGACTGTAGAAACTCAAGCAACACTTATTATTTGAAGCGGTGTTGTGCAGATCAATGTTAAAATCCCCCATCATACTACATTGTCATACTAATTAATAGAGCCCAGAGTGAGTGATATTGCATCCATAAATAAGTTCACATCCACCCAAGGAGGTCTATAGGCTGTTCCAATAGCAATTTGAAGAGTATAAGAAGAGCAGATATAGAAACAATTTTTATTCTACAGAAACGGGCTGTAAGATCTATTTACGGACTAAGCTCACGGACAACTCTTAGAGAAAAGTTTAAAGAAATAGGTATCTTGACTGTTGCCTCTCAATACATTTATAATAGTATAATATTTATAAAACGAAACATAGAAACCTATAACAGGCGCTGTGATGATCACAGTTTTAATACTAGAAATAGAAATAAATTATTAAATCCATTTTTACGCCTGCATAAAATTCGCAAATCGTTTATGGGGCAGGGTATACAATATTATAACAAAATTCCAAAAGATATTTTAGATTTGCCTTTTGAAAAGTTTAAGCAAACCGTTAAGACATCACTTACCAAGAAAGGGTATTACACGGTTAATGATTACGTTAATGACAAAAACGCTTGGATGTAACATTTACAATGATAAAAGTTGTGTTCTGCGGCCCTCTTTACAATATAACTGTGGGAAATAATACAAATATTAGATTTAACAAATTAAACTTCGGTTTATTGCACGATTACGAAAAGTACAATGACTTGACAATTAATACAATTTACGCATAGACAGTGGCGCTGATGGCGGCCAAAAATAGTATTACACTTATTTTTAATTTGTAGCAATGGCGATGTTTACATTATTCCAATATCCTCTCTTAAACATAAGCCCATCTTGGATGAACAAAAAAACAGCTTGGAGTATGTCGTTGCTTTCGTGAGAGCATCCGCAACCATCTCATCAGTCTGTATATAGCGAACTTCAATTGTCCCTTCCAGTACTTTGTCACGGATAAAGTGGTGCCTCACGTCGACGTGTTTTGTTCTGGAATGGTAACCATCACTACCTGAAAGCTTTATAGAACTTTGATTATCACTGTAAATTACCATAGATTTATTTATCATCTGTGGCCAAAAACATTCTTGAAATTGTTTCAGCCATAAAGCTTCCTGTATACAAGATGATAATGACATATACTCTGCTTCCGTAGTAGACAGAGCAACAGTAGGTTGTCTCCTTGAGTTCCAGCTGATTGATCCTCCCTGAAAAACAAATGCATAACCAGTGCAGGAGCGCCGATCATCTTCTGAGGTAGCCCAATCAGCATCACAAAAACCATGAGCCATAGTCTCTTCAGAGTTCTGCTTATAAGTCAGCCTATAATCTTGAGTGCCTTTCAAGTAACGCATGACACGCTTAAGAGCAACCCAGTGCTGCGTTTCGGGCTTGCAATTATATTTGCTTAACATATTAACAACAAAACTAATATCAGGCCTGGTTACTTGTGAAATATATAATAAGCACCCTATTATCTCTTGATAAGGAAATTCTATAACATTTATTTCATCTGTATTTCCTTTTCTACTCAATTTTGTATTAGGTTCCATTGGGGTTCTGACCGTCTTACAATTGGACATACCATATTTTTGTAATACTTCTAGTATGTACTTTCTTTGGTCCAAGTATATTACTCCTCTCTTCCTGTCTCGTTCTACATGAATACCAATGCAATAGCTCACATCTCCAAGATCTTTAATTTTAAACTGTTTATGTAACTGTTCTTTTATATAACTTTTTGTTTCTTGATTATTAATAAATAATAACAGATCGTCCACATAGACAGCCAGGAAAGTTATATTATTTTCATTTTCAATTCTAAAGTAAATACAGGGATCTAGCTTAGATTGGGATAGACCCATTTCTTTCAATGTGAAATCAATCTTTTTATTCCATTGCCTGCTGGCTTGTTTTAAACCATACAATGATTTTTTTAATAAACATACATTTTCTTTTTGATCATTTTCATACATGGGTGGCTGTCTCATGTAGATTTCTTCTTCTATGTCACCTTGTAGAAATGCTGACACAGCATCCATTTGACATATGTCTAAATCATGTTTGACAGCCAAAGCAAACAAATATCTCAAGGATGCAAGCCTTACAACCGGTGAAAAAACTTCAGTGTAATCAATTCCTGGTTTCTGAGAACAACCTTTTATTACAAGTCTTGCTTTGAATTTTACTATGTCTCCATTTTCGTTTGTCTTTGTTTTGAAAACCCATTTGCATGGTATGGAATGTTTTTTATCTGGCAGAGTAGTAACTTCCCATGTGTTATTGTCCAACAGAGATTTGTACTCCTCATCCATTGCCTGTTTCCATTGTTTGGCATTTGGACCTGACAAAGCTTCTTCAGCAGTCAGTGGATCTGGAACCTGCGTAACACATATGTAATTATTACCTTGCATTTTTTGTCTCTGATGTGACCTTAGTGTGATGTTTCTTTGAAAGTTGTTATCATTATCATCATCATTATATTCATCTGTATCAGGATAATATGTTTCGTCATCAGTTCTCCTATTCATAATACAACTATCAAATGAGGTATCATTACTAGATGATGATGTGATGTCTAGTCTATTGGGTGAGCTATCATCAACATTTATTGTGCCTTCTACTGACAAATTATGTGAGTCATTTTCAGTAGGAGTAGGGATAGGGATAGTAGCATATTGTGGCAATGAAGTAGGCATTTTCTGAGTGATATTTTCACTGTCATCACATTTTTCGACGAATGTCGCATCTCTGCTGATTACCACTTTCTTACTAACCGGATCAAAGAATCTATATCCCTTTGTATTCTCACAGTAGCCTACAAACACTAATTCACGTGATTTACGGTCCCATTTTACACGATTTTGCTTAGGAACATGTACCATGGCCTTGGAACCAAATATCTTCAAATGTGAAATGTTTGGTTTCTTACCATTCCATTTTTCATACGGTGTTACCTCAGCCAGCACTCGTGACGGGGATCTGTTGATGATATAGGCTGCAGTAGCGACTGCCTCCGCCCAAAAAGATTTTTGCAGTTTTGCTTCAAACAGCATGCACTTAGCACGCTCCACCAGCGTTCTGTTCATTCTCTCCGCTAGCCCGTTTTGCTCCGGTGTATATGGAGTGCTGGTCTGATGTCTGATGCCAGAAGCTGCTAGAAAATTAGATAATTCTTTATTACAATATTCTTTGCCATTGTCGCTTCTTAGAATTTTAATTTTCTAGTTGATTCTCTACTTCAATTTTAAATTTTTCAAACACTGATTTAATATCCATTTTATTTTTTAGAAAGTAAACATATACTTTTCGAGAGTAATCGTCTATGAAGGTTATGAAATACTTTCCACCACCGGCGGACGGAGTCTCCATCGGACCACACAGATCTGTATGAATTATCTCAAGTAATGCATTTGCTCTAGAACCAGAATTCGGAAATGGTAATCGTGTTTGTTTTCCTTCACAGCATGATATACAAATAGTATCAATTTCTTTGTTACTTATAGCAATACCCTCTGCACACATTTCTAACCTCTTCACGTCTGCCATATTTAAATGCCCCATTCTCTTATGCCATGTAGTTAAATCTGACTTACTTTCAGTTATCACAGCATATGCATTACCAGTAACAGTATTGAGTCTGTACATGTTATTGATCAGCCTCGCCGTTGCTACTAAATTCTTATTGACATTGTATATATTACATCCAGTATCAGTGAATTCCACTTTACAGCCACTCTTTGTTAACTGACTGACCGATAGCAGGTTTGCACTCAATTTAGGAATAAATAAAACATTTCTCACCTGGATTTGACATTCATTTCCATTTAACTTGGTTTGTATATTTACATTACCCATACTTTGCACGGAGACTGCTTCACTATTTGCCACCATTATTTTTTGAATCGGAGGTAGTTTTATATCATACATCCAGTCTGAGCGTCTTGCTGAAAAAATGCTGAAAAATTATTTTGATTACTTTTTTTTGAATAATTTTTTTGTGATGTGCACTGATTTTTGAAGTGTCCATATTCGTTACAATTGTAGCAACGGGGGCCTTTTCCTTTTGGCTTTGCACTATTCTTAGAAGTGTGTTTGTGCTTAGTAAAGAATGCAGAACTTTCAGATACTGTGACTTCCTGTAAAAGTTTTGTTTTTATGAAATCTGATGATATTTTGATGCCAGAACTTTCCAGCCCCATGATCATAGGGTTATATTTGTCGGGTAACCCTGCCAACATGAGTGTTCCCAGCCATTCATCTCCAACTTCGAAGCCAATGTTCCGCAATTTATGAGCTGTACTCATAATTTTATTCACATACTCTTCAATACTAGGACAGTTATCCAATAAAGTGTTGATTAAATCCTTCAGTAGGCCAACTTTTCTAGACAGCCCGGAGTCTTCAAATGCATTTTGAAGGTTTTGCCAAACTTGTTTCGATGACGTAGCATTTTCTATATGCACGTAGTTAATTGGTTCGACCAACAAAATTATCTTTGACTTAGCTTTAACGTCTTTCTTCGGATCGACCTCGGTGCCAGGATCAACACATTCCCATAAGTCATCCAATTCCAAATATGACTTTACTGCGAATTTCCACATTGAATAATTTTCCCGGCCGGCTAATTTCTCAATTTGTAGGTTAGTCGTAGCCATTATTCACAGAGTGGTTCGGATGCACGTTTTATGTTACTGTACTTAAAACTTTGCAATAAATATTTAATTACTGATCTAATAAAGGTATATGAGACGGCCCATAACCTGTGGGAAATAATACAAATATTAGATTTAACAAATTAAACTTCGGTTTATTGCACGATTACGAAAAGTACAATGACTTGACAATTAATACAATTTACGCATAGACAGTGGCGCTGATGGCGGCCAAAAATAGTATTACACTTATTTTTAATTTGTAGCAATGGCGATGTTTACATTATTCCAATAATAACGATTACTTACATACATTGTCTATGTAATTTTATATTTTTAATTAAGACTGCTTATATACGATTTCTTGGAAATTGTTTTGATGGCTGCATAGCTTAACTGATACCATATGGTATACCACTTTACAGTAACAAAATTGTGGTTACTGTAAAATAATTCATACACACATTTAAAATAATTCAGTCTTCTAATATTAATGTTATTTTTACTTAAATCCTTTTATTCAGCTTGACTATATCACGCTCACTTATATGTTTCCGCGGTGGTAGCGTCATGCGTCGGATCGTTGCGCTCCCTAAAATATGGTTGAGCGTAACGCGTTTGCTCATGTCTACTATGTTTATCCGTAATTATGTTAATATTGGTAAAAAAAGAGTTCTGTCTCCCTTTTTTTTTCAAATCTTGTGACTGCAGAACACAATTGTTTTAATATTATGTATTTTAATTATAACTGGCGGGAGAAAAAACCAACCTTGACGATTTTCTTGCCCGTTCTTTTACGATCAAGCTTCCGCCCGCAGTGAATGGGCGCGTTAGTTTATAAGTATGACATTTATAAGAGCTCTATTGAGCCAAACTTGAATAAATGAATTTTTAATTTTTTTAATTTTAATTAATTTTTAAGATAAGCCACACCTGTTCAACACTTAGTCTTGGTGTATTCGGGTGAGGGCAAACACGAGCAGATATTCCCTTACTAATATAATTATTTATTAGAATATAGAGAATTATAGAATAATTATTGACTATCCAGCTTAATATGTGTATGATACATTCTAGCACTGTAACAACTTATTTATTTTATTTTATTTATTTTTTATTTTACAATTTTTGGGATAACTTACGGCTAATTACAATATTATCTTAGATTTACGTTTATAACAAGGCCAATTACAAGTTTCCACTTATAATTATTTCTATAACAAAGTGAACTTATATGGAGGACTAAACCCCGTCACGCTAATTGCAAAGCATTAACAAGTGCAAACTAAATAAATATTACATCCGAAACACATAATGCAACGTATGTACATGCATATTTAAAAAAATATTAAACACTGCGATGACAATAAATAAACTTATTAAACTAAATTATTGATATAAATAAACACTAATATTTTAAGTTTCAAAAAAGTTTCTACTTAGAATAACTTTGAGTGAAGCTATACTCGTATGGTGTAAATCTAAGTCGACAGCCCGACATTCTTGGTTAAATGTACGGCATGCCCTTACTATATATGAATTTCCCCTATAATTAGTTCTCACAGCCGGGGTTGAAAGAAGGTCATGCCTTCTCAGAAAAGCAGAAGGCACACGCAGTCCAATCTCAGCAAGCAAATCAGATACGCAAATTGAACCATTCATTATCTTAAATAAGAATGTTATAACAAACAATATCAACAATAATGAGCACCACAAACAATTTCCATGACACCCAGTTGCCACAGAGGCGCTATGTACCTGCACAAACACAAAGAATAACACAAGAGTAATATTTGATCGTAATATATTATTATTTAAAATAACTAATCTAATTATGTGCATAAAACAATAATGACTTTAATGACACAATTTATAAAATAAATAAAAGAGGTAAATAGTAACGTAGACGCAATATTTTACACAGAGCAAAAAGTAATAATATAATGTGTGTGTATAATAAGCCTTTGAATTTTTTACAAAAAGCCTGGGCGAGTTCTTACCATAATTTGACTCAACATTTAGTGCTATGATTACTATTGCCACGAAAATGAGTCATGCGGATGGGGGACCAAAAGCTTTCAAAATATCTTCACTAGACTTAAACTGGTAGACTCGCTTCCCATCTCCCTCTCGAGCGAAGACGCGACCGCGCTTGGTCCAAGAGTATCTCCAGTGATGACTCCGGCACTCCTCGCGGACTCGATGAAATAACTGGCGATTGAGGCGCGTCAACCTCTCATTAAGGTAAACGCGTGATCCGCCGCTGTCCGCTGTGGTGCAATGACATGCCAAGGACCTTCTACTGTCGGCAGTGCGGCAATCG